>OY987265.1:5554798-5922299 GCA_963920665.1 Straminergon stramineum
CGGGTAAGAAGCCGCGCGTCTTGTCTCCGAGTACGCAGATCGCGCGGTGTCAAGTGGAAGGGTGTAAGGCGGACCTTAGTGGGTGTAAGGACTATCATCGGCGTCATAAGGTCTGCGAGATGCATTCGAAAGCGCCGAAAGCGATTGCTGGTGGAATAGAGCAGCGGTTTTGCCAGCAATGCTCGAGGTGATGAATCTTGCTACCACTATCACATGGATTTTGTACTTGATGCCTTGTGACTGTGTTTCTTTAGTCCATGACATGGATTTTTGTATTTTTTTCTGTGAATTGTTTGTGTTTTTCAAGTGCTCATTGATGTCAGTGCTGGTTGCTGCAGGTTCCATGTGTTGACTGAGTTCGATGAAGGGAAGCGCAGTTGCCGGAGAAGGCTAGCGGGTCACAATGAAAGACGTCGAAAGCCGCACCCGGAGACGCACTCTGTGTTCGGGTTGCGAAACTCGTCGTCTCTGCACAGTGACACTTCGTCGCTGTCAATGGATTCAGCGCCGTTTTACTTCCTAGGTAATGTCGATGGATTTGGTATCATAAGTATCTCCATACTTCTAGGTCTTCGGATTTTTGAGTCGTTTCGCTCTAATAAATGTGAAGTAAAGAGCAACGTCGGCTTTCTAGAGGAGATGGTACGTGGTCAATGAACGTTAGGCATGATACTCCCTTGCTTTGTACATTTTGTTGTCGATTGCTCTCGTCGATTGCTGGATCAGAGACTCTGGCTCCGTCATGTCTGGGGTGGTTTGAAGCTGAGTAGCAATACTTTCCAACAATGGCTTTGCTGATCATAAAGTTGTAACCTATTGTGTTTGTGCCAGCAGATAGCAAGCGGTCGAATTTCTTGCATCGTCACCGGGGTTCATCTCTTGAAGCGGATTTTCACCCTTACGCCGACGTGAAGCGGACGCATCCTTGGTCTATGATGAGGAGGGACGACACCAGTCTTGCTTGCCAACTACAGGTTATCTTCAAAGCGATCGTGATCTTTCGAGCAGTACATTGTGTTTCTATTTCTAATCTCGTCAAACACTGGCTCCGAACTAGTATTGAAGAACATAAAACCTCTTTATAATGACCTCTTAGATTGAGTTTTTGGATATCCTGCATTTTTGCCACACTATTGTTGACGGTAGGACACATTCAAACTGAGATATAGTGTTGAAATTGGAACCCCTGGTGGTGAGATTTAAGAAGTTCTTAGATTCAAATGCTGAAAGGCTGGCGTTGCTAATGACAGGCGGCTAGTACGGAGAGGCAGTCCATATTCTCAACAATGTCCCGTCCAGCAGCAGATCGTCTTCTCATGCTTCTCCAGAACCCCAAGACACAAATGGCGGCTCCGAATTCGTCTTCGGGCATGAATCTGGGTGGTACTCATTTCCTGGAGGGACCGATAGGTCCACTAGGTCAGGGTTTGTCGTTGTCCTCTTCCACTGGAGGGGTTCTGGGCAGCTTGGAACAACAGAGCCGTATCGGCTCCTGCTCCCAGAGCCTCTCCAGCGTGTCTGGATTGTCGAACTCTGGCCGTGCTCTCTCTCTTCTGTCATCGCAGTCATGGGCCCCCCGCCCACCCCCAGGTGCACCAAGTCCTCTCGACCTCTCGCAGGCCTCCGACTCAACGTTGGAGCAGTTGGTGGCCAGCAGCAGTGATAGCAGCAACCGCGGGGGGTCTCGGTTCTCTCACTTGCAGCTTCCTTCGGCTGGAGGGTCGCCGACAAGTGCACAGCAGCATCAGCAATTCGACAGCAAGCCATTCTCCATCCAGGCTGGGTGTCTGGATTCCGTGGGGCTGCTGACTGCCTCTGGTAACAACGGCTCTCCTCAAACTCAAGATGGCAACAATATCTTGGCCGGCTTAGGAGGCTATGACGAGACCAACTCCATGCTGGCCTTGGTTCAAGCTGGTCAGGATCTGCAAGCCCTGAATTCTGCGTCTACCACATCGCATGAAGCTCTCCAAACCATCGATCTCATGCAGATGCCTTCAGTTCCCGGCTCTGGTCTGCACTCTCAAGTCTCCAGTGGCCAGTACAGTGGGTACAGCTCTCTGCGTCCTTTCGAGTCTTCGATATTCAGCAGTCAGTGAAGACTCGGAATGGGAATTTTGTGGAATACATCTGTACGTAGCGAGGGAGTTTCGTTCGTGGGCTCGTTTTTGCTCTGTTGAGCCCGAGGTCGAGGATTTTGTATCTGTTTATTTATTCGTATCTGTATTAATTCGGTGTATTGTACCTGTTATCACGACATGGAGCTCTTTTGAAACCATCTGAGGTCGAGTTATCTCAGTTTAGGTGTAGTCGTTCAGCTCCAGGTATTAGGCCGCTACGTACCCTCTTTTCATGATCAGCAACTGGAGAGAATTAATGATCTGACTGGTAGCAGCCTTGTATTACATATAGTTCAAAAACTGTACCGGGCTATTGGTTCATTGATTCTTTTGTATTGTAGGTCTCAATTTGTGCAGTAGTATTGAGCAGATTCTCACAGCGGAGATTGTGAACTTTAGGAAAGAAATGAAAGATTCAATTTCATGATCTAGTGCGACAGGGTTCTCTTTCTCTGCATGTATGTTGTCATGGTAATTTAACACGTCGATGCTATTTTACGTTGAATCTTACCCACTGGCATGAGGATGATTAACCAATCTTGAGTGCGTCTTGTTTTGTTTTATTTGCTGTTTTGACAGCCATTGATCTTGTATTGTATTGGAAGAAAAAGATTGCATGGGATGGGTGCCATCCAATTCCGAGACTGTTACAGTCGACTTCTAATCAGGTACGTGCATTGTGATGCGGCTCTCGTCTGTGAATCTTGACAATCACTTTCCAGGATCACATCAACAGAGGTACTGAATTTAAAAAGTATAGAATGGCCATATTTGCTGCTCCTGACACGGGTAACTTATCGTCCCTAGATGCCTCCATCAATAAGTAACTTAACTTATATGCCTTATTCTCTGAGACGTGTCCTTGGGTGTAAGAAAGCTTCACCTCACTCAATATCGTATCCTGGGATCGAATTGGAATCAACTTGCTCGCAGACCCATCTCAGGAAAAAGGCCTGATCACTTCCTGGAAGTGCTACTGAAAGATGTGACACATCTCCCAATTAATGACAAAAGGTAGTAGCAATCTGTACTCCTCATTCTCACCTATTCAAGTATCTGCATAACTTAACAGACATTCTCTGTGAAAGATAGTTAAAATAATATTTATCCCCATTGATGTATTTAATTCTGAAAAGATGAGAATAATACTTCTATCTGTGATTTCCCTTGAAAGGTTGAACCCTGAAAGGACTATCACAATCATTGAGGTAGTCAACCAAAAATTGATTTAAGGATTACATGAAGAGGTGGACATTCTTAGTCCTCAACACTATCACATGTCAATTAAGTTTTTAGTTTCATGTATTTTGTGCAATTGTAGAAGCAATGTTCATTGTGAAGATGAAGTTGTGCCTCCTATGTTGTTCAACCTTGAAAACTCAATCTTCAAGGAATGCCTTGACATATCCTTTGAGCTGGAAGTGAAAGTGACATTGTTGTTTGTGTACAATTCACCCATTGGAAGGTCGAGTTTAGAATCAAGTTCTTACTACTTAGTGGCTATCCTACCACTAGCAATTAAACTTTGAAGGTTGCAGTTTTGGTTGGATGTAATTGCCATTGCCCTCCTAGGTACCATACAAGCAAGAGATAAAAACAATGAGACTGTGAAAAGTTAAGTGCTTTTTCATGACTAAATATTGTTTTTTTTGTTGGAAGTTTTGGAATTTAGGTTTAGTTGTGTCTTTACGTGAATATTCTACAATCCCTTTCATCACATGATTATCTTCACATCCAAGATTGCTTATATTACAATTTGTTTCTTTTTGTTTCATAGATTTGCAAATGCCTATAATTGAAAAAGCTAGAAATTCAAGCACTCAAGTTGTGAACACAAGTGCCCAATCTTGGGCTTCATTTGTTGGAAATTTTGGTGGTATTATAGTTCTAGTAGACCCATTTCTACCTGGTTCTAATGGTATGTGGTGTGGACTTTTTATGAATTCCATGATGCAAAAACATTTTCAAATAAATAGTGGTCTTTGTAAACAAGAGAGCTAGCACCACTTTTCAAGAAGAAGAGTGTCCAAGAAGAAGGTGAAGACAAACAACATAGTGGAAGAAGGGAAGTCATCAACAGAAGGAACAATGGGTGATTCCCTTAATCACTCTCTGTGGTGAGATGCAAGAGACATATTTTGTCCCTCCCAAACAAGGTATATTTTCTATTCAAACAAGCATTGAAAGGAATTTTTGAAATTGAATGAGGGGTTTTGGAGCTTTATTTTGCGTTTAGGTCTTCTTCAAAATATCCATTGATGTTTTATATCATACTATGTATCTCTTCATATAATAATTTACTAAAAATTTATACCAATGGTTTGAATTGTACATCCTTTCATATGCATGATGGTTTAGGATTCTATATTTTTATCTTTTACTATCACCTTTGTAATTGAATGTAGGGGTCAACAACTAGTTTGGGCTTTACATTTGATTAGTGCGTATATGGCTTGATTTTCCAAGGATGCCAAAGCTTGTTTGAAAAAATATGGGGAGCCATTTACAATGCTTACAAAGAAGATGAAGCATGTAATTTGAAGGCAAAGAGCAATCAATATGAGAAATGCAAATGATACACTTTGGTAGATGATTATATGCATGATAAGGCTTATGTTGTATCTCATACTCACTGTAGTGCACAAGAAGACATGTTATTGATAAAGGTGAAGGTTCTAATATAGTTGGTGATGTACCTTTAGAAAAGTTAGTAGAAAAAACAAAACAATATGAACAATTGATGGATGATGCCTTGAAGAAACGCAAGAGAATGACAAAAAAATGATAGAAAGCTTAAAAGCTATTGAAGATATAAAAATCACTTCATTCATGTCAATTCAAGCTAGACAATGAGGATTGTTGTTGAGAAATTGTAAACCTACTCACTATTATGGCCATGAAGAAATGCCTTAGCTACAAGTCTTTTTCCTTTGTACTCCAAAGAACTTTTGCAATTGAATTTCTTTTTTGAATTGCAAGTTCAGTGGTGTGGAACTTTTCCATTTTCTTGCTTAACTATTTGATATTAGTATATTGCTTCTTGCTTTTTGTTTTCAACTCCTCTTGAATCATTGTCTATTTTGATTAAGTTACTCATTGCATCTTCAACTATTGCTTCTCTTTTAGCATGTTATTGTCGACATACAAGCATTGGAAAATTAATTGAACAACTACGCATGCTTGGTTTAATACTTCATTGAATGAAAAGGTATTCACTAAAGATTTCAACATATAGATCCATTATATTTATATTATTACTTGTAACTTTCCAACAACCTTGAATGACTTGCCATCATATACTTTTTTTTGTGCCTCAAGACTTCTATTCATCATAAAATCTATCAGCATGAAGTTGACAAATATTGTATAAAATAATACACACTCCTACAATGTCCAATGTATGTTGGAACTTTACGTCCATTCTTTTCAATAATATTCTCCAATGCCCTTTTAATAAGAAAAAACTTCACTCTTAACAATGCACATTCTAATGCTCCTTTGAATAAAATTCCAACGATACTCTTCACGAGAAAACCCAACCTTGTGTCCTTTAAAGTTTAAATGGTGGAAACATCTATAGAAGTACAAGATATGCGGCATCTTCCTACCAGGGCAAATGCAACCCATCTTCCTTCGTCACAAAATGTCCAATTCTCTTGCCGCGAGTTCATTCTTCAGGCTTTTGAATTCCGTTGTCGTTGCATCCAATTTTCAAATCCAATCTTCCGCGCTCGCGCTCTGGGGCATCCCTCAATTAGCTCTTTGAATTGCTTGTGCGCTGACGCAAGCGATTCCGCAGATTGTTATTTTGGTACGTGCTTTTGGTCTGGAGTCTTGCTCTCGTTTTTATTGAAACTCGTGAGTACTTTTGCGCAGTGGAGTGGAGTTTAAATATTGTTGCCGGGAATGTGTTGCAGAATATAATTGGGGTTTGGCATGAAGTGGGCTTTCGATTCCGGTTTCTGATGCTGTGTGCTGTGATGTTTGTGGCATTTAATGTTGGGTTTTGTTGAGGTTTTGGTTTAAGAAGTCTTGGCGTCTGAGGAATCATTTGTGAGGTAGGGTTTTGGAGGTGTAGTCTGATGTTGGGGGTCACGTTTGGATGCTAGTTGGAGCGCTCGGGTTTGGTCCTTAGGTTATCGAAGCGTTTCCATGTTGTTATGGTGATTTCAATTTCGAATTTTGTCTGGATGTTTGGATCAGTATTCGTGTTTGAAAGTTGTTTGTATTCTTATCCAATGGGTGAGGGTAAGGGTTAGAGTTGGAAATTGTCACGGAGTATTGTTGGTTGTAAGGAATTTTCAATCGTGGTCTGTGATTTGTCTTCCGAGATATTTCTTTTCGCTGGATGGGTTCTCGAATGTTCGGGGTGAAGAATCATTTGAAATGGACGGGTTAGAAGGCGTTCTCTGATTTTAGGGTTCAAATCTGCATGCTTATGGAAGCCGTCCTTAGGTTGTTGCAGTAGTTTCATGTCGTTATCGCGGTTCTGATTTCAGCGGGCTCACGTAAAGTTTCGCAGGAAGGTGGTGCAAGTGCTTTTTATTCTTTGCAGGCACCTCACTCGGGATCTCTGAACATGGCTGAAAAGCGCGTGAAGCTGAAGAGCTCCGATGACGAGATGTTTGAGGTGGACGAGGCGGTGGCATTTGAGTCTCAGGCCGTGAAGAACATGATTGAGGACACGGGCATTGACGCCCCTATTCCGTTGCCCAATGTGTCGAGCAAGATCTTGGCGAAGGTGATTGAATATTGCAAGTATCACGTGGAGAGTCAGAAGACGAGTGAAGACAAGCCTGGTACTCCTGAAGATGAGATCAAGGCCTGGGATGCCGAATTTGTGAAGGTGGATCAAGCGACTTTGTTTGATCTGATCCTGGTATGCAATCTCCCTCCAGTTCTGTGGTGTGAAATTGTATTGTTTCGTCTTTGGGTGTACGTCACCATACTCGAGATACCATACATCTCTGCTAGGGCCTTTCCCCTTTGGGAACCTCTATTTGAGCATCTTGCCACTCGTTTATAATTCCGATTCTGCGTTTGTACATTTATCGATGGTGCATTTTAATTTGTTGATGTGTTTTATTCGAGCCGTTGCTTTTACCTGCCTTGGTGGCGTGCTATAACTACTTATTGTAGGTGCGTCGTCGAATTTGACGTACGTGCTCTTTCTGTTTTGATCAGGCGGCGAACTACTTGAACATCAAGAACTTGCTGGACTTAACCTGCCAGACCGTCGCCGATATGATTAAAGGCAAAACCCCTGAGGAGATTCGAAAGACCTTTAACATCAAGAATGACTTCACTCCCGAGGAGGAAGAGGAAGTCCGAAGAGAAAATCAATGGGCCTTTGAATAGGCTTCCTAGTGCACATCACAGGACGTGTCGAGCGAGTGTGCGTTGGTTGGAGCTTGAAGACGTGGCTATCTTTTTGTCATGTTTTGTATTCCTATGTCCGTAGAGCCCAGCTGAGGGAGCGTGTTGGACTTGAGATTGACGTCTTGGGGAGGTGTTCTGACGGTTTGCATATTTAGCTTCCCTCTCCTTCGAATGTATGCGCAGGTTGTTTCAGGGCTATTTGTTACGTTTCTTTTGCTGCAAACAGTTTAGTTGCATTGTAAGTATGTAAAGTCTTCCTCCAGTTGGTGGTCATCTAGAAGATTGAAACATTAAATCGGGAGGGGTCTCTAATCACACCATGCTGGCTTTGTTTTTTGTTGCTGAAATTTGCGTCTTTTGTTCCATTGCGTCACTTATTACAATAATATCCAAATAATACATATTCTAGTGCATTGGAATCATCTCAAAAATGGGGAGCATCCTACATTAACCCCTAAGTGGTCCGCACTACATTTCACTTCTTCATGTATAAAGTGTAGTTTAGTGAGGAAATTTTTGTGTTGCCCTCAGAGGCTCCAATTGACTTAAGATTTTTTGGGGAGCAAGACTGAATCCGTACCACACAACATTAAATTTGTGATTTAAAAAATCATATCCCAAACTCGTTAGAAAATCAGTATACACTGAAAATAGCCCTAACTGCCACTAATTCCTGTATTCAATGACTTCATGGAGTCGCAACATCCACATAAATTACCCAAATGATGCTCCAATTTCATGTGCACCAGGTCCAAGGTAACTACAAGCTTGTACTTCCCTCTCTCCCATAACAAGTCTGAATTTCAAAAAATGTTTGCAACCACACGTCTCCAAAAACACTGATCGTATTGTCCATCCATCAGGACACAGCATGCTTGGAATATTCCTTGGAATTGACAAATTACTCTCTCCAGGACATGCCAAAGGACACTTCTTAATATCACTCATCGCTGCTCAAGGTTACGCTCGTACTGAAATGCACTGCCGTACCCAATTCAAGCTAAGTTACACTATTCTTTCACAACGTTTGAAACAAATGTCTACACATTGCCAGCACTTCAAGAGGTCACTTTTCTTAGCGCCTGTTCTCTTGGTGAAGTCGGTCCCAGTATCTACAGTGGTTGCGTACAAAACCCAGCCCACCATGTTTTTGCATCACTCTCCTTCGCAGTACGCAATATAGCCACTTCGGCATGCGACAGATTCTTGAGTAGGACCAGAAAATTATAAGGTAACCACCAGAAAATCAACTGCTTGGATGCCAACAGTTTTGCAGTTTGGAATTCTTTCCAATGCATCTGTAAACACTGAGTAATTTGAATTTACGAGATTAGCAGACACAATACGTCCCCTGGACCATTTAGTGGTAAAGAAAATTCCATTATTCCTCTAGCATCAAAATGATACATAATTACTCTAGTGCATTGGAATCCTCTCAGAAATGGGGATCATCCCCACATTAAAAAGTTCCACTCCAATGAGACAAACCACAAAAACTAGTAGAAAAGCACACAATTGGGTTCCTACCAAATAATGTGCTCGTGGAAACACCTGCAAACATGATAAATGAAGCAAACGGATTTCGAGTCCATACACAGCCGTTGATAGGCATTGATTTGCTGGTCACTGTACACATGCCTTGTAAGTATCGACGATCTTTTGGTCAATCTTGTGATAGAACGGCATTTTCTTCAGTCGCTTCGTATTCTAGAGATGAATTAGAACGTTTAGGGGTTAAACTAGTTTTAAACTAATATTTCTAACTTAATACACAATGTGCTTAAAGTACACTAATCTTTGTAAAATCTTTGTCCAAAAGTTGGAAGAATATACAATGCATTTGCTTTGCATTCTCATTTCAAACTTTGGGCCAATTTTGTATAGTATTAGACTATATAACTATTAGTATTATATACAAGCAAGGCATTTAGTATTATGCTATAGAACATTACGGTCTATGAATCACAAATAATATGAGTGTAACTATCTACATAAGATATATTTGTCATATAATATATACTTAAAAAATTCTAAAGAATTAAATAGAGCAACATTAAAAAATACAAAATCTTAAGTATGCTACTCATACATAATTAAAATATATATTTTATCTCTAGAATAAATAGTATGCAAAGTATGGAATATTTCATTTAGTTGGACAAAAAACGTTACATGATAATGTCCAGATTATATTCAAAATGACAAATATGCCCCCATTGAATTTAACTCTTATTAAACAAAATGGAAATTTAATATGCATCAAAATGAAGTTGTAAAAATAAGAAGAATAGTATAAATGAAATAACTTGTTATTTTTTTCTACATGCAATGGCTCTCAAATTACTTGCGTACATATTTTAAACTTACTATAATCCAAATAGAAATTGTTGAATAGATGGCAATCCTAGAATAAGTTCATAGTTATTTGAACGGCATTTTCTTCAGTAAGTTCATAGTTATTAGAAAAACATTTTAAATTTAGTACCATGATATGGTACCGCTTCAACAAAAATTCAGCAAAATGAACTTATAAAGATAGCCCAATCTACAATGGCTTACATAAGTCAGTAGGAGTATCCCCCAATAGACTCTTCAGAAAAGTTCAGATCATACGACCAAAGTTACTTTTGATCTCTTCCACTCTACATTGTGAAACTGAAAGTCTTTTGTCATGAAAGACAAAATCAGCGCAGTACCCGCAGGGTTGACAAGGTTTTAAGCACCATATTTTCAGAATATTTTGTATAAAAAAGTGAGGCGATGAGTACTGTACTGTACAGGACATAGCTTCTCAATATAGAACAAAACTGTTGACCTTATTGATTCATCACGTACATTCAGCATCATAAATTTACTCATCATAACATAGAACTCGCTATATGTTGGTATAAATCAAAAACTGGAATGATGAAGTAACAATTCATCAAAACATTTGTTACAAAGGTTATAAGTAGTTATGGCGGGTGATAGTTTACTTCCAAAACAATCTTCACCAAATGTTACTCGAATTTGCCGAGAGTAACCTATTATTGTGAAATACTGATTTGCGTTCACATTCAGTGAGACTCCCTCGTTTCCAATTTTCACCCCTAAGCCTAAACCGTATAATACAAGTTGGGACGAGATTCTGCTCCTACCTAAGCTTTTGCAAGTTTGCTGAAGGCAACTGTTTGTGAGAACATTTGTGCCCACAATAGAGTCGGAAAATTTCTACTACAGCAACTGCAACTTGTTGACCGATGTCTAATACTTCTACATGTAACAAACATGTCAGCTCCATCGTTTTAAATAAGCTTGCTCCAGATTACAAGAGAGCTCCAAGTACAGGCAGCATAGAAGAAAATTTAGTTTCATGATCATACCTTGCTGGCTGTTTATAAGATTTCAGATATGAATTGTGCATGATATAAAACATTAGATCGCCTGGATGAAATGCGTTGCAACTGCTTGATAAAGTTGGTGTTCATCAAAGGGTTTTGCCACATAGCCATCCATGCCGCAGCGTTTACACTCTTCCGACGTGGCTTGGATAACGTCGGCTGTCATGGCCAGAATTGGTACATGAAATCGGCATCCAATAGTAGACAATCCCGCTGCTATCCACATGTCTGCAGCTGTTGCTTCTGCCTTCCTTATTAAACCCGTTGCCTGGAATCTGTAAAATAAACGCGTCAAGTTAGATATTTGATGACAGATGCAAGCAACAACCGAAAATACTGCAGTACCTTCGTAGAGTGCACACTATCCAAATTGAAAAAGAGGATTGGATTTTCGGACCACAAGCCTCAAAAGTACCAAGGAAGTTGTTAAAGATGAAATTGGTAGCCCATTTGATTGTGATCTTTTGACACTAATCATATTATTTCACAATAGAAGTATGTCTGAACTGGTGCCAAAGACCTTAAAATACAAGAGCAGCAGCCATTTCGTACGTTTGAGCTCAACAGGTCATGCACCAATCTAGTACGAACCTTCCTACACATATGAAAGCCCTTGGTGTGAAAGAAATTATACCCATCCATTTCAGGCATTTGCACATCCATAAAACAGGCATCAAAATTGTGAGGAGGCTTCAACTTCTGGATCGCCGCTCTTCCGCTATGAACACACTCAACTTGGGCACCATACTTATTCAGGGCCCCAGCTGCAACCTTCCGATTCACGGGATTGTCATCAACCACTAAAATCTTTTTTCCAGACAAGAGATTTTGAAGAGAGTTGACTCCATCCCTTGACTCTTGCCCTTGGTTTCCCCCCTCCCCCACCCCAAGAATCTGCTTAAGGCAAGCAGCTACCAAGCTCGCTCGAAGAGGTTTTCTAATTACAGTATCCACAAATCCACTAGTTTTGACCATCCCAAGTTCGAGGCCATTCATTGATGTAGCAACGAGAACCATCTTCTTCATGGAAATCCAAGCGGGGAGCCTGCCCGCTGTTGAGCGGTACTGGTAACTGGTTCGTGAATTTTGGTAGCTTAAGTGGGATTCGATAGCACTTTCCGCAAGTAAACATCGGAAATTCATCCCGGTTCCTGGACCCCATGCATCTTTGTCTACGAAGATCATGTCGATATTAGCTGCAATGGACCTGCAGCAGATAACGAAATCTTTCATAAATCAGAAAAACACAACCACAGATGCATAAAGTTTCATACAATGAAATCAAGGGAGGGGAGGGGAAAAAACGCTCATTCATTTGCTAAGGGCCACTCTATCACGCATTGTGATCTAACAATGCAATTCCAGAACACAGGAATAATTTCCGGCCGTTCCACGTACCCACGTGAATCGCGAGAGCCGCGTGTGCCGCGTGTACCACGATCAGCCTCTGCAGTGAGAAGCTCGGCAGCCTCAGAAACAGTGTGAGCGACTTCAACCTACAGACTCAACAACCAAGAAATCTTGTTAGCAGCAAACATACCACTTACAGTTGACAACAAACTGAGAAAAGACATTTATGCATATTTGGAGAAAACAGATGACGACATGGAAATGGTACTCAATCGAACGAGAGACTATCTATAAGTACGTAATAATGTACAATGGTCACATTGTAATAATTATAGACTAGAGGCACTTTCAATGCGAAGGGATGAGATCTGCATATTTCATTCAGAGTAGGTCTTGGGCTATTTGTGAACTGGATAACAATCACTGGTAGAATTGGAAAATTACGAGAGATTCATAGAAAAAATCTCATTTCGAAGACAATTCTTGGCAAGCATAAAAATAAATGGCACACACGACAATACCTGGAGTCCAAGCCGTCTTAAATGATGACGAGTGACTTCACATCGGACAGGTTTGCCATCCACCACAAGTACACGCATTCCTTGGAAACAAGTAGGCAAGGGGGGTGTTTGTAACAGACAGTTGCTGCCCTCTCTTAGTATATGCTCAGGCACATTAGCAGGAACACGTTGGAACTCTGCATTGAAATTGAATGTAGATCCTACTCGAGGACGACTAACGAAGGCCATCTCTCCAGCCATGAGCTCCACTAAGCATTTGCTTATACTGAGTCCGATCCCTGTGCCTCCGTAGGTTCTTGATGTTGAGCTATCGGCCTGCATAGTAATCAGTGTAAGACAATCTGGTAAGACCTTTATTGAATGCTATAATCCAACATCGAGACTGATAATAATTCACAGAAACCTAAAAGTGAGACGCATTGCTTAACGCTTAAAAGTAAGGATGCCTAGTCTACAGCCTATCTCCAAAGTGAGCATACCTCCAAAGTGAACCCAGTTCTCCAATTCCGAGATTTGGGGATAACTATCGATGAAAAAGTACGAGACCTAGCGAGACAGTGAAGCCCTTGAAGTAATGTTTACTACGATTCACAAGTTCCATGATGAGGTTAATGGATACACGTTAGAATCTCGATTTGAATCGCTTCCTCACCTGCATGAAGGGAGTGAAGACCCGATCTTGGACATGTAGGGGTATACCCACGCCAGTGTCTTCCACACTGACTACCAGGTTCACAACATCATCCGATTCGGAATAATTCCATTTATCATGATCTCCCGCTAACCTTTCTTGTGTGAGCAGTCGCTTAAACATTTCCCAGCTATTTCGGTAGTCAGCGGTCTCCCTGCCACTAAGTGTGTTGAATTGATGGCTCATGTCCACAAGTGGACCGGCGCTTTCCACCTCCCCATCCAGAGTATCGTCGGGGTCGGCTCCACCTCCATCCAACACCATGTTGACATCCTCATTGAGATGGACGCAAACAAAAATGTGACCAGCTTCCGTGAACTGAAATAGCGACCACGAGGTTAAATAGAATCGACATTTTACAAGACAAAACGCATCAGTAGAGAGTAATTAACAAAAAACAATTGAAAGCAAAGATGTGAGGATAAAAGTCAGATTATCAAATATATGTGCTCCAAAAGTTAATTTCTTCACCGCACCCCATGACAGCTAGATGGGAACATGCATGGTTAACTGCATTTAGATTATGTGCATCTATGGCTTTCAAGGAAAGATGAGGGTATTTTGGAATAGATGTTTTACTTTGACGGAATTCCCTACGAGATTGATGATGATCTGCCGAAAGCGACCCGGGTCACCAATGAGAATTTTGGGAACCTTTGCAGAAACGTAAACTGCCAGCTGCTCATCACCCATGCACCAACAACAAAAATTCAGAGGCAAAATCTTCCGGAAGGAGTTCATGAGGACGATCTAAGCAATGAAGGATAATGAAGACGGAATCCCAAAATTTCCCTCTTAACAAGGATCCATCCTCACGGAATTAATGATAGCTGCGCTTGTCCCCAATGAACTGGAAAAAAAATTGGGGACCTACCTCGATGCCTGAATCTCTTGACTTTCCATGGAAGAGAGAGAGCACATCGTCAAGAATAGCGCGTAAATCAAATGGGACGTGCTCAAGCTCTAGACGGCCTGATTCAATCTTGGCCTGGTCAAGAACCTCATTAATAAGGGTGATGAGTGCTTTGCCACTGGCTTGAGCAGTATGAGCATAGTCTAGTTGAGTCGAATTCAACGGAGTGTCCACCAACATTTGAAGCATTCCTGAAATACAGCAATGTAAATACGTGGAGTAGATCTCGTACAGATGATTTAAAGAAATGAGTCAGATCAACCTATGAGCATAGGTTATTGTACACCAACCTAGAACACCGTTCATGGGCGTTCGAATTTCATGTGACACAGTCGCCAGGAACTGCACAAAGATCGAAAAGAAAGTGAAAGTTAGATACTGTTGATAATTAGTCAAACCCTTCTGTTACCAGTGCAAATTCTGATTTGGCATTTCCAAATTATTGGTATTATGTCCTGCAAAGCAAAGCTCAGAGAGCGGGACTTGAGAGAATAAACTAAGAGCCAGTGAGGGAACAAAACCTGCGACTTAGCTATTACAGCATCGTCTGCGCGCATCTTCAACTCCTGAAATATGCGACAGTTTTCCTCTACTTTATCAATCCGGTTTCTTGAAGCATGTAGCATGTGTCCGACTAAAAACGCTATCACATATATTCCTATAGACGTGGATATGGCTGACCAAGGAGGCAACGCCTCTTCTTTAAACCTGCACACAGAAAGAAAAGCTTTAGTGAATTCATCCCCGCGTACTCAAGTGGGTCAGAGGTTGTTGTTTTGCTTTTCTGATGGTGAAACCGTCAAACAATTGTAGCAGTGTATCTGTATGCCAGAAAATATCATCGGAATTGCTGCGATTATTTTACGTGAATTCCCAAACTGAAGCTATATAAAAAGGAACGAGGATAGTACAAAGTCAACTAGTCAGAGATACAAAGAAACGTAACTTTCAGACATGCGTCTCATGTAAGAGGAAGCTCGAAGAGAAGACAACAAAATATTACTCTTAATAGACTTCTTTGGAAAGACCCACATGCACCTAGATGTTCAACCACGACTTCATACACGAAATAATTGCGGTTTGTTTGCATCTATGCGTCAATTTCGAATGTACAGTAAGATCAACAATGCATGGAATAGGCCCACTCCCCAACCCACACACCTGCACCGCATTTCATGCGAACGCGATGGGTCTCCGAAGTCTAGAAGGCTGACATAGGTATTTTCCGATCTCTCAACATTAGTGTGACCATACATCACGAGAGGCATAGTGTCATTGGTGATGTCGTATACATTGACCGCAATAATCTGACTACCAGCCATTTGACGAAGTAAATTCTCCACAAGTGTCTCCACGTCGAAGGCTCCACCAAGGTATCTGCAACAGAATCATTAATATCTCACCAATCAGGGAAGGAATGAGGCCTGAATTGTAATTTTGATACCAAAATCATAGCAACGTCATTTGCATGACATACAATCCGAGTGCAATTTTGTTGACATTTTTCAATTGAACAGGTGGGCTACAAAGTCAGCAGGATTGAACTATAATCGTATGGTATGTCAGTCGAAGTACCCTGCGGTTGCTTTAATTCGATCTTCCTTTGTCGCATCCTCCGGCAGGTCTACTGAATATACAGCGAACGTAAATACGACTCCAAGATGCTTGGATTCAAGTAACCTGAAGGGATTAGTTAGAGCGCCCTTCCCTGACTCTCGCGCTCGAATAATGTTCTCACGGTCCTCCTGCAAGTACAAGATATACTAAACCATCAGCTTTTGAAATATCGTTTTCAAGCATAGCTTGTGAACTCTAATGGATTAATAAGTTGCGTGCATTCTTTAACATCAGCGCAAATATATGAAGGCTCGAGCTGTGAGATGCGAACACTGAAAACGCTAGAAATCATAGATTCAATGTCAACGCATTGTCCATGGAGAATCGGTGGTCACTTCAGTGACAGACTACCAGCGATGATGACTCTTGTTCAAAGAGAGTAAAGTTGTTTTTTTCAGGCAATTTTTCAGATGCAGATATTGGTGAGATAGTTCTGTCTAGCTTTACGCCGCGAGCCAACCCAAGAGAAAACATATTTCATCGAGAGTACCCAATCAAGATTCTCAAACTATCTTAGTGTAGGAAGAATGGGGTGACCAAAAAATTTGAAGAAAGTAAAAGCTACAAGGCTGAACCAGTGAAGAAAATCAAAGTACACACCTGACCAGACATCATGTCGAGAGACGTCAAATAAAAGACGGTCTTTTGAGACATTGTCGTTGGGGCGTATTCGTCAAAATCTTGTTGCCTTTCTTTAGAGAACATTTCCTTGATAGGCCAGCCATGAGTCGATTCGAACAGCGCTCTATTCGCGTGAAGCACCCTTTCGGCGTAGGCAACGCCACTCATCAGAGGTCTCTCAAAAGCTGTTCTCTCAGCATAAGTTGCAAACGTTTCCTGTATTTATCAATACATGCGTAAGTGCTAGCTCGATTTGCTAAAGACTAGTACACATGAGTCTATGCACTGTAAATCATCTCCCACTACATAAACCTGAGATGGGACTGGGGGAAACAATTCTTCAAGGATAGTTGGACACCTGATTGATTGCTGAAGGTTGCTTGCCAAGATGAAAAGTAGTGAGAAGAGCCGTAAGTGCCCTAACATGATTCATACTAGCCTTGAATTGGTCCTGCAATAATATTATCCAGCAACGCGTAAATACCGGATTATTATGGTTGCAAAGCCATACACCTAGTTAAGTTGTGTCTTTCAATCAATAAGATGATACTAAATGAGACTTTCGATCGCATATAAGCCAGTAGCCTGCTAAGCAAAATTATAGAGCGACAGAGGTTCTCTTTACGCTGTGTTCCATCTTGTAATTTATCGGTAGCAACACACCCACTCTCGGTGTTTGCGTCAACCACAGCATACGTCATCCAAATGGATGCAGGAAAGAATCAGTAAGAAAATCTGAGAAAGCATAACAATATCATCTCAGCAATAACTCTCTACGTTCACTATTCATGATCGGAAACGACAACACAGATGTATTTTTTCGAACTACCATAAGTTTATTTTCATCCTATCTTCGTGTGTGCCAAATCACATGTATACGTTCCAAGCCGCACCCGGCCAGAAACATAAAGGACGCAAAAGACAGAATGCAATATACCTCAAGCATACGCGCCCGCCCCTCGCACATGTTTGCAAGATTCTCCTTTCTTCGATTGAGCAAGTCGATTCTCATTTCGAAATAAACAGATAGAGAAACAGCGCCCATGAAAACCACCCATGCAACGAAAGCCTTGGTGTGCCAATTATGGCCATACCTAGGCCCCGCTTCGGCATCTTTGTAGGTAGGCTTCACAAAAGTATTTCCCGAGTCCTTCCACCACTTTACCCCAAGCCGTCCGGGTCCTGTGGTCCTATGCAAGTAGACTCCACTTCCTCCTTTAAGAGGAACTTTAGACCTGGAGCTTCCGTTGGAGATGCAGGGGCTGGAGTCAGAGCCCCTCCTGGCTCCACTCCGGGCTCCGCTCCGGACTCCGCTCCTGTTAGACATCGGATGGTCCTGAGAGTTGCTCGATTCCTTTCGCCGTCTCATTCCAGTTGTCTATCATTGGTTCGAATCGATATTTGGCCAGAGCCTCCCATCGCCACTAACTAGATCAAGTATCTGCTTGTAATGCAGAGAATTATCCAGAAATGCAGTATCAGACGTCAATGAACATAGGAGTTTGGAGTACAGAGTTCACACTTCTCGCGGTACGAAGTGACGCTAGAGTCGGAAAAAATTCGTGCTAGCACAACTGCAGTACGATGAATTCATGGTTGAATGCACGAATTGCTTCGAAGACGTTTGCTACCAAACGTGTGAGTTCGACATTGTACGGAAAGGCTTCATATATGCCAGCACGTCTCCGGAATCAAAGATGAGAGCCCTACCTTGGCTCTGTGTAAGCCAATTTTCTGCCGAACAGAAAACAAACTTAACCCTGAGTCCCGTCGCAGCAACCACCTTCACCTTCCCTAGGAGCATGTGCAGCGTCAGAAAGTCTTGACAACCCCGGAACTAATCTGAATAGCTCCTCGCAGAACTTCGCAAATTCCTCGACAGCATACTTTATGTACAGCCTTTAGAAAGACTCAAATATTTCCATGTAGGCAATCACCAAGCGTCCGCACGGCGTCCTTCACAAAATTTCCAGCTCACGACAACGATATTCCTAGGACAGTGAGAGGCCAAAGCCAGGAAGTATACTAGCAGCAAGCTTCTATTCTAAAGGCATTGTCCTCGTACTTTAAGATCAGTGAAAAGAAGGCCAACACAACCAAGGTCACGATCTGCTAAACTTTCCGTCTTGGTAACGACTAAATTGGATCACCAATTCTTCATCTCTACTGTCAATTGCATTATCTCGGCAATTGACACTTAGCTGAACTCACCGAACAACTCCTTAAGCGGACGCATCATAATCATCACTCAGAAGGATTCTTAATCCACTTCATATGGCGCACTTGTTTAAGAACCTCGAGTTAAATAGAAAGTCAACTGCCTATTTCCAGCTTTCAGTGCTAAGACGAGGTCTTCCTTGGCCCTGCTGCGAATTCAGACACGGAACAGGAGAGCGACTCGAGGAGGTCAAGCTTGAAGCGTAAAGGTAATACGATCTCGTCAGCGGTTGCTTCTTGGTACACAGATGTACTTCATATAGAATACAAACTGCCAGAAGTCCTCCACTCCACACACTGAATATCCAACTCAAAGCCGGAAACTGACTATCGGAGTCTCAGGAGTTCATCGCCTGCACGAAGGACAAGTAAATTAAAACACAAGGCAAATGATATGCAAACCGCCAGCATAAGCTCGAATGCTAACAGTGCAACGGTCGGTCCAAGGATATATCAAAACCTGACGAGAACGACCTCTCTCTCTCTCCCTGCTTTCGGAAGAGATACGCATAAGCTGTCGACGCAGGAAGTTTTTCTTAAGAGCGCCGAAGGAGACTATTACCGCAATGTGGAACAGCTACCAGAAAAAATATCATACATGGACCAAAATCAGCACCGCCAAATTTACCTCCAAACCAATGCCTCAAGATTCCACCAGAAAAAATTCTCCACACAAGAAGCGTAACGTCGATACATAACCGAGTCCTTAACAAATACCATACAATCACCGTGACTGAACAGGCTCTTTCCTCACCCGCGCAAAGACTCAATCAAAGTCACCCGATCGCACTTCACATTGCCTTTCGTGCCGGTTCTCGAAACTCCTACACCCGTATCCGAGACTGCGGTACGGACAACAATCATGTATATTAAACGTCGACACTACTCACGTAAGATGTGCAGCGTCCAGTGCACTCCATCGGCGGGGCTAGGCATTGAGCGCAGAGGGGAGTAGGATGAAGACAGGCCGGGAGGGGGAGACGATAATGCAAGGGGAGAGCTAAGGGAAGGTGTTGATGATGGTGTACGATTAGGGGCAGCCAGCAAAGGAAAGCCCGGCGGGGGCCGCCCCGACGTAGTCCGTTGGCCTGGTGTCAGCAAACTGTTGCAGACGACGATGACGACGGAGTACTCCGCCATAGCGAAGTGCGCAGGTGCTGATGCCGCGCGGCTACCTTACCTAACCACTACCTCTCCCTCCACTTCCGCCTCCCTCTGCCACTGCCACTGACACAGGCCACAGCCACAGCTACGCTTGCTGCACTACTGCAGCAGCTCCCTCTGCCTGCCTGCCTGCATCTGCACGCCTCCCCAGACAAGGCACCAGAGCATTCACTGCTCTGGGCGCTCGTTCTCGCCTCCCTGGGCCCGGGCAGTCAGGTAGCAAGACAGCCTTGAATGAATGATGGGATGAATATCGGTTGTTCATTCCAACGAAAAGTCCTCTGTGCATCCGCATTTGGATGAAATTGAGGTTAGACGTGATGAATGTCGACGCATCCACTAGTATATGCATCCATATTTGGATGAATTTTTCACTTGAAAGTGACGGATGGCCCCATCCTATGAATTAGTTGCTCTCCGTGCATCCAGTCCTGCATTGCTGAAGCTGAGTGTGATGAATGTCTCCACCCATTCCCTTGTCCTAGGTTGCAGAGAACCGACTGTACTACTGTAGAGTGAGAGTGAAAGAGAAAGCTTTGCACTGGGAGAGAAATTACAATAGGCTTGAACATTAGGGGGTTTGAACGCAGTAACTTATACGGTTCTGTATTTGTCTCCTGTAATCTTCTTCCTCTATTATTTTGTATGACTTGTGTCATAAAATTTGTCACATTTTCATCCTGAAGAAATATCATTCAATTATTTCATCCAATGTTCATAATGAAAACCTAGAGTGCGACAAGTATATAGATGCAAAAGAGGAGCATACATGAGGTAGTCTACTCTTCAATCAACCATTTAAGGGTTGGTCGGCCTTTTCAATGGTTCTTATATGCACGAAATTATTTTTACTTATTTTTCACTTGAAGAAAAATTGATGTGGAATCTAACCCAGGTGGTTTCATATTTTTCGGAGCATTTTTGAATTACTTATGAATTTCTAAAGAACTCTACCATAGGTATCTATTTCTTGCTCGTAGGCCTTACAAAAACCACACATTTGTAGTCTGGAAAAAGATATGGTTTCACCAAAAACAAGCACTGCAGCATGCAGGAAGCAATAGACAGGGTTCCAAAATGCAACCTTTACTAAAATAAACTCCCTAAAGGGCGAAGGCCTCTTTTTTGACAAAAATCATTCAAAATTGCCATTTTTGTTGCATTCATTCAAGAAGAAAAAAATGAAAATGAAAAAATCTAACTCTAGGATCTTATACTATACATGTATGAGATCATATGGTAAATTTTTTTTTTATCAATTTTGACTATATAGATTGGAAAATAATAGCATTCAAAGTTATGGGGGAAAAGTTCTTTTGAATACATGTAAACATTTAAGAAATGGACCCACCTTGGCTCTTATTCCATCCACTAGCAAAGTATAAAGGACCATTTGACAAATATTAAACCGCTCTAACATCATTGACAAAACATTCAATGCTTAACACATGTCCATTTTACAACCTTTTAATGTCCATTTCAAACCTGGCTAGGGATGGTTTGAAGAACACGATTGAAATTAGAGTAAACTACCATAGAGGAACTTTGATGTGGAAGTGACTATAGGCACATCCTTTCAAGGTAAAGCAGAGGTAGGATGAGCATCAAGCTAGTACAAAAAATGTACCATAAAATGGCAAGTCATACACCATTAGAACAACAACTAAAATAACATACTAATGTACAAGCATCTTGTTTTACAAAGATGCTAATATCTAAATGTTATCATGTTCAAATACAATATTGTATACATAGAATACATAACTATTTTGTAGCTATTAGGACATATAGGAAGTGAAAAAAATGACCCAAATTGGAAGTACCATGGGTTATTGGATTTGGATCTCTATTAACCCTAACGATCCAAGTGTCAAGAATTGGCAAATACTCACCAAAATGCCAAAAAATAACCCTCTTTTAAAATTTTATATTAATTAAATTTTATTCATTTATGAGAATTTGTAACTGTAGGATCTTATTCTTGACTAGTATCAGGATCATATATAAAAATTCACAGGTGTGAAGACAATGAATGTGTGAAAACAAAGCTTATAAAGTAGACCATGATGTTTTTTTTAAGACTCCCCGAAATTTTCACAATTGGGCTTTATTGGGCTTTTAAGTCCCATAACTCAAAATACCTTTGCAAGGAAGATTTTGAGACTTCAAATTTAAGTAGGACCTCAAATTATGAAGAAATATGCAAATTTTCAAAGCAAAATGACATTGCATGAGTTGGGTCTCAAAAGGGGGAAAAATTCAACCATTGGATCTTTATAAAAATTAGCTTCCACGAAAGTTTGATTGTTCCCCTAATCTCGACAAAAAAAATTAAGAAGGAAAAAATTTGATACTTCACTATAGATGCCCATCATCGCACCTTCTATATCAAATACACAATAATAAATGTGTTGCATCAAGATTTAGAATTCCCATATCATTAAGAGCTAACCCATAAATTACATACCGAAAAATTTGGGGCTAATTTTTCTGGAGAATCTTGATTCAAATATCTCACTCAAGCAACTGATGTAGATTGGGTTGGGGTCATTGATTCAAATACCTCACTCAAGCAATTGATGTAGACTGGGTTGGAATTATTGGGAAGAGAACAATGTTAGGATCCTATACATTCTTTGGTCTATCCAATCATGCACTTGGTTGCTTACAAATGGAAAGGTACTTATATCAAGTGCAAAAGGTGGGGTGGGGTGGGGTGGGGGGTGACCACATTGTTGTTCTTACTCAAAGCTCTTGACCCAATCCTTAGTTTATCTTCAACAATACATTACATTCATCTCAGTTTGTTTGCGAGGTAGCCAAATTATGTTTTGGGGTTAAGGATTGAACAACTCAAGAACATCTAACTTATTTATCTCAAATTCAATATTCCAAATATTCCAAACATGTTTCTTCAAAGTTCGAATGTTTAAAAAAAAGTTGAATAATAATATTATTATTCTATTGCATTTTACATTTCATTATTAAAATAAACCATCTTAACATTACTTCAACACAATCATCTTTCCCTTTGAAGAATACTTTCTACATTCTTTCAAAGACTATTTTCGAAATACATTCCAAAGTACAAAAAGCCAATTCTTGTTGCTTCCTTTTACCAACCTAGGACTTGTCCTCTTTGCACCGTCCCTGCTTTCCCCTCCCCCCCCCCGCTCCCCTCTCCCCTCTCCCATCCATCCACTGGACGAAGACGATGTGCTTGTCATGAACGAATGTCTCCATCCGCTGTACAGTACAGTGAGGACTAGTAGTAGTACGAGTCTCTCCCTCCCGCCGTGCATCATTCACCTCTTGGATGAAGTTCTAAGGATGTAACTTACAAAATGTCTCCGTTCATCTCCCGTTGGATGATATTTTCAGTTGTGATCCCTCCCTCTGACGGGCCCCCCTGGCTGGCCCTTCCACTTCATTGGGTTCCAGTTCCTTCCCCTGCCTTCTGTCAGTAAGTAATCAAAGCGCCACTAATTAAAATTTCTTTCGCTTACAGTTCAAGTTAAGTTACTGGTGGACGGGGTGGGGGTGGGGGGAAGCTAAGGGAGGCAGTTATAATAATAATTTTATTCTTATGGACATGCACAGCTGCAGCATCATGACCCAGGTCCGTCCCAGGGCTACAAACAAACAAACTCAGAGGGTTGGGTTGCCTTGACTTCAGTTAACTTAACTTAACCCCTAAGCGCTCCGACGTCCAATTCCTGGACGAAGAACAGATTGAAACTCCAGTTTCATCCTCCTAAGTACTTGGATGAAAGTTATTATAATTTGTAGACATATGTTATCAAATTGTTGGCCAATCTAAGGGTTGGATTTGGTGTTACTAGAATACATATTTTTCTAAAATTACCAATGTGTAAGTGTGTCAAGTGGTCAAATTGCATTGACTCTAGTTCAAAAATGGATTTGCCAAAATGAGGTCATAGATAGGAAGAACACAAAAATTTCAAAAAATCACCATGTAGAGAGAACCTCATCTCAAATCCAGTCCAACAAATTTTACTCAAAAAAGGATAATATTTTTCTTGTAATTGAATTTTGAAGGAATTTTGGAATTTCTCTTTCAAAATTTATAGAAAAAAACTGGTGATAGCATTGGTGAATCTAACCTTACAGATGGAATCTACAAATCAAAATCTACAACTTTTATTTCTATACCAATTCCAAAATATGCTTTCAAATAGTACTTTATAATGATTTTTCTCAAATTGTCAATTTTGGAGATGAATCTGGACGTTTAGGGGTTAACTCCAGTTAAGCTTATTACTATTACTATTATTATTATTATTATTTTTTATTTTTTTATTATTAGAGTTGGAGAAAAGCCTGAGTGCCTTCAGTTGTTGTTGCATTAGAATTAAGATATAACTTATACAGCAAGACACATGAGTGAGGGACTCCATTGGGTTTCCTTCAATGTGAGGCTCCTCCTAATAATTACTTTAGTTTTCAAGATGCCATCATGATCAATGAAGGGGGCTTTTGGTTTCATCATCGCAGTCACAGTCCTTGGGGGCAGGAGGGGACGGGATGGGATGGGACTTATCGAAGTTGACAAGAGAGATAGGTGATTGGGTGGGTGCCCAGTAGTAATGGGAATTGGGACACATAACTCACTACTCAATACTAGGACTATATTATATGGAGTACCAGTACTCACTCTATACTGATGGAATTCATGTTGAGGGACAGCTTCCATGTGGAGTTGGGGGGCCGGTGAAGCTCACCTGATCAACAGTGGAATGGTAGTTCTAGATTAACCCCCTCAAGGCCCAAGCGGTTTCTGTACTTTTTCACAAGTTTGAACTTCGATTGGTAGTATGCATTGTACATCAAGCTTATTACATGATGTCAATTGTACTTTTGAACTTTTCCATTCAATGTGAACATCATAATATAAAATTCACTTAGATATACTTCTTAGAATGTAGGAAAATGAAATTATAATTTTGACATATTGAACAGGTGAGAGGCCCAAAATACGCTCCTTGGAACTTGAGGGATTAAAAAAAAACTGGACTCCCATTCCATCACTAAATGGTAGGTTGCATTGGGCCCTGACCCCACATGCAAGCCAATGGGTGGAATGGTAGTTCCAAAAACAAAATAGAATCTCATTCCATTGCTGATTGGTGGGCTACACTTTTCCCTAACTCTACATGGAAGCCAACCCTTGTTAACTTAGTACTTTGAATATTGGAGGAGGACAACAAATGAACTTAACCCTTAAAGGACGACGCGGACATTTGGTGTCCGATGGATGACAAGGAATTCTCCTATGTAGGACAGAATTGCAACTATTCATCCTCGGAATTAGGGGTAGAAAGGGAAGATCTTCTATAGTAGTTTGACCTCCAATGGATATTTATGGTTTTTATAAAGTAGATGATGTCACACGGTTTCAAAAACCATGATTTCCACGGTCATCGGTCCGTCCTTTAAGGGTTAATAGACTCCCTAGTAGTAAGTTAGTGAGATAGTGCGTACCCGGGCACCCATCAAATAACATCATTCCTATGGTAATGCCACTATGCTTTATCAACCAACAAAGGCCAAAGAATGATGGATCCTACAGTCCCCCCATACCCCTGCTTATTACTGGGACTTGCTCCCCCTGCCCTGGCAAGTCAGGTACTAACATAAGTAACTTACTACTTTTTGGCTTTGCAGGACTTGAGGGCCCCTGTCATCCATCCAACTGCAGTGCCCATCCCCTGTTTTCCATTAAAATATGACTATTTATCATCTCCTGACACCTTCCTTTCTACAGGAGGCAGAGGGGACTTGTCTCTAGTAAGGTAGGGGCAGGCCTCACTGCCAAGGACACTGATCAGTGAGACAATGGAGGGTCCACCAAGAATTAACTCAGTTACGAATTTTTGAAGTTGGAACGCAGTGGTCACTACACAAAATAGTGAAATTATGGTAGAACCACACATTACTAACGGAGGACGTTAAATCCTTCATTCAAATTGGACCCCACATGGGCAGATTTACCTTGGGGAAAATGCAAGAGTTTTTTTTTATTGTTTGCACATCATTTTTTGGGCAAATTCTGAATTCATATATTTGCAATCACAGACCCCAAATTAGTTGGGAGAGGTCTACAACATACCCTAGACATGGCTCAAAATGGGGGGCATTTTTTACTTTTACCTCAAGATAATCTACAAAATTATCTTGCGGGGCCCACTTCGAATGGAGGATTTAACGTCTTGCATTACCAACCACTTAACCCTTAAAGGATGGACTAGTGATTGTGGAAATGCTCCCTTTTGGAACAGTGTGACACCATCTACTTTATAAAAAATCAAAAATATTCATTGGAAGTCATTGTTCATTCAAAGATTACATTGGCTCTCAAAACCAAGCACATATGTCATGACATTGATGGTTAGAAGATGGTCGGAAACCAAGCCTTGATGGTTAGAATTCAATCACTTCTCTTAATAACTATAGATTGACTATGGGGCTTGGTTGATAATGTGTGGTTTTACTATAAGTTGCCTCAACAATTAGGTTGTTTTACATCCAAAAGAAATTACTATACTAGCCATTAAGTCAACAAAAATTTATAAAAATATTTTTATTTGTATGCATAGAAGTTTAGGAGTTCCAATTCCAACAATACCTAATTCAAAAGTAGTGCATTTTTGAAAATATTTCTATAGTGTCACATGTCGAGAAATTAGTCTGGGGCAATCTGATTTCACTATTTTGTGATGTAGAGACCACCTCTTGAAATGTACACAATTGGTACATTGAAGAAAGCAAAATGTCCCTTTGTATTAGTGGTCACTTTTAGAGTACACTACTTCAACGTACACTAAATAATAAAATTAGGTTGACCTTTACTAATTTCTCAACATTCGACATTGATGAAAAATATTTATTGTTTTGTATAAGAAATGCACTACTTTTGAATTAGATATTGTTGGAATTAGGACTGGTGAACCCTCCATGTATACAAATGGAAATATGTGTAGAAACATTTGTTGACTTTGATGGCTTGTAAAAGAACTTTTGGGGTAATGCAATCTAATTTCACTATTTAATGTAGTTGTGGACAATGACATGTATGTTCCCTTTACAAACTAAAAGAACATTGAGACATGCATGCAATGTTCTAGGAGAACCTTCAATTAGTTCATTGTAAATTGGGGAAATTGGGGAAAAAAATGAGTTGCAATCGAAAAACATCGGAGAAAAATAGAGAAAAAATTCTTTATAGAGTTGATGAATTTCTATTCAGAGTAAGAAAAAAAGAAACAAGATGCCCCCCACACTTGAAAAACAATTTTATCCACGAATTAAAAGGAAAATGGATGGTAAAATTCAAAAAATATCCCAAACTCTGCATACATCACCTTGGGTTTATTGATTTCATTTATTTTGCATAGGGTGATAGTAAATAGATTGATGAAGCTATTTACTTTTGGATTAAAAATAAGGATGAACAAATATGTCCATCCAAGAATACGTACATTCAATCAAAATGATGGCAATATTTCCAACTCCAAATTTTGTATCAATCTAATAATTTCATTTTCTAAAACTAGAAAATCTAAATTGTAGAGTATTTATTTGAACATTTTTTTGTTTTGGGAAGAATTGTTATTCAAAAAAACAACCCTAAAATTTGTTGCCATAGAACTGTTAGTGGTTAGTGGAATTTCTTGATTTATTATTTCATCAATATTATTTTTTCCTTTTTAAAGTGAGATATTTTCTTGTGGAGTGAATTGGTACACAAATAGAAAAGGCATAGTTTCATTGGCAAAGGTAAAAAATTTTCTCCCTAATCTTTTATTTTTCTACGATTTCTTCTAGAATGCAATGCACACTTACATCATGAAATACACTATTGTTACACATGTCTCAATTGAAATTTAACATTCATAAATAGTTTGCTTTGGTATTGTTATAGAAATAACCACATTCTATTCAAAAATATATCTTCTTGAAGATCAAGTAGTAAATTTGACTTAAACCATTTGAAATTCTTACTTTTATTATGATGAATATTTAAAATTGAATTAAGTTTAATAGGCTTAAACAAGTCTTTAGAGGAGCAATCTAATAGATTTAAAATATATTCTATAGTATTCAATTGTATGGATATTGATACAATATTTAATTAAAAACTTCAATGACTTTAATGGAAATTTGAGTGATGTCAAATAATATTCAAATATTGATTATGTAAAATGTTAATTTGTATGTAGAACAGATAGCATGCTTATAAATTAATTTCATTTTCTTAAACTACCTAGTAGATCTTGCAATTTTCCAATAACATGATCCAACTTGCCTAATAGTTCAAATGACCGTCTTATTTTATATCAAGTCCCTTAAACAATGTTGAAAACCTTTTAAAGCATCTCCACCAAGACCGCCACATTGCCGCTCTAGAATCTATGGCACACTTTGGACCAATTTAGTTTTTTCAACCAGAGGGCTCTTCAAAAATTGCTTGTCACAGTGCAGGCTACATGCCCCTTTCATATTTAAAGTGTGCTTCATCTTACGAGGAGCACAATTTCAATGTCTATTGCAATGATCAAATTCACCCCAACCAATGAAAGTGCCACAAACATGAGTGCTCTAGGTAGTAATGACCTAGTTTAGCATTGGTAATTGAAATATTGCATTGGAATTCACAATATAGAAATCTCCTAGTGAAGGGATGTAACCAAGCGCGCCCTTCCACTCCCATGACACACGACATTCACGGTCTAGCACATCCAATTTAATGCAGATCAGTGGAGATGCTCTAAATCTAGAAAAACAAATAATCATTATTTGTCTAAACAAAAGTTAAACCACCTCATAATTGGATAGAATATTCTTTTTTAGATACTTGTGTTCTTTTTTAAGTTAGATGGGACCTATCAAAGTATAGGGAATAATATTACTATTGTCATATCCAGTCTAGTCATGGTTAAAAGAATTAAAGATAACAATTATTAGAAGAAAGTTCTTCATTTGCTACATTCATTAGTTTTATCCATTACTTGACGTACTTAGTCAATTGAAATGACTAATATGAATTCAATGTACATTATCTATTCCTAACCCTATAACTTGAGTGCTAGAAGACTATAATATAAAAGTCAAATCGTATGAGAGTACTACAGGTACATTTAATGATAAGATAGCAAGTGTGCTACATATTCCGTAATTTCAATGAAAGAATAATCATTAATTCATGCTTGCCCTCTAAAGGACAGTGACACAATTCAAGGGTAAATTATTAGAAAAAAATTGTAGCACATTGATAAAAAAAAAATAAATCTATAAAACTCAAATGTACAAATTCATTGTTTTTTACTACTACAAGAACGCATGTAATTTTTTTTCTTAAACTTTGATTGCAAGATTATAGTATTATAAGTTAGAAAAAATAAATTTCAAGGGTCTATCTTTTAGGATCAACACACTTTGACTCCTTTTGAAGTGGGATTTTATTAAAGATAATTAAATATAGTTAATTTTTTACCATTGTTTATTACATCATGTTGCTTGGGTATTTTTCCAATTTCCAAGGGAATGGATGTTTATTGCTTGTGTTGTTCAAAAGTTGTTCACCATGTCCAAAAATTTTAGACTACTCAACTTCTAAACTAGGTACTCGATCAAGTAAATATATACATCCTTAAAGGAGGTTATTTTATCAACAGATTTACAGGAATCATTTAAAATTGACTTTGTAGGAACCTACTCAAATTTTCAAGTGTTCCTTCAAAGGTCAATTGTCCTCTAGGGGTATGCACACAATAGAATGAAACTATATCCTACACTAGGGCCATATTCATTGAAAATTAATTCAAATTATAAATAAATATAGCATGCTGATGAAAATTTCAAAAGTTATAATGTGGCTTGATTGAATAGTGGAAAAAACATTAATAAAAAAATCTGAATCTTGCAAAAAAAACATGAAGCCAAAGTTGTGAGTATCGGTAAAGTCGCATGTATTGATAAAGCCTTGAGTGCCGATAGAATTGTGAAACTATTGAAGGTCACAAAATATTTTCAACTGTGCTAAAGGTCATGAAATATTCTGAATTTTGTAAAGTGAAATTCTAGAAATCCTAAATTGAGTTAACCAAAGGGAAATTATTCGAAAAAAATTTAATTTTGTATGGGGTCTAAAGAATCTAACTCCAACATAGAATATTTTATATACTATATTGAGAGTAGTAACTATTGACCATATACAAAATATAGTAGTAACTATATTTTGTAATCAATAGAGTAGTAATGAATAATGTTGTAAATGTTTGTAAATAATATTACTTGCAGGCATTATAATTCTTTGATCAATTTTATAGTTTATTTGTGTTATTTTAATGAAGAACTCAAGAAGAAAGTACATTTTTTTTAGAATTGATACTAAAGTCCAAGATTGTAATGAATGTTATAGGTCCAACAAGAATAATGTTATCACATAATGATGTCCATAAGAACTCAACAAGCTTTCATGAATTCAACTTCCATCATATATAGCATTCATACCACTCAAGTTAATTTGATCATTGCTTGAGTTTAAATACTCCAAGACACCTTTACTCTTATTGAATAGTATTTGAACAAAAATGGTTTAATTTTTGATAATAACATTTACTAAATTTTTTAATGAATTTTAGATGAGATTTATATGAATGTTGATGAACTATATGAATCCCGATATAGACGAAAGTTGAATGATGATCACAATCTTTGAGATAGTATGAAAGTAATATGAATTTCATTATGTTTTTTAATCTAAATATTATAAACTTTTGTACTAGTAAGTCATACAAATTATAAAATTCCCAAACTAGGGAACTTAAGCATAATAATTTTGTAGGTTGCTCTAATTAAATTAATTTAAGTACATCGATTTGTCCCATTAATGTGTGTTACAAAATGAACTTATATATGAATATAACTTTAAATTTTATAAGGGAGGAATATTTTTCATCCATGTTATTTGTGAAGACTCTTTAACATGAACAATACAACAACACATACAATGGATACAAATATTCATCATTCAATGGATGAAAATTTTCTTTGCTTGTAAAGAATTATAAACATACTTAAATCCATTTTGTAACATGCACTAGGAGGACACAATAATGAAGTTATAATTAGAATTACAAGTTAGAGAAATGCTTGTGATCTTAGGCTAAGTACATATGTGTTCACAGGTTCATTGATTTCATCACTTTCCTATAGACTATATAAACCATTGGTAGGAAATGTCATGTTCATTTCCCAATAAAATCTTATGCCATAATTAGGATTCCTTGTTCAGTCATGTAATTATGTGATCGGGCATTACATATTTTTCATCCAATCACATTTTGTTCATGCCCGAAGTTTCCACTAGGCATTGTTGCTCATCATTGGGGAATTTCACAAAAAAAAGGTGCCTCCTCATCAAGGCCAAGGTGAACTGACCCCCTCACTTGTCCCCCCAAAGTCATTCCAAGGGTGCATGTAAAAAAAAGCCCCCCAAATTTTGTTCTTGATTAATTTATCTAGTACACCTCCCCTAGCTAATTTGGGGCCTCTGATTGCAAATATGAACTCAAAATTTGCAAATTTTATCATGCATGGCAAATAAAAAATTTCAGAGTTTTCCCTTGGGGACAAGCGTGGGGGGCCATTCACCCCGGCCCTACTTGGGTGCCTTCCTCATCGACGCACTTTTTCGCAAATCCGCGACGACCGACGAGGAGCGAGTGGCATTGCCCTAACTTGAGTATACAGAATTACTGATAACTGAAGTCATTCATTTGGCACACAAAAGTTCAAGGCCATTCAGTATGTAAGTTAAGTTAGGCTTAGTTAGTGACACTCTGGTTTTCATCTCATCAATCTTTTTGTCAGATGAAGTATTCAGTTCAGGCCTTCACAGGAGTCACATGGATATGTCAGTTTCCACATGAAAGAATTATTACTAAGTCCGAAAGTTACCGTAGGGTAAGAGTTTAGTGTCTTCAGTAACAGATACTACCTCCGTTTATAAAAAAAGACCAATGTTTCTTTTTGTAAAATTACAAAGGAAACACATTATGCTTAGAGGAGAAATGAGGGCTTCAAGAGCCCGTTTCAGGGTTGTTTCCTGCATTGTTCCCTGTGCTGCCAGGAATTGGGAACCAGCCCATAATGGGCTGAACTTTTTATTTTTTGGGAAAAAAAAAATGAAAAATTTGTTTGTCCCAAAATTTTGTCAAAAGTATTGATAAATCTAAAACTGAATTAAAAAAAATTCTAATTTTTTTTAAATAATGTTATTTTCTGAGGTGGCAATGTCTTTGCCACATCATACTACTAATGTGGCAAGTTCCCACACCTTGGGAGCTCAATATAACTTGTAGCCTCTTCATGCCCTCAAATCTCTTCTAATGAATGAGGATCTTTTTAGAACAAAGGCAATAGCATGTATAAATAAAAGAATGGTTAGGCAAATGTAGTTGAAAAGATTTTTTTAAATCACTAAAAAAAGAAGAAAAATGTATATTTTTGAATTTTAGGGATTGTTCATGTACATAGGCTATCACTTTGAAAATTCATAATTTATTTAGTGGTGTCCCAAAAAATGCATGCTAAGCAAATATGGAATCTTCTTTTGATAGATAATGGGGCTCTACAAAATACGAGACAATTTTAACCCTTAAATGACATTTCATGACTAGGCTTGGTCAAACTTCATTGGATTTCTATATTAAAACACAAATTTTCAAAATTTGGATATTTTTACATGTAGTAATATATTTCTAAAAATTCATCTCATTTTTTTTAAATTAAAAAAATCAAAATAAATTTTATATGATTTTCTTAAGATTTTAAAAAAATCGTGGTAATTACAAAAGTGCTTAAAGAATTTTGAAAAGTTTAAAAAAAATAGAAATAATAGTGACAAATGTCATGGTGTAATTGACATACTCTTTGAGTTCATAGCAAGAGAGATTTGGTAGAAAAAATTCAAAAGTAGTGTATCTTGAGCTCTCAAGATGCTATTGTTAGAGTGTCACAAGTATTACAAATTCAATTATTTTTGAAAAATATCAAAATGGAATAAAAAATATTTTATTGGAGATATATTTTCTTAGTTAAGCTTTAAAACATTTAAAATCGAGAACTATGTGAAAATCCAAGTTTTGACTTTTAAAATGCTCATGGATTTGGAATATCCTTCAAGGGTTAATAATACAAACTTTGCTCGAATGCTTACATGATTGATATTCAATATAGTATAAGTACATGTAAGTGCAACCCTAATCCGAAAAGAACTCCAATAATCTTGCCTAAAATGCACACATTCTAAATACACCTAATACACTCTATTTGAAATACATCTATAGTGAGCACTTTGAAATTCATAGTTAATTTATGCCATCTCAAAACAAATACTAAATGCATTGGAATTATTTTTCAATTGCCAAAAAGATCCAATAATAAATAATAACTAAATGCCCCATCAACCATTTTATGGTCACTGCCTAACTTTAGAGGGTGCTTTGATTACAAGATTTTTCTTAAAATTTAATATTTTTTATATTTAGTCCATCTAGTTATCTTTCCATAAACCTTTTTTTTTTTTTTTTTTTTTTTTTTGTGTTGGGGTGATTTTTCAAAGTCAAACAATCCAAGAAATGTTCACAATATATTGTCAATCAACCCAATTAAAGGCCATCCCAAGAAAAAATTCCATGCATGTGCAAGTGAACAAGGATTTGATTGGTTGGAACATATTGTTGATGGGTGAGGTCAAGTTAAATTTTGATTCTCCCAATGCACCTCACTTGATTGCAAGGCTCAAAAAACAATCTTTCGTTGCTCTAATCCTTGATAAAACTAGCATGCATGTTTTTAACTATTCATAATTGTATATAGTAAAAAGAAACACTATTTTTTAGTGAATGTACTATGTATAAGACATAGGTCCCTAAAGTCATTTGCATCGGAGAAAAAATCTTTTTTTTTTCTTCAAAAAGTCAACTTCAATTGAAGAGATCTCAAATTTTTTGTGATCTATGTCTTTGAAGATTGGAGTGTAAAATAATTTGATAGTGTTAAAAAAGATACTATAATTAGATTTTCAAAAAACATTTCTAAACAGAATTAGACTTTCATTTCAAAAACAGTAGCTAGGAGGTGATTTTGGAGGGAGGAGACCCTTTGGACATTTAGGGATTAACTTATTAACCCTTGAAGTTCCATGACTATGTTTTCACAGAAATTACTCCAAAACTGCCATTTTTAGTGCAAGTGCCAATTTTTGATAAAAAAAAAAAACTTTTTTCGGCATGTGTAACCGTAGGAACATGTGGTAAAAATTTCAGAAATTTCCACCACATGGATTGCAAGATATTTGTATTCAAATTTACTAAAATAATTTATTTTGCCTTGCAAAAAACAGGGCAGTTGCACTTCACAAGCTCACTTTTCTAAGAAACAATGTCCAAAATAGTGGTTTTTCTTTGGACTCTTTTTTCTAGACAAGTTGGCCACATGCTTGAAAACTTTTAGATTATTTGGAATTGGAAAACATATAGAAAAAAATAGTAAGTAGACAATAGTAGAGATTGATTCAAAATACTCAATTGTTCAAAATTTAATTATGGAATTGAAAAATGCTAGTCCCAAAGGTGGAAATGTCGCAATGAACAATCTACATCCTATGATTTTATTTTTTTTCAAAAAAATTGAAAATTGAGGAAGATAAAGGACTTCAAAGTTTGTTTTAGAGCAAAGAATCTAGAATTGCCGGCAAACAAAAAAATCTTCATAACTTTCATCTCATTGATCAAAAGGGAATAATTCAAAGCTTTCCATGTATATATAACTCTAGAAAATAAATTTCAAATTAAAATTTCTGAAAAAAGTGATTTTTTCTAATCTATCTAGATATGAAAAAAAAGAACATATTAGGCCATAACTTTTGACTCATATTTCTAAATGTCATGAAATTTAGTGCATGTAAAGATAGTCCTTGTCCCCACCATCTATTAAAATTTGGGCCAAAAATATGGAAATCTCCAATCACACATACCTACCCAAAATTATTGAGTAGCCAAAAAAACACGTGCTCGTCCTCTACGAGTTTAGCGAACTTAATTTTTGTTTGATCTCATTGGTGAAGGAAAGAAGATTCTGGATTTTCTTAGTAAATATTTATTGAACATCATATCAATAAACCATAAATTTCAAAGAGTCAAATATTGGTACCATAAACTAGTGGGCAAGAGTGGCAAAAAATAATTCTACAAGTGGATGCTGAAATTTTTATAAATTTATTTGAAATTTCTTTTTGTAAGGACAAAAAAATAATAATATAAAATATTAACATGGTATTCTTAATTTTTGACAAATAAAATAATTATTTGGCAAAGAATGTTGAATCTGCCTTGATACAATGTGTCCCAAACCAACCATAAGCTTTTAGCAAATCTGCAACCCTCGCTCAAACGGACTCGACATAACATTGTCCCCACAAAATTGAAGTACAAGAATAAATCCTATATTCCTACTATTGATGTCTACACTAGTCTAGGTTTCACAATAAATCGTCAAATTATTTTTTACTCTAGTTGGTTGTGCAACAAGTTGCATATAGAAACAAGTCTTGCATGGTATACCAATTAATTTTTGAGGGGCCATCTATCACTCAAAAGTTCAACATTTTTTGTCGAGAGATTATCTTACAATAAATTCTCTTTTTTTCCAATGGATGAAATCTCTCAATTACCACCAAACACCATGGACAATATCACTACATTATGGATGAATTTATACACCTCTGAATACAATCATGCGTTTTCATCCAAGGTGATGGATGTAAAGAACTTCATCCCTTCATGCATTGGAGATCCATACATAACGCACTGTCAGAGTGGGGGACATCAACCATCCAAAGCATGTAAGCTTAAGCTTATCAGAGACCCTACCTTGTGCCAAAGTCATGGAATGACTTACCTGTCAGTCTGCATAACTTACTAGTAAGTTAAATAGTTTCGTCTATTAACTATGGGTAAGTTAGTATTTTATTACGGTTGTAGGAGTATATTAAAGCCAGGACATGGATATAGATACAAAGATCCAGTCTATATTGGCATGCACATTAATTGAATGTTGAATTGTTTTCAATGGTCAAACATTGGATTGTAACTTACTACATTTACCTTTACCTTACATAACATTGTTTAGAATTATTTATCAATGAGGCAGGAGTCCCTTTTTGCATCCGTCCTTGAAAAGGGGATCCCCTTAGTGAACAAAATGGCTTTATAGGTGGCTCCTCAGCCAACCCGAGTCCTTGAATTAACTGATAAGTCTGTCCAAGGTATTGAGTGAAGCACAATATCCTCCCAACATAGGAGGGCCGGGGAGAATTGCCCCCCTCACTTGTCTCCAAGGGAAAATACTGATTTTTTTGGCATGCATGATAAAATTTGCAAATTCTGAATTCATATTTGCAATCAAAGCCTCCAAATTTGGTCTGCAATGACCTTAAACTACCCTGTGTGAAGGCCAAGGGGAAAGAACTTCCGTGGAACCTAAGAGGTTCTCAGTTCAACTCCCCATGCTGACATTGCTCGATGGGGCTCCCCTTGTTGCTTTGTTTGCATGGGGAGGGGGGTTGTTCCTCCACTTGTTCCCGACAGGGATACCCTAGGCATGTAATTCCCAGAAAAATAAACCGTGTTGCCTTGGTTGAGTCGTGTCAGTCTAGCTGTGGCCCTTGAAGGCCATATGTTTCAAAAAAAACCCAAAAAAACCCAAATTAGCTGGGAGAGGCCTGTGTACAAGATAAATCATTCAAGCACAAAATACAAAGACTTTTCTTTTACATGCACCCCTAGAATGACTTAGGGGGACGAGCAAGGGGAGTAGTTCACCCCAATCACATAGGAGGGCCATTGTCTAGCACTATTTGGGAAACTTTTGGAGTTTTACCAATTAATTTCATTCAATTCCCCAAATGAACCATTTTTTCAAGTATGGAGTCCAATTATTTTCTCAATTTTTTATTCAAAATATAAATTTTATAGATTTTTTAATCAATTTTTTGTTGATGTTTTCAAATTGCAACTAGGATTTTTCCCAATTCCTTTGAACTAGCTATTGGTTTTTTTCCAACCATCGAGGCTTAGTTACATAATGTTATATATGGGAAGCTCACTACAAACTTCATTAAAATGTGTTACATTAACCCCTAAACATCCAAATTCCTCTCTAGAATTGACAATTATAGAAAAAATCATTATGAAATGCTATTTGGAAGCATATTTTGGAATTGATATACAAATAAAAGTTGTAGATTCCTTCTATACAATTTGATTCACCAATGCTATCACTAATCATTTTTTATAAATTTTGAAAGAGAAATTCCAAAATTCCTTCAAAATTCGATTACAAGCAAAATATTATCATTTTTGAGTAAAATTTGTTGGAATGGATTTGAAATGAGGTTCTCTTCACATGGTGATTTTTTGAAATTTTTGTGTTCTTAAATCTATGACCTCGTTTTGGCAAATCCAGTTTTGAACTAAAGTGAATGCAATTTGACCACTCGACATCCTTGCACATTTGTACTTTTAGAAAAATACATACTCTAGTAACACCAAACCCGATCCTTAAATTAGACAACAACTTGATAAAGTATCTCCACAATTGAGAACAACTTTCATCTGGGTAGTTAGGAGAATGAATTTGAGTTTCAATCTATTCATTGTCTAGAAAATGGACCCCGGAGCACTTAGGGGTTAAAATGAGTTTTTCATTGGTTTCAAAATGTACATTGTTTTTACTTTGAATGCAAACCTTGGCAGATTGAGAAGATAAATAGGGTTGGTATGTTGTAGATTGTGAACTTAATGATATTATTTGAATATTTAACATTAAAAATTCACTCATTTTTGTATCAAATGATTATGTCAATCCTTCAAATTACAATCTATCACCTAATGTTTGACAACAATGAAGTTGACAACAAAATTCCATGGCATTTTGATTTTGGGTAAGATTTGGCTACAAAGATGTTCACTTTGACATAGAGTATAAAAAAGACATATGAAATCCTCGTATGGTGGCCCAAACTTGGATTTCAAAATTTTATTCAAATGGGCATCATTTGGCTCTTTTTTATGACTAATCAATGATGAGCTTCCACCCTCCTCCAGGCCATGGATAAGCTCAAAGCCACTATTCAAAAAAAAATTCAAATTTTCCAATGCAAAAACTGCAAGTTCAAATTGAGATTCAAAATGCAAGAGTTAAATCGAAAGATGCATCTTGTGAAGACAAAGAGAATGATACTAGGTAAGTTCACATATAGTTGAGTATTAGAGGAATTTTCATGAAGATTCTCTAAAAATCCAACCCTTAAGTTTGAGATGTTTAAGGATTAAAAATAATTGCCATGGCTAGGTTTATATGTGAGAGTAGGTTGCATTATCAACACTTCTCAAGTTATAAATCAATTCAAAATCCCAACTTTGTTAGGTAGCAAGGTATCAACACCTAAAGGAATCTTATCACCTCTATGGTTCCATGGATATGACATGCAAGAGGCAAACTAGTCAAAGAAATTTTAAACATTGGTAGATGTTTAGAAACCAAAATACAAGTAAGATTAGTAATGTAGATTTTGAAGGCACAATGGATACGGTATAAATTTTTCAAGGTAAAGACTATAGGAGGCTATATATGTATACTAGGACACTAGGTAGATATAATATAGGATGAATGATATGTCCTTATTATTGTCTAACTTTTAGTATTTAACATTTTGGATATTATTTTTTATCCAAAATTTAAAGTCAATATTTTGAAGGGGTTTGTACTAGGTCATTGAGGTGTGAAAATTAATTACTTTCTCATATCTTTTCTATTGCAAGACAAATATCAAATAATTGATATTATATCTTCTTTTAAAAAAAAGGACATATATACATTGTAGGTGCAATAATCTTTTGATGAGGTTAAAAATAACATTAGGGTTTTCCATCACAATGAGAGAGGGATACTTGACTATTAAGGATCCAAAAGTGTCACTTCATCAATTGTTGAGCATGTCTATGTCAATACCTACATGTTCTCAAAAACAATTTGGGAATATACATTAGTAAAACTTTGATCCTTCCTAATTTTTCTATATAGTATCTAAATGATATATTCTTTGTTATGTGGGACAAAAGATTATTCAAGGAAAGCAAAAGTTTCCCTTTTAAAACAATTGGAAGTAAAATATTCTCAAATTTTCAAAGGTTGAAAATTAACCCCTATAGGATTGAGGTGTACTTGGAGCACGAATTGTCTAAAGGTGACCACTTTTAGGGCACTAACAAGAAAGACGAAATAAGTTGTTTTGAAATTCAATAGTTCAAAATTGAGCATGAACATTAAAAAAATGAAATGACTTATAGTGGACATTGAATGAAAGTGAATAAAGTTATAGATGATATTTTTCATCAATTATGACCTTCATGTTAGTGTATAAATTACCTTTCTTGCATGAATTCTAAAGATACGATACTTCCATTGCTACATAATATAATAGAATCCTCTTTTCATTTTCCAATTGTAATACATCAAAATTTAACCAACTTTTGGCAACTAAAGTAGAGCAACCCAATGTTGTCAATCACCCAATTCCCACATCTATTGGACCCTTCCATACATGTGGTTTAGCATGGGTATATCCACACTTTACCAATTTAGTCTTAGTAAACTTTGAAAAATCACAAAAAATTCATTTCTCATTGGAATGTCTTCATTCTACTTGCAATTGCTTTTTCTCAAACTTTTCAATCTCTAAAAAGTATATGAGTTGACAAATAAGGTAGATGCACCAATAGTCAATCATTTAAGCAATTTTGGAGTAGATCGTGAGTAATACGAGGTGATAGAAATTTTTCCCATGTAGGAAGATAGGAAATATGGGGATTACAATATTTTCGAATTTTTATTCCCTAAATTCAAATTAATGTGAATTTTGGGAGCCAAAAGGTACTCATGGCCCATAAACAATGTCTACACTCTTCCAATTCTGATCATCCAAGAACTAATTTCCCACTCACTACTTCCTACTTTCTTTTTCACTACTCCAGGACATGTATCATAGCCTTGTTAGTCCCAACCTTAAAAAGGACCAAAGAAATACATTGAAAGCTTTAGTTGGAAATCTGATTCAGCCCTTTCTTGGACATACTGCACCCTACAAGTTGGGTATTGGGCACAGTTGACAATTGGGACTTCTACCTTAATCCCTAAACAACGCGACTGACGTTTGTTGTTCGATGAATGACAAGGAATTCTCCTCTGTAGGACAGAAGTGCAACTATTCCTCTTTGGAATTAGGGGTGGAAAGGAAGGATCTTCTATAATTGTTTGGCTCCCTATGGTTATTTTTTAATTTTTTTTAAAGTAGATGATGTCACATGGTTCCAAATGGCTGATTTCCACAGTCACCAGCCTGGCATTCTAGGGTTAAGCTTTAGCTTCTCCAAGGTGGGTACCTCAATAGCAAATTTGCGTTGGTAATACACTGATCTACCTTACCATTGACAACAAATTAAGCGATGATTTTTTGGTTGTCTGTGTCTTCTCGTTATCTCCATATCTTCCCAGCATGCCATTGCACATCTTCCAAACTTTCTATTTCAGTTCATATATCCATCTTGAACATTCGCTGTTGCAGACAATCTGCGGTGGAGGACGACGGAGGTTCTTATTGAAAACCCTGTGTCAGGCCCCCGTGATATTTCAATCCATCATTGGGAACAAGTACGATGACAGCTAACTTATCCCCAATTTTATTCACCGAAAACATCGCATTTTAACTTGGTTGCGTCATCTGTGGTTGGGTTGTACTTTCAGGTAAGGTAGTTTGCTTATGCATTTATTTTGTTTCCTTTGTTAAAAGGTAACTTAACCCCTAAAGGACCAGGGGTGCAAAATACAGTGTTGCAGAAGCCACCTGGTGGTCTTATGGTCCTTCAGGGGTTAACTAAACACTAATATTGATCATACATGCCTTGTGGCACCATGCACATGCAAAATTTCTTAAAAAGGATGATTTCTTGTGTATTGGAAAATGCTTTTGAAAAAGAAGAAGTAATTTAGTAATTTTTTGGAGACCCAATTAAATAGATTTAGATTTTTAACACCTAAAGTCCACATGACTCCTTGGGAGACAAAATAGATTTTGGGTAGGTTTGTGTAACCTTGATTTTTAAGGTGTTTTTTTGAAACTTTTTCTTGGGATAGAAAAACACATTAGCTTTTAGAGAACATATATACTTTTTATTAATGGGTGTTAGGGAGTAAAAGTTATGTTACAATAAGTTCAAAACATAGGAGACTAGGCAACAAAAAAATCTACAAAAATTTGAAATATTGATTTTTTGTGCAGAGATTATATTTTTATTTACACTCAAAGCTTTGATTTATTCCATCTAGATTAGTGATGTGAAATTTATAGAGCTTCTTTTTTTTTTTTTTTTTGGTAGCCAATCAAAAAAACTTCTAGAAAAAATCACGAATTTGATTTGTTTTTTTAACTCAATTTTTACATGCTTTCTAGAACAATCTCACTATTTGAAATCAACATGTTTCTATTCCATTTTAAAGCTATTGATGATTTTTTTTTCCCTCAATCTTGAACATGCTACTACTTAACAATTTTTTAAAGAATGAAATCAAGTATTTTCCTTAAAAGCTTTTTTTCCTAGAATTTCAACTCAAATCTTCAATGTGAAATTTTTTATGATCAAAATGTTTGTGCAAGTATTTTAAGTTAAGAACATTCAAAGTCAAACAATCATTGCATGGTCTATACTAAAACTTTTTCTTATTCGCATTAAGCGCAAATATCTTATGATCTACATGGTGAAAGTTTTTGAAATTTCTTCTACACATTTTAATTCTAATCTTGTGTGGGATATTATAGTTAAAAATGCAAGAAAATACAATTTGTAAAGTTTTTTGCTCTTTGGAATAGGATATGCAATTTTGAGTGAATTTTGTGGAAAAAAATATAGGCCTCGAGACTTTAGGAATTAAAGGCGAAGCTTATTGGAGGCTATAAGTGTAATCTAGGTGAATTCCAAACCCATTTGATGCACAATAAGTAAAAAATATTCATAGTATCATGATGTGAGAGTTTAGATTGAAAGAAACTTTAGCAAAAATCATTTCCTTATACAACTACCACCTCTACATTGCTACAAGTAGGATCATTCATTATCCAAAATTAAAAACTCCCTTGAAATTGCCCAAAATAGGTATGCAAATCAAAATTTATTCACTTGTTATAATTTGTAACAATAGGATCTTATTCTTGGCTAATACAAGGGCCTTGCCTAAAAAATTGGGGTCTAAATGTAATGTATGTGTGAGATATGACCAAGCAAAGAGAACGCATTATTTTTTTCAAGTTTGCTCAAGCTTTTGAGGGGAGTGCTAGCACATAGAATCTATGAATCTATGAGTCTATATTATAGACATCTTTTATAGTTATAGGTGTCTATATTGTAGACACCTATGTTATTGACTCTTTCCATGTTATAGTATGTCTATGTTATAGGTATATATGTTATAAACACTTTCAAATGGATGTAGATACGTACCTACAGCTAGGTTCAAGGCTCATGTCTTTGAGTTCACGCACTAGCCTCATTGAACTTTTGACAATATGTCATTGTCAAGATCTTGAGCCTCTTAGCTCAAATTTTACCTTTGCAAAAAGATATGAAGATTTCATATTTGAATATAGACTCAAGTTGGAAAGGAATTTGCAAATTTTCAAAACAAAACAATGCTATGCTCTACTTGCCTATATTAGAGGTAAATTTTTTTAAATATACATTATATCTTTGTAAACATTGGAACCCCTAGAAGGTTGTTTGTTTTCCAATCTCAACCAAAAAAATTAAGAGAAAAAACCAAAATATGATATTTCACTTTGGATGCCAAAACACCCCAAAACGATTTTGGATTTAAAAGAGATTTAGAGTGGTACACTTTTGCTACTCAACATTTGGATTGCCCTACCTAATGAATTTCTATCCAATAGTAGAATTTGACATTTAGGAGGGGTCGAATTTGGGTATAGTAACTTTAGTGAGATACTCCGTTGCTTCTTTAGGCACCTTCAACTTAGATACTTAAAGAAAATTTAGATTGACCTAATTGCATATAAAATCATCCAAATAAGCATTTGTAAATAGGAATTATTCTTAAATTGTTTAAATTTACAGTGGATATTGTTGGAAGTTGACATGAATCCATTTGAGATTCTCTCTATTTGAATTTTTTGGACAATATATGAATAAACGGGTTATAAATTCTCAAAGTATCCAAAATAGGTGTACTAAAAATGGACTTAATTCTCTCATGATTAGAGATTGTATATTTTAGACACGCATCTTGATGGAATGGTCTTGCAAACAAACCACAGCTAATTGCAATTACCTTAATCTCAAAGGGTGGCCTAGAATTGATTTTATGAAGCTTCAAATAATGTCCAACTTCTAGCTTCATTTGGCCATTCTAACTAAATCAATTTTTTACTTTTTTGCAATAAATAACTCCATGACTTCAATAAGTCACAAAAATTGAAATTATCATGAACTTTAAGCAAAAAAATGAAGAAACTTCCTATCAAATATGATAAATGAAATAAAAGAGCACAAAGGAATTTGAAATTAGTACTACAGAGAGAAAGAGTACATGACATCATAGAGTATCATTACATAATCCAAATTCACATGTTCTTCAATATTTAGATAATGAGTAGTGGTGATTTCAAATTTAAACTTCAAATTGCAGTAATATATTGAAGTTCAGGAATTTTCAATATTTCAAATTGAGGATTTGGTAAAATTCATTTCATTAGTTCAGCTAAAGTTTTTAAAATTAGTTTTATTTTCAAAATTGAGATGAACAACAAGAAGTTAGAAGTTGCACAAAAAACACTACGAGGCTATTAATTTCTAACCATTGTTTTTAGAGTTAGGGCATCAATATGTAGAAGCACTAAATAGTGTAAATGGATGGATTTTTGGTTTGGTGACTTGACATAGCCATCAACAAAAAATTAACTCAAAAAATGGATGAAAATTAGTCCTAGGGCATTTGAGGGTTAATTAGGCAAGGAATTAATGATTATGTATACATTCAATGTCTATACTCTACAATGAATGATTATATATTTTTTACAAGGATGAAATCATATATCAAAAATCATATCAAATACAAAGTATATTTTTAAAGTATATGAAAAAATTTCAATATAAGTATATTGTAGGATAGCATATCATAGTGTAATCTTTGATTACATATCATTTAATGTTTCATTGACATGATAATAGCTAGACTCTTAGTTGCAAATGACTTTGAAATACTTGCTTTGAGGATTTTTTTGAAGTTTTCAAGTCTATTAGATAATAAAATTGGAAAGGCATGTACTTTAAATATTTTGAAGATTTTCATCAAGATTTAAGAACAAAATATTGAAAGTCAAGTGCTCAAAAAGTCTTCACAAGCATACCATTTTGTGAAACAATCCCCTCTATAAAATGAGAAAATAACTAATATAACTTGAATCCAACTGAAAGATGTGGATATACCAATATATAAAATACATGAATAATTGGTTAGTTTTTATATGTTTTCAAGTACAAGCTTTGCCAAATTTGGAGTGTAAAGTGCTTTGGTAATTGTGATTTGGTAACCATAAGTGCAGTATTTTTGAATGTGCTTCCAATGATAAAACTTTCAATTTCTAATTATAAATGAATCAAAAGTCAGACATTCATTTGGAGGGGTTGGGTTTTCAAAGAATCTTCTAGAAAAAACCTTCAATACTCAATTACATGTGAACTTCCTTACTACTTTTAAGGAAGCTGCCGATAGCCTTGAGGAAGTGAGGAGCTCATCATAAATTGGTCATTTGAACAAACTACATGATGCCCATTCCATAGATATTTTGAAATTCAATTTCATGTGCTAGCCTTGGGAGGACTTCAATTGTCCTCTAAAGTGAGTACCCCCCAAACCGCCACTTTTTACTATCGTGCCTAGTTATTGTCACTAGGTTGGTCAAATTTTCATTGTTTTTCTTGTTGGCAAGTGCGGAAAGGAGGTTTCTCGAACGCCCCAAAGAACACGACATTTGGATTCCCCATAAGCAAAAGGTACGATGCATCCAAGTCTTTTCCTGATAGATGTTCTGAAATCATTCATCTTCAACAAACGTACATATTGATTTTGGAGATGTACACATGGTGATGATTGGCGTTTTTTAGGCAAGGTGCGATTTTCGGTGTACCCACCTTAAACTCTTCAAGGGTTAATAGATAAGGGTGGCCGACTGTACGCTGACTAACTTAAGTTATGCTCCTTAACTGAAGTTCTCAGTAGCCTCGGTCATCTAACTTCCCATTTAAGCTTAAGCTTAAAATAAACTTCCTTTACTTCTCTCTCATCAAGGTTTCCGCTTTTTGTCAGAGAGTCTTCATTCAACTGAGACTCTGTGATCAAGAGGTTGTTGACCTTATCAAATGAGTGAAGAATCATCTCTGCAAACAGTTACAGTTCAGACATGAAAACTTAGGGTAATTTACTCTACTTTAATTAAACTTAGGCATTCTTTAAGTTACACCTAGAGGTTGGGCTAATTTGTTCGTGTAAGAAGAGTCCCGAAATCGTCACTTGTGATTGGACAAAAAGGCTCAGCTGATCCTCACTTTTGTTACAATAAAAGGCTAGAATCCTCACTTGTGATTGGACAAAAAGACTGAAATCTTCACTTGTGATTGGACGAAAAGGCTCAAATGATCCCCACTTGTATTACAATAAAAGGCTAGAATCCTCAATTGTGATTAGACGAAAAGACTGAAATCTTCACTTGTGATTGGATGAAAGGCAGAAATCCTCACTTATGATTGGACAAAGGGCTTAAATCCTCACTTGTAATTGGACAAGAAAGGTTGACATTTGTGCAATTGGATTCAAGGGGAATGGGATCGGCCTCTAGGTGTCAAGAGTTCCTTAATTGAAAGACTTAACACTTAAATGTCCAAGGCCTTTTATTCGAGTTTCTTGGAGTTTGCTCCAAATTGAACAAAAAGACAACATTTTGATAAGTTCCATCTTTTTTTTTGAATTGTAACTATACTAAATTCAAACTAAAAATGTTAGAGATCACATGGGAAAAGAAAACCCAATAGTATCACTTACAGATTGAAAGATTATAATGTTTGATTATGAGGGTGTTAAAGATGTGAAAGTGGATTCAAGTCTATTGATCCTTATTTTATATGTCAAATCTAAAATGGAAGTCATGGAAAAAAATACGAGGTTAAGGACATAACATCTATGACCACAATCAATTTATAGTTTCTCAAAATCTAATCTACAATTTTCTTATAAAAATTTCAAATGTGATTTTTTTGCCCAGTTTACATGAATTTGAGGCTCACTTCCAAAGGCTCTCAATACAACCAAACCTAGATTTGCAATAGACACCCTTGCACAAAAACTTGAATAGAAAAATCATAAACACTCGATTTCATAAACTAATTTTTTAATACTAAAACTATATTTCACAAAAGATTTGTTTGAAGAAAACTACTAAAAAATAGTAACTAGATGTGATTTTATTTCACATCAAAAAAATTAAACACCAAAATATCGTGGCTTGGGCATTTAGGGGATACCTCCTAAAGCTCTTTTAAATCCAAATTGTTTTTGAGTTGCTTTGGTCACCTAAAGTGAAGTAGCAAAATCTTTTTTTGCATTCATGGATCTTACCCATGCAATCCTAGAAGTCCTAGTAAATTATTTGTCATTGAAATAGAAGTTAAGAATGAGATCCTACAATGAAAAAGTTCTTGAAAATGCAAAATTTTTTAATTACAACTATTTTTTGGGTCCAAAGTGTTGTTTTGGGTACAATTTTTAGAATTTGTTTTGTTTTGTTTTGAAATTTTTTGAATCAAGGAACTTTAGAGTTTAATTACCTCTAAATCTAGGCTAAGAGCATCCTCAATCCAACCAATATATTTGTTGCCGAAAATGTATTTCTAACTTTCAATTCTCATATATAATTAGACCATAAAATTACTGTCATTGGAAGGGCATCCAAAAGTACTTTCCATAGACATAAGAAAACTCAAATTTATGACATTGGACAATGACAATGAATTGCAACCTAAAAGATACAAATCATGGAGACTTAGTTAGCCAATCACGTATACCAAAACAAAAATTTGGCCAATTGCTTGTTACATTTGAAGTTCTTTCTTATTTTTATTCAAATTCATGCACACAATTAGAGTACACTAATTTGTCCTAACAAATGCATATGACACTAATTTACCAAAGTCACACCATTACAAATTAGTGCAAAATTAGTGCAGGAGGTTGAAATATTACCATATTGTACGAATTTGTGTAATTTTTTTAAGTAACACTAATTTCCCCACTCACTCACGCACTCACGCACTAACAGGACAAATTAGTGTAGTTTTGGAACATGGCGGGCCACCGAAGCAGCAGGAAAAGACAGCAATTGAGGCCCCATTAAATTCCAGAGTCTGATCGTGTTTCAGGATTCCAGAATCGTTTGCAGATCCCCGCAAAGTGACAATGCCGCTGTCCTGAACAGACTTCACTTTCGTGCACAGGAATAATTCTACAATCTTCTTTTTGCGACCGAGCCAAATTTGAATTGCAAAAAGCAAAGCTGCCAACTGAAGCAAGATGATGGCATTAAGGCAATGAATTAAACATGTTGTTTCGATTTTCGTGATCGAAGGAATAAGTTAGAATCCCAATTTCCTAATTTCATCCCCCGGCCAGGCGGCCACACCCTCCAAAACAAAAAACAACAGAAACGGACTGCACTTTCTACTAATATAAGATTTCGAAGAATCGAAGGGCGATCGACAAGCTCAAGTAAGTTAAGCTTATTACAATATTATTATCAAGCCTCGTTCCTGAATCCTTATCGAGTGATCGACTAAACAGTAACTAACTTACCCTGCTCCCCCAGCAACTCCCGAGTTTCAATTTTCGAAGAATTAAGCGCGCATTTATTAATCAGATCGAAGTTGGTGGAAACAGTAGGCGACTAATTGGAGACTGTAACCGGACAGTGTATTAAAGGATTCGTCAAGTGTAAACTTGGGGGAGACAGTCTTCGACAATTCAATCCCAAATCCAAACTTTTTCCCTGAAAGAAGGAGAAGAATCAGTACAGTAGAAAAAGTAACAGAACAACGATTTTAATAATTAAAACCGTCATTCAATTCAGTTAGCAGCTTCAAAAATGGAGTTCAGACAACTAAGTCAAAAGTGTCATCGACTAAAAATATTCATCGCACATTGATTATCTTATGGTGACATTGACGACCACTGATTCAAAGCCAGTGAGTGAAACTGAAAGAGAAGCGCACCCAAATAATCTCGACAAATTGCAACAGTAACCACGTTTTGGATTTGGCACTGTTTGGACTTTGGTCTGGCACAAATTTCAACAGAAGAACCTGAGTCGAGCCGAAGTCCTGCTTGAGGCCTGCGGAGTGCGGAGGCCGTTTGTTGGCTCTGGATAAAAGAAGGGAAGGAAGCTTTGTATTGCCAGAAGCTACATGTGAGGAAGTTTGAGTAGGATCTTGCTTGAAAGTTTGAGTAGGATTTTACATGTTAGAGGGACAGATTCTTTAGAAGAGTATCTGTTTATTCCATAGCCAACATTTTGAGGCCACGCAAACCACAAAAATCAGTTCAAAGGGAGTGAAGTAAATTGTATTTTTGTAGAATGGGGGACAAGAATCTATGCTCAAGATCACATATATAATATGACATTCGTCTCAACAAAACTTCTTTGTTATTCAGGAAGCAAAGTTTGAAATGTCATTGTCTAGAGACTCATTGAGTATTTTGTACTCCTTGCAATGAAATTTTATTTCATTTGTTTCAAAAGAAAAGAAAAGAAATATTTTGTACTCTTGGGTACTAGAGAAGACTGCAATGGTTTATGACGTTGTCGTGATGTGGGTTGTTTACTATTTAAAATAAACATTTGTGTTTGTTTGAATTGAAGTGTACCAGTAGGTGTTGTTTAGATGTTGTTAGTATTAACCATGTTCTAGTTAGTTATTTGCATGTTAACCAAAGGTTAGTTGAATGAATGAGTTGGTAAGAAAGGATTAGTGAGAAGTTGGAGTTAGGCGGCGGCTAGCCACTAAGGATTAGGATTTGTTTGAGGCTACTTAGAAGTAAGGATTGACCCTTATCTCTCTCTTGGATGTTAGGAGGGTGTGGACAAAGTTTGATGAGGAGTGAAGATGGGGATGATGTTTTGTACAAACTATTGGAGAAGACTTTCGTCATTTATGAAGAAGGCAATATTTGCCATTGGATTTTAAAACTATAGTGTACTATTGTATTTCCATTTGAGTTGAGATTTGTGAGGGTTTGTTTTGACCAAGACATACTCTTGGTACAAAAAAATTGGGAGCATTATCCTTTATAGATCAATGATTCTAAAGCATTGAAGAGGAAGATGTGTAGTATCTATTGGATCTAGGCAACCAAGTTTGTGTAAACAACAATTTGAGTTGGACTCTATGAATGAACTTTCAAAGCATCCTTGAAAATTGTCTAAACATGATCCAAACACTTTGGGTAATATGCTGTATATAAGTTAAAAACATAGGGTACACTATACTATAAATAACATTAGAATTTCCTAAATTGTAAAGGTGTCTATATTTGTATGTTAAACTTTATTATAACTTTGAAAATATTCATTTTTTGGAAATCCGGTCCTGAAGGAGTTAATTTCCCTTGATAATCATAATTGGACTTAAAGGTTATAGCTAAGGCTATTAAGTCCACAAAATATAAAATAATTATTTGAGAATATCTCATATACATCCTATTTTCTACATGTCCCTTGAGAATAAGTTTGGAATTCATAAAATTTAATTTGTTATATTTACAATTTTATTTTTATTTTTTGCTACAAAATTATAAAAATTTATCAATTTCATAAAACCAATTGAAACTTTCTATAATGATGGAAAATACATACTTAGTGTCATGTTATGTAGATATAAAATTGAAATTAATACATTTTTTAAAATTTTAAATTAATCTTAGAAGTGAGGTTTGATTTTATTTTCAAAAATAACAGAGACAACATTTTAGGAAGATTGGTAGGGGGTCAAAATATTAAAATTGAAAATGCCAACCATGTCCAATATGGATACAAATACATGGATAGGGATAATTATACAAATACAAATATATGGATGCAAATATGGATATGGCTACATGGCACAAATACAAATACATTGAAGAACATCATTATCCCATATTACTTGGAACTCCCAAACTTTGAAACATGATATAAATGAATAATTTAAGCATGCTTGAAAAATGAATCATTTAAAAAAATGTTCATTTGTAAATTATGAAATCCAAACTATCTCTCTTTATCTTACATAATTTCTTTACTATCTTCTCAAAAATACCAAATCTAATGTGAAGTTTAACTATGTGGTGATGAAGTTCATCCCCTCAAAAACTCTAGACATAATGTGAGGTTTGACTATGTACTGATGAAATTGGTCTTGAACCCCCAAATATATTTTTTTGGTACCTTATCTAGAATTTTCAATCATCCATTTACAAATGGAATTTTCATTTTTGTATTTGAAATTTTTACACGTGTAGTTGAGGAGTAGCTTCAAGGTACAACAATTTTCATAACATTCAACTAATTATGTGGTTAAAAATATATTATATGATATGTAGTTTATTTTGCAATGATGTTGGAGCATGAGAGTAGAGATGTGAGCCTACAAGCCTTGAACTTGCGTGTAGGTATATACCTACAAACATTTGAAAGTGTTTATAATATATGTACCTATAATACAGATACACTATAACATGGAAATAATATACAACATAGATACCTATAACAAAGACACCTACAATCATAGGAGGTGCCTATAATATAAACTCCTTGGCTCATGTGCTTATAGATTCTATGCTCACATGCCAACACTTTCCATTTTTTTTAAAGCCTAGATAACCCGGGTAGCTTAAAAAATAAAATTTGAACATAAAAATTTGAACTTGATTTTTTATATTTATATAAAAAATGTACTTGAAAATCTTCAAATCATTCTATTTCTATTAATGACATGAAAGATATGAGGAGTTCTAATTTATGAGCAGTCATGGAGTTTCTATCCCAAAATAAACTTTGAGGCCTTGTTTTGAACTCAATTTTCAATATTTATTTTATAGAGGATGTAGATTATTCATTATGATATTAGAATTGTTGGGATTGAAAAATTTCAATTCTACAGCTAAAGTCTTGACAATTTAGTATTTTTTTAATCATACTTTATCCATTAGATGAGATCTAGCCCCATTAGAAGACTGCAAGTTCCTTGTGGTGGGGAACTTAGTGAAGTGTGCTACTATAGTGCCACTTCAACATGCTAATGTGGTTGGGAGGCAACCACGTTAGATTTTTTCAATTTTTTTTTGTTTGACTTCTTTTTCAATTTTAGGGCAATAAAAAAAAATTTATTATGGCTAACTACTGTCAGCTATTCCCTCATTGCTATAGGAATAGCATGGGGAACACGCCTGAAGCAACCCTCTAGTGCTGCTGAAAAACATCTAATGACTTTCTACTTACTATCTTTTTCCAAGCATGAATATTTTTTTGAATATTTTTTTAATCTATATTTCCAAATTATTTCTTCATCATATTATGGAGAAAACAAGCTGTAAATCTACACACTTTTGTGTATAAAGTTTGAAAGATGAAACCTAACCATTTGGAAAGAGGTAAAATTTTCTTTTCCAAAATTCAAGTGTCATGATCTTGCAATTAGTAAGATTTCTTATTTCAAAATTTTAGAAGGGTGTACTCTAACAAGTTATCTAAAGGATCATGTGGTTGGATTTGCTAATGAATAAATATAGACGAAGATTTTAGTATTGCATTGGAAACAAGTATTTTGAAGCAATTTTGGGCCCATAAACACCGTAGTCCTTTAGGAGTTAATGTGTTAATCCTTCAATTCCTATTGATTGTAAATCTCAAAAAGCTTTGTACATCCATTAATTGTTCTTAAAACTCATCATTATTTTGGACTATGGTATTATTCATTCAACTATTTTACTTATGGTATACTTGTCACTTATTGCAATTCAGTTAAAAGCAATCGGAATTTGAATGAAGTAATAATGTGTCTTTTGTAGCAATTAAGGTAAATGGACTCGATCTCACCCTATTCTAGTGCCTACAATTTACTCTTTACTCAAAAATTGTACGAGAAGCAACCACCCTTTTGCATCATGACATTTTTTTTGAAGGGACATGTCACTTGTGCCATTTCATACAAAACCGTCCTTTTCAATTTTCTCTCAACGAACTTTGAAAAATCACAAAAATTTATGTCTCAGGTGGAGTATCTTGATTATAATTGCAATTGGTTTCTATTCAACTTTTCAATCTCTATAAAACGCACAAAATGCCAAGCGGTTCTTCTACAATACCACCATAATAAATTAGCATGGTAGTAGGCATACTTAAAAATAGAAGGTGTGTTGAAGTGAAACTATAAAAACAAAAAACTTTGGTCTAAAACTAGAGAGATATTAGAGTTAATCGTAAAGTATGTACAATGCAGGCCTAAGAGTTAGAGTTTGAAATAAACACCTAACATAACTCCTTGGAGCACCAAAATTGAGGTCCAATGGAGTTTGGTGTTGTGTTGCTTTTGTAATATTTGTAGTTAAACCTCCCTTTGACACCACTATTAGAACTGGGGATGACCTTTACGATTAACTTTGTTCACTTTCAAAGTTCATCTCAATTGCAAAACAATAATTGACATAAGTGCACCCACAATTGAATACTCTGAGTCTCTAAAAAAGAATACATGCATCATTCAAATGGTGGTTTCAAATTGTGACACTTGTGGTTGACATTCATGTATTTTGCCCCTTGCAATGAAATTCCGTTTCATTTGTTTCCCAAAAGAAGAAAATAATGACACTTGTTCAATGACTTCTCGCAATGACTTCCTTCACTGACGGTTTACCATGCTTTCCATTTCCATTCATGCTCATAGTTTAGGTGTTGATAACGGGCTGCGTTGATAATGGGCTCTGCTCCTGGATTTGCCACAGAATGCCATGATCTTCTCAATTTCTCTCCAGGAATCACAGCGATCACAAAAGGATTTTGTGCACACAGGGGATCCCTTTTTCTCAAAGCTTGACAACACCAACTGATCGGACTTTCAATATGAATACACTGTGCTCGTCTCGAAGCAATTCAAAGAAACTGCACCAATTGCGATTGATATGTTCTCAGGACATAAGATTTTCACGCTGCAACACAAGACACATAATCACCACCAAGCTCCATCGATCACACCACTTTCATGAAGCCAAGAGGTTTAAAGTACCATGCAACAAAATTCGATAGAGCCAGCACTTCTGAATCGAACTTGTGCAGCCGGTACTATCAAATTGAGTCTGCAATCTTTAAAACTCGCCATTGACATGATAATCGAGAGGTGAGTTGTGCTCAATCTCTGATGCTTTAATTATTTGAAATCTTGGTTAGCAAGTTACACTATTTTCAACATGAGTTCTGTTCCCGGTTCTGTTGTACTTCGCAAGCTAAGAAATTGACCTGAATAACAGGTGATTCTAATGGGCAGGTCTGGTAGTAGGATCGAAGGTGGAAGATACTAGGAACCTGAATGATCCCGGTTACCAACAGCAACTTATTCCAATCTACATGAAGTTTTACCGATTAACAACGACACCCCATTTGCAATTGCTAAAAATTAGTGAGCATCAAGCTACAAGTAGCATGGATGAGAACGTGACGGATGAATTCGTGACACTCTTTGTAATTATTATAACAGAAAACAGAGTCATACACTTTGATGGGTTTTTTTGTCCAGTGCTCAAACCATTAACTTACTTTGCTTAATGTCAATAGCCACTCCCCTTTGAATGAAAATAGGATTTTCTATTAGCATGGTGTACAATCTCCCACTTTGAATGATTGCAGAAGAACTATTCTTAGTAATATAAAAATTGGTATCCACAGATTTGGCTCTTGGACCCAAAGATCTTTCCGCAGCTTTATAAATCTTCTTTTCTAAATCTCCAGCTTCATCAGTTCAAATGCTAAAAGTGACGCATGTACTGTACTCTACCGCTTATTTCTTCTGATTATCAAGAAGTTTCCCAACCAAGAGTTGAAAGTCTTCGAATTTCCCTTTCTGCAGGCATGTCCTCCAACCACCCAACTAGTACCGAAGCCTGCTTGAAGGTTTCTCCACTAAGCTTACGCTAAAGGATTTTTTTATTGCAAGCAAGTCGTTTGAAACAATATCTTATGAAGCCACTCTCCAACGTGCACCTGCATGTCCCTGACTTGTCTTTCCCGATCTTCAGCTCTCATCTCTGCTGATTCTGCGACTTGAAGTTTCTGGTCACCAAACTCTTGCACTCAGGTAACTACACCAGATTGCGTCCAAATATGTAATTAATTATTCATTTTTCCTGTCATTAAACTGTCTATTTTTTAATATATTTCTTTTTGAAACCAATAGGAAGACCCATTGCTGGACTAAAACAAAGTACTACCGCATCTCATCCCTAATACAAATCTGGTCGAATTGAGCCCAAGTGGCATCAAAATTGCACATAGTTTGTGTGTACGAGGGTGGGGTCTTTGAAATCTTCCTAGAACAATTCCGCCAAGTGATTCTTGCATATTCAAGCAAACTACACCATACATGTACTTGAGACAACTGTCTCGTGGCACCACCATTCGCCTTGGAAGATGAAGCACTAGTAGAAATGTGGTTTTATAGCACCATCGGAAAGAGTGGAGGGCACCACTGATTTTTCGCATGCTGCACTTTCTGTCAACCTTGTCTGTTCTCTGACATATTTGCTCCGGATCGGAAATATTCTCTACACCCTCCGTTTGATATTTCTTTGCAAAAGATGTAAGAGTTTCATCGTTGTTGAGGGATGTGCTGATCAACTAGCTCATTGCATTCCATCTCTAGAGAGCCCCGACACTTTGTCTCTCTTTGATTCAAAAAAAGAAAAAAAAGAAAAAAAGAAGTGAAGCATCATTACCATTAAAGCGTCAATGGTCAACAATTGTAAATTATTACGCATGATAGCCCACAAGAGCCTACAAGAGCCAATTGGTCGTGCTAGCAAGGATCACATAATACTACTAAAGTAAACAACTTCTTACAAACATGCTGTGTCAGCATCGCCTACTAACTGCTAGTTCCAACAACCTCTGGAAACGCAAGTCAGATTCACTGGTATCTTACCTGGGTTCTCTCAAATTTTTTGGGTACTCTCGTTAGAGTTGTGGCTGGTTTCACAAGAACGCCATTCCACTAGTGGAGTGATTTTGAGAGATCCGGGATTTTCCGCATACTACATGAAGATCCACAGACAGTTTTTTAATTTTATTATGGAGATCGACCTTGTATTGGAGCCCCGATCGAAGATGGTTTGGTGGCAATTCGGGATGAAACAACGTACCTCTTTTCTGCGCCTTAGCGGTAACAATGGTAAGCAAGGCGTTGCTAAATGTCCAGACGCGCTGAGAATTAATGGAAGCACAATGCAACCAGAACTTGTGGATGATGAACTCGTCGTCGCCAGAGTCACAAAGGGGAGACAATCATGCAGTGTTGACGACGACCCTTGAATTTTGCCTCGCCAAGAATTGACCGCTACAGTACCGCTTTGTGGTAAATTCTCCAGATCAAGTGAGCTTCCTTCCGAGCACGTTCGGATCGAGTCCCGTATTTCCTGCCAGCGAAATTGGAAGTCGGGTTTCAGGATCCAGGATCCAGGATCGATAAAACAGAACGTCGAGCTTCCTTCCTTTGGTTTCTTGTTGTGCGAATAACTAGTTGAGACAGTTCAATACAACCGATAAGAACATCTAAATTGACAGTAATTTCAGTAATCTTGCTGAAATGGATGGCAGCCTGCTCTCTTGCTCATAGAAAAGGCTCGCTTCGTCTTTTAATCTAATTGCTGCATGTGCACATCATGGAGCACATGGGAATCTGGGGGGCTTGATGCACCTCTCGTGGACTATGGACTGAGGAAATTCGTCGTCAAAGTTATTGAAAACCCTCCAAACCACTCAAAACTGTCATTTCTATTATGCAGAGAGTATAACAGTTTTAAAAAGCGTTTTTCTTTTCTTTTCATATCTAAATGTATGATTTTGCACTAAACTACAGTACTACAGAGTATAAGAATGTGTGGAGGAAATTTCATAAACTTTGACCTAGTACATTGCAAGATATTTCAGCATTTGAATTGAAGAAAACAAGATGTTTTGCCCCTTGCTTGATTATATTTTTTGGCTTTGAATCTTCTTCACCTCAAATTTTTGCACTATTGATTTTGAATTTCTAAATTTTTCATGTTGAAGAATTGAGTTGAGGGTTGGGAAAAAAAATTAAAATAAACACACTTGCTTTTTTTCTTAAAAGAATTGTTATATGGAGGGAGGTACACGGGAGAAGGGAAACTAAATCTTTAATAGTTCTAAGATGGAATTAAAACCCACTAATTGCAATGGTGAGATTGTTTTATGAAGAAAACTACACCATTTTTTTTAAATTGTGAAAATTGAGTTAAAATATGAATTCTATAAGTTTGTTTTCGATGAAGATGATTGAATTGCCTAAAAAACAAGTCTCTCCATAACTTTCTCATCACTAGTCCATATGGAATGAATCAAGGCTTTCCATGTAGTTAAAAGTATTTTTTGTGAGATTTAAAAAAAAAATTTATTTGTACTACTTGGCAAATTGCTTTTTGAGCTTAGTATGGCATAATTTTTGTTCTTGTGCAACAATAGGAACAAATTTTATATTCCTCCAAAGCTCATATGGTTTCCTATCTTCAAAAAAGTTTCCAAAAATCAAGTCAAAAATTGAGATCATAGGAATTTATCCAAACCTTGCAATATCCCCCAAGGGAACACCTAGTCCTTTAGGGATTAAATAAGGTTAGGGGTACAATTTGAGGGGTCCTTTCTAGAATTTTTCATTTGAAATGCTATAATTATTGTTTGATTTATTATGTCATTTTTAGGTGTTGAGAATAAAACAAAAGTGCACTACATTATAGACAAAATGAAAATTTTGCAAATTGATTAATTCAATATCAATGGCTAGAGTAAGTCATTTTCATGGATAAGCCTAGTCTATAATGTAGTAGGATCTAAGATACAAGATACTTAACCCTTAAAGGACAGACTAGTGACTGTGGAAATCATGGCTTTTGGAACCGTGTGACATCATCTACTTTCAAAAAAATTAAAGTTAAAATTTAAAAAAATTAAATTAAAAAAAATATTTAAATAAATAAATATATATATCGGAGGTCAAACTACTAAAGAAGACCTTCGCTTCCTACCCCTAATTCCGAGGATGAATAGTTCCACTTTTGTCCTACACAAGAGAATTCCTTGTCATCCATCGAACACAAAACGTCCATGTCGACGTTTAAGGGTTAAACAACTAATGTAGGGACTTCATAATATGATCCCTACTACCAACAAGCAACTCATTTAGGTTACAATCTATTCCTACACTTTAGATGCATGTGTGTTTTTTGCCAGACAGTACGGAGAACAATGACTTTCCTTATTGTCTGTAGCCACTCATCTAAGTTATTGCGGTGTACAACCTCCCCACTTTGAATGATACCTTAAGAACTTCAATTGATAATAATAAAACTTGGATATCCACAGATTTGGCTCTTGGATCCAAAGATCTCTTCGCAGCTTTATGAATCGCACTCCTCCCGCTATTCAAATGCAAAAAAGTGACGCCTTGTACTGCCGTATCATCTACCGCTTAAGTTAAAGTTATTTTTTATGATTCTCAAGAAACTTCCTTACTAAGAGTTGAAAGTCCTCGAACTCAACTTTTTGCAGGCATGTCCTCCAACCACCCAACTTGCTAACTTAAGCTCCCGAATCCTGTTTGAAGGTTTCTCCACTGCGGAAAGTTCAAGGATTTAATTTTTCTTTCTTTTATTGCAAGCAATTCAAGTCGTTTGAAGCAATATTTTGTGAAGCAACTCTAACTCTGCAACGTGCACCTGCCGGGATCTCCCGGAAGAACAGTCGGAGTACTTGTCTCTCCCGATCGATCTTCACCTGCCGCTTTTCCATTCATTCTGCAACATGGAGCTTGCGTTTTGCTACTGTGCGTAGTTTCTATTATTAGACTGAGACTGGTTGAATTTTCATAATTTTATTGTTGGCAAGTGAATGGAGATTCCAACGCACCAAAGAATGCGGCATTTGGATACCGTATGCAAAAGTTATGAAGTGTCAAAGTTTTTTTTGGGTAGAGGTTCTGAAATCGTTTCTTCCACATAGGTACATATTGATTTTTAAAGATGTTACATGGAGTGATGACGGTGGGTTTAGACAAGGTGTGGTTTTGGAGGTACCCACGTTAGATTAGGCGCCAAATTCTTGTAATGTTGTAGTGAAAATATGATTGGTCTACCAAGATCAATAAAATGACCAATTAGATTAGTTGAATATCCTTTCATGATCATTTCTACGATTAATGTCAAGTCCAGATTTCGAGGCAGATTTGCCACCATTCCATTGGGTAGTCATAGAGAGTTACATCACACCACCATTGTTCATTCTACAATTTCAAACCTCTTGAAAGTCACAATCATTCAATATCTATAAAATTGTATACTTTAATGATTTAGAAAAATTGTATAATGTATGAATGGAAAGAAAAAACGGTGGTCTACTAGAACCAATGTCATAGATATTTTGGAAAAATTGCAATTACTTTCAATGATACTTTGAAAAGTGATCTTAACATATTTAGTTCAACATTTAGGGACTAATTATGTATTAGTATGACAATTGTTGCAAATGTTGCAACAAACCACTATGGTGTAAGAAAACATAGTATTTTCTTTAGTTTGCTAGAAAACAAACTCTTAACTCAATAGTACTTTCAAAATATGTGAGAAAATCTGTAAAAATGAAAAATGTACCCATTTGTGGATAAGAATATGATAGTGGGTCATATGATTATATTGTGTAGAGTGATGTACCTTATTATAATAAAGTAGAATGAAAGATTGTTGAACAATTCAAAAAAGGATTCATCAAGTGTCGAGATTCATTGAGAAGCTACTTTGGTGTCATTCAAGTTTCGTAAGAAAAAATATAAATGTAATGAATGAAATTGTGACATAGTTTGCATTTAATAAAAGAACTAAAACTCAACTTGTTGCAATGCAACATCAATCACCAAAAAGGTTTCATCAAATTGCAAGGTTTCATCAAAAAGATGTTTGAATGTCATTTGGGTTTAGTAAAACAAATGGATTAAATTTTTTTGGGTGAAAACATGGCGGATGAAATCTTGACAAGGCAGTTTTGTATTTAGGAGATCAAAGATTTGGTGAATGGCTCCATGGGGCATGAATAGTATTCATCCATGTGCAGATGAAAGTGGAACATTCATCCAAAATATATCGTACGTTCTACGAATGATGAATTGTGGCTTTCCCGCCTTCTCTCCCATTTGAGGGCCCTCTCGACTCTCCTGCAATTTTGCTGCGTTTCTCCGTCGCATTGCTGTTGCCGATTTCGATTTCCTTCGTCGCGATCACCGACAGTATGCTCAGCTCTGCTCAACTCAGAAGAAAAATTCCAGCTCGTTTGATGCGCATTTGGGTGTGCAACTCTGGTTTCTCTGGAGTTTGTATGTTTCTCACCCTTTGGTTCAGCCATGGAAACTCCGCCGTCCAGCTAGTTTCATTCCTGTTAGAAATTGTTGGCAGGAGGTTTTGCGAATCTGATCTTTACTTTCTTGGAACAGTTGTGTAGCAAATTATAACGCTTGAATTTACCATGTTTGGGGTATAATAGAGTCTACTGGGGCACGAAGGGCAATAGTTTTTATCTCGACCCGTGTGGCTTAGTTAATAGAACGATCCATTAGAGTCTGTGGATTGGATCTCTTTTTCTTCTCATCACTGTTATAATGTGTTTACGTGTTTGGTATTACAAACCTGGAGACTGATTGGGGAAATATTATATTCTGAACCCTGCTAACATCCACATTTAGTACTTTAGACTGGATTTGAGTTGTCTCTCAACGAGAACGCTGTGATAATGGGAGATTTACTGGTGAAGAAAATTAATCATGGAAATCGGATTGTCAACTAGAATCGGTAGGAGAGGAGTAAGATCTCGCCTTTAGGTCTTGGAACGGTACAAAGGGAGTAAAAATTGCCTTGAAGGTTTTGAATCCGGGTTCAAATTCAGGGAATGCCAGTCAATGGTGACCTATGTCATCGATGCGAAGTTTTTAAAATTTGGTGTGGGCAAGAGCTCTTCAAAAGCTTAGGTCTGGTGTTCAGGGTTAGGGTATTCTGCACTACGATCTCTGATTGAAATGAGTCTGTGGTGAGTCAGAGTTTAGGGTTTCGAAAGGGTCAAATCGATCCAGTATTTCTCGACTCGATTTTCACAAATTTCCTACTGATCTGCCATTCAAAGCTTCTCAAGTCTGGCAGGAATTGTTCTCAATGTAGTTCTCAATTTAGCATAACTTCTTCCAAAATCTTTTATGTGTACTAGATATATTAATTTCACAGTGCTAAATTTAAGATTCTCGCACATTCATCAGCGTTCTATGCAGATTGAGCTATTTCTCAGTGTCTTCTGCAGCTTAAAGATCTCATTTGGAACCTCTGCTGGCAGGTTAATCGGCTGGGTTAGACTGAAAGGACTTGGGTAAAGCTTTGTTGGACTTGAAGGAGAGCGTTCTTCCCTAAACCCTAAACCCTAAACTGCAACTGCAACCGCAAAATGCAACCCTAAACAGCGATCTTTCAAAATGCATGAGCTTTTCGAATGGTGCTTAATCTGAAGATAGTGAATAGTGAAAGGCAATGGCGGAGTTGCTGGAGCTCAATGTGAATGGAAGTGCCGCCGTGGTGTACGCTGAGGGATTTGGCACTGACGAGTTCAAACTGTTGGAAGTGGATGAAAGCATCTTACAAGAGTTACTGCATGATGGGTACGTAGATCTCCTTCACTCCCTCTCAGACAACATTGGACAACATCAGTATAATTTGAGCTTCTGAACTAGTTAAATTATTTTGGGCAATGCCATTTCCAACTAGCAACCTACAGCAAGGGCTAGTAAGTGGCAGTCCCTTCAAATTTACTGCCATTCACTTGCCTAGTGCCGTCAAAGCAAAAATTCTGTTTTTGATTTGTGAATGGGGTCAGTATAGGGGATCCTCTGTTTAGACCCACTATTGTTTAGGGTATTGAAATCAGCAAAGTCTTAATTGAAGTGTATAGGACCCTAGTTTATAAGGTAAGTGCACCCATAATCCACACTAATAGCATCTGAGTATATTTACTATTATATCGGATTGTTTTCTGCAAGTGAAAGAGGATTCCAAATGCACTTTAGCACGCGTTATTTGGATACGGTATGCATATGTTCTGAAATTTCAGAATATTGTTTGTAGGTGTTCCAAGAATAAACACTTTACTCTCCTACCCTCTCATGTTCTGATTGTGTACATCTTGTGGCATCTAGATTCTTGTGACGCTTTTGGGTCCAAATGTAGGTTTTGCATTTTGGGCAGTGATGATAATGGGTGTGCATATACCTTATATAACACCCAAACGTCATGTGAAATCAATTCATAATGTACAATTACTGATTAGACCCCCGCGGGACAACTTGCATAGTGGGACGACTTGCGTAGCCTAATGACCGTTTTCGCTTTACCCTATCCCAAGATCAGTGTTGGCAAAATTAAATAAAATTTTGCAATATTCATTTTGTTCAGAATTTTCATTGATATGTCTGAAAATTCAAGAATTTTAAATACAACGTTTTACTAATTAACAAGGTACTTTCGATGATCTCAAAATACAAATAATAGAATACAAATTTGAATTAGGTATGTATAATTGCTTTAGAGTTCTTCAGGTGATGAAAAGATTAGGTGTTCAGTATCTAAATTGTTGAACCCAATGTCTCAAATAGAAGTGTTGAACCTTCCTGGTTCCCCATAATTAAATATTTCCACAATGTCTACCGTTATCTTGGTGTACGATATCTCAAACCCTACTTGTCACTTTTTGGTCCGGTTTTGTGACTTATGAAGGTCTTCAAAAGCACTCTGAAGTTACCATGGGGGTCTTCAAATTGTTGGGTCTAGAGGGAAGAAACCTATAGTACGCTGTCTCTCCCTGCGGGTCTTCTAATGTACAACTAGCCGTGCATTGTAATCATGATTGTGTTGCAGTGTCCATCACCACCCTCCATTTCAGCGTAATGGAATGGGTTGAAAACGTTGAGAGTACATCTGTACCCTTATTGCTGCTTTATCGATGGTTGAAATGGATGGGTGGGGTAGGTTGTTCACGCTATAATTCAACTGTTTTAAATCTCAGATCAGACATTTGTGTTGTACTCAGACTGACCATCAAGGGAGATAAAAACGATGAAGCGGTTCTGTGTACGTCCTCGACCACATATGCAATCAAATACGTTTCAACTTCCAACACGGTCTTACTCATTCCTCCTGTACAACACACTACTCCTCAACCAGAAACCACTGACGATGGAATAGCTTGTATAGAGTCAGCCAGTGCCGGTGTAGTGGCAACGGCTTCGGGTCTCATTGAACTTGTGGAGACAGCACCCAGGCTCGACAAACTGAAGACTCTTCTGAACCAGCGACCATACACTGAAGACTTGGATGAGGAGCAGGTTATACACTCAACTCTTTCTAATGGCACTCTTTGTAATTGCTGATTGGACGACTTCCACTTGTCAAGCTGTGAACACATTTAAGTGCATTTAGAAGCCGTTTGTTCCCCGTGGTTCAGAGTGTGTATGATTTACTATTTTACACCAAAAGATTTAATTACCGTGGATTTGAAAGTATTGGACTACAAACATACTGTGGTTTGCCAAATTTTCAAGTTACAGAGATTTTTTCCACGTATGTAGAATTTTTGGGAAAAGGAACCTCTTTGTAATTAGTAGTATCCACAGTTATTACAGTTTCTGGTGTAGTTGTTTTCCAGTCAACTTTTACTGTTACACATTGAATGTTCGCTGACAAGTCGTGGGAACGGAATTACTTACACGTGACTTCTTTGTTCAGATGTTGGAGGAAGATGATCGGGGACGAGCGGGGCTCTACACCATGGACGACATAATAAGCCAAGTGCAAGCCAGTCGTATTCAAATTAAAGCAGCGTTAGAGTCAATGCAAGCAGTAGAAATCGAAGGTTTTTGGAGAATCGTTGATGAGAAGTTCATGCAGGGTCTATTGGAGGTCGTTTTATTGTCCGCAGTGCAACACGATTGGGACTTAAAGTTGTTATCAGAACCAGAAGTTGTCCAAACTATCAGAAATGATGGCTACTCTCCGAGAATCGTCAAATATTGTCTTGCATGTTATGGGAGAGAGGTTCTACAGGATTCGGATATCAGACGATGGGCACTTGAGGAAAGCAAGGTCTGTCTACATTATGCGAAGCAGCTCCTTCGTGCAGCCTCAAAGTGGAGACTCGAGGATTTTGTGGAGGCTTGGAAGAACAATATTCCTACGGGAATTCAACCCGAACTGAAAATGTTGAAAGGCGAGGTTTTAGTAGAGAGGATTGGTGGCGATTCCTGGGTAAGACTGTACAGCGTGTCCTCTTTGCCTTCAAAGCCAGCAGAGCGCTTCTCTGCGCTCTTCAAGGAAAAGACTAAGTGGGAATGGGACGATCTGGAGCCCTATTTAAGGTGGAGATTCTCTTCGATACTCTTCTTTCAACTTTTAATGCTCATTTGAGGTTCCTGAAACAATGCTAAAACTTACATTTCTTTCTTAATTTTTGGTAGATCCAGTTTTAGCAGGGTCCCTTGGTCTCCCACGAAAATAGGGCCTTGCAAGTGAATTTTCACTAATCACTTTATATGAAATCCGTCCCCCAAAGGAGAAATTTTCCATCCTCTATTGAGGTGTCATAGGAAGGAACTTATAGAATGTTAAGTCTTTTGATTGGAGCAATAATTACTGCATTTAACTCAATGAAGTAATGTCTATGTCCTGCATTGATGACAGGGGAATGCAAGCTCCAGGTCAATCAGTAGAAGCAATGCTCCTAAAATTCACTCGGAAGTCGCAAGTGTCCCCAAATGTTCCTGCAATCTACACGCCTCGTTGAATCTCTCATTGAGCAAGCTGGGGTTACTTCGTCGCTTCCTTGCCTAAACTCTACGTTCACGCTTCAAACATTCAACGGTCCCTATTGAAGCCAAGAAAGTGAAGATATTCTGTTCAACGTCCATTTGTAAGGTAGGGAACCCATCCCCGTGGATTTCTACTATTTTGAGAGGTTTCAATTAGATTAGAATGCAAATTTCATGTGTAGATCTTGTCCTTACTTTCAAGAGACTTTCTACACAGTAAACCATATAATATTTGGATACACTGTGATTAAGCAATGATGTGGAGACATTTAGCGTTTACTTCCTCCAAGCACATCTGTGGTGGCTATTGCTTGAAGATAAGCACGTCACAGAGTTCTGTGCAAGTGAACAAATGTGCTAAAGAAGTTATGAGGAGCTGAGTGGTCAAGTACTGGATGAGGTTGCCGCTAGTTTAGGCTTACACATTTGAGGAGTAGCGGCTCCCGTGAAGGCTAACCATGGGATCCCTCCTACGTAGAAGGAACCTTCGCAAGTTTGGGCCCTAAGTTCCACTTAGTAGTTGACCATCCATGTGTCTAAAAGTTGTACTTCGTATCAAGATTTGAGAGTTTGCCAATGAGGGTTGGTTTATTTCGTCACATGACTGAGTACATTATCATCATGCAAAATCAAAATTTCTCTAACAGGGTTAATAGTAGCAATTCTTTTGCACAACATTAGGTTTATGTGGACATTCCTTTTTTCTCTAATTATTCCAAATTTTAGGTCAACTTTGTGGCCAATTGTCTCATTGTTGTAAATGTCAAGGACCAACAAAAGCATAAATTGCTAATGTTGTGCAAAAGAAAAGCAAATCTTTGAACTTGTGTGTGCTCTTGATAATAGATAGTCATTTTGAATATTGCAAAGTAAGATGAAAAATTTGGGAAGCAAGAATCATTACATAGAACCTTTAGGTCTTGGTGTCAAATGATTATGGAATTTCTTCATATTACATACTCATCTCATGTTTTAACCTCTTTTGTTGTAGGTGATTTTGAGAAGAATTGAACTAAGCAACATAGGTGGGTGAAGGAAGAAAAAAAGCATTCAAAAAGTTAGGAGCATTTATACTATATTTTTCAGTAATATAAATATTTCAGTGTATTGATGATGATGATGAGTGATTTGAGTAGGTTTAGGGGCAATATTATTGTGTAGGGGTAATTACTAGAATAGTAGTTCAATGACTTCTTTTACAAAAGTTGAGGGTGACTTCATCTTTTGTATGGTACTTGATGTAGAAGCAAGTCAAGGATTATATGCCCAAAGTATACAATCAATAGGGTATCAACATATCAACTTTGAGGTGAAATTGAAATGGTCAAAATTGAAAAATTGAAATGATTGTGATAGTTGCAATCTATTCATAGTGAAGTTTCTATATAGTATATACATACAAAATTGTCTCTTCTACAATTGTATTTTTTTAAATATATATTTGTAATATTTTAGTCCAAAAATCATGGATAAGTGTTGGTGGAAGATGTAATTGGGAATGTAATGACTTTTGGATGTGTACCTTTTCACTTTTGTCTGCAAGTAAAGAATGTGCAACTACTCTTGGTGATTGTTTAACTAAATGTGTTACAAGGACCGCAATTTCGTAGCTAGGATGGTGTTTTCTAAAAGCATCATAGGTTTCATGTATAGGTAGAACCTCCTTTAGTGCATGGTGTTGGGACTATGTACTAAGAGGTTTATGCATCTTGAGAAGCCATAGGGCCACTTGTCTTTTTTATTTTGAAGCATGTGCTACATGTCCTTTCATCTTGAATCATGGGCATGGATCACCTATTGTTTACAAACTCTCTTAATGCATATTATACACCAAGGGAAGGTGCACTTAGAGAGGTTCTACCTGTACACTCATTCCTCTCTTGAATATTATTTTCTCTAATATCACATACTTTTGCTTATTTCACCTAAATTAGCAAGAGGTGCACAAATTTTGAATATCTTCTTCACAAATTTTGAATATCTTCTTCAATTTTGAAGCCTATCTCTACTCCCTCCACCCTTTTTCCTAGGGTTCCATGTGATTGAACCTTATGTGGCACCCAAGAGTCACCTTGGTTTTTCATCATTGAATGACACATGTCTAAACCTTATTTTAAACCTTATTTTTAGTCTTAAAATCTACTTTTGAACAAACAGCTGTGCTCCAAGAGACTTGTCCCTGTAGCACGGACTTGCTTTTTGAACAAGGACGTAACTAAAACTTCCTCACATGGAGCTTTTGTTCTGAAGCGGCTCGCCCAGACAAATGTGCAGCAGGGGAAGTACGAAGTGACTCCCAATCCGTGAACTTTCTACAAGCGATTGGCAAGAGGCATGGAAGCTGGGCGAGTGGCCATATCGCATGGACGTAAGTTACCCACTTCAAAAACTTTACTCTACACGCCATTATTACTGGCACATTTTGTCATTGTCACAGAAAAATTGCCTACACATGAGAGGAGATATTGAGTTCAAACATGTGGGAAAAGGGTTCAGCAACACCAAGGAACCACACTGCTTTAATGTTCACTTTTTCCATGCCACATTATCGCCACATTATCGCCACAATAGCGAATGTCAAAATTCAATATTTGTGTTCCAAGAATACAGGCAAATATAGAAACGTAATTTGACTGGATAACTTACTTTGAGATGAGATGCCGACGCTTAGGATTGTAGGCCGGATTGGGAAACAAACAACAGAGCGAACTGACAACCACTGATGCTACCAAACTCCAGCATTTGGGGCGCCTGGGTTGTAACATTAAAGAGTAAAGTTAAAGATACATGTGACACGTGATTCCTGACCTAATCTACTACTACCGTGCCCAATATAATATCAATTTGTAATAAACGATAGTAAAGGAACGAGTCACTTGGTCAATCTGCGACTCTGCATCTCTCTGCTACCTCTGCAGAGGCAGACTAAGTTATCTCCAAGGTCAGGACAAACACCGAAGATTCCAAAGACCTTTCGATTCCCCCCCCAAAAGGAAATAGCACTTGGGGTTGAAGCAATCGTCCAGTCATCCCATAGAAAGCCGTGCAGAGTATGCAGACATCTCAGAAGCACCGAAACAAACCATTCAGAAAAGAAAGATACGTATAGTTGCTCAACAACCAGTAGAGGGACAAAGTTTGCAGCATGTTCTCACTGCTTATATACAAACATGGGACATCCACACGATGCCGCAATGTAGAGGGATACATTCTAAGGAACCAGAAAGTAGACCCCAGGCCAAGATAGTAGCATAGTCAAAAGAAAAACAAGAGCCACGTCAATTGCTCATTGTTGTACAAGCCAATCACCAAAATTCTACCTTATGGGGTAAGTAAATACATATAACCTGCACTTCCTGCTAATGTTGGGAGAGACAGTTTGGAGAATCTTGGGAACCTCTACCACCTGCTCAGACTGCTATCAAGAAAATTCCACTAAAACGAACCGACGGTTCCAGAAACTGACCATGGTTAGGTATGACTTACTAATCAACTTCGAACTGAAATCAGATTTTGTTCACCTTGTCGGCCTTCACCACAGGGTTGGCCTTAGAGATGGCGTCTCGCCCGACCGTCTTATAATCGAAAGTGCAACTATGTTTGTCGGAGTAGCGATGAGAAGAACAAAATAAATTGCCACATCGACACTCGAATCCTGTGAGGCCCACTCGTTTCTTGCAAGAAAAGCAGCGGTTGGGCTTTGGTTTAGCAGGGTCCTGCCCCGAGGCACTGGATGCAACAGCAGTTCCAGCTTCAGGCGTCAGAATAGGCGTGCTCTCAAATTGAGTCCTCTCTGCTACAGCTCTTTTCCCATCAGACACTGCCGCGGCATGTTCTGCAGCTTTGGCAGATGATGCCTTTGCCTGGGTCAAAACAAAGTCTCGGTAGCACTTGGAACACATTCCCATTGTCACTGCACTTCCGAAAAATCCACAGTTGTTGGTGCACCTCACGGGTCCCTCCGGAGGCTGACAATTGGTCTCCTCCGTATCCTGCTTACGACTGTACTGCGCCATGGTCCTTAGGTATCCCTGACACTTAAAGCAGATGAACGAATAGAGAAATCGTCTGCTCCTCAGAAACTCCAGTCAGCCCACAATGGCTCTTCGGATGCTTTCTTATCGAGCGTTAGACAAACACGAGGCGTTTTCCTGAAAATAACAGATCTGAAACCAGGGCAAACTCAGCGATGATCTCCAAGGAAAGGTTTTTAAAACAGGAAAGCTATGCTGATGTTATAAAAGACGAGTACAAGAAAGCAGACGGAGAACAAATATGTTCCCAGACAAAAAGGAAGTCAAAAAATGTACTTATTAATGTCTCATGAAAGACATGATTGATCTCCGGGATTCTGTATGTAACCTATACGAAAAATGAGTTCCAAAGATCAAGAGGGGCGGCTAGCCGCAAATCAAAGTACCGTGCAGTCTTCAGATTTCGAGATGGACGTTTTTTAGATTGTCATTTAGGAAAGGTTGATGTACTGATATATATATATGCGGGTATAGTTAATGTACTAACGCAGGAGGAAAAAACCCAGAAAACAGCATGCCAAAAAAGTAGAAGGAGACAGTAAAAAATAAACAAAGCGACGTTATCTCTCAGTGTTTATTCTGTGTTTCTTATTTTCTAAAGCAAAAGTGAGCAGCCATTTGTACCAGCGTTGTGAACGACCAAGGTATCCAACGATGGTATGAACACTGATCCTAGATACCAGCAGTCTGGTATGACATTTCTATTTTATGATGTCATGCTTGCATGCATGCCCGAGAAGAACGTTTACATTTGATAGATACAGAGGCCAGCCTGACCCTGATTTGGAAAGTAAAATAACATAATACCCTTCCAAGTCTGGAATGGAATAAAAAAGATACCAGTACAAAACTGATTTGTACCTGTGTCGTGTTTATTTGACAACCCTAATTCACCGTCACGGTTTCTCATCTCGCAAATTCAGCCCAAACGAACACATTAACCCGGAAAAACGCTGTACGCAAGACCTCAGAGAGCCTGATCGACCTAAAGGAGACCGTCACAGCTTTCACATACAATAAATATACTCATCAAACAACCAAACAAAGGAAGTGCCAGAATTAGAGAGAACTAACAGTACCTTCGGAAACAACGTGCGACAAGACCTCACCATCGCCGAATACTCGATTACCAATACCGGATGCTCACAAGCTTCAACTAGGTAATCAGCGACCAAACGTCAACCCTAATCTTAATCCTCCTCTCCAGAGTTCCTACTTCCGTTTCCTGTAATTCTTTACTCACATCTTGTTCTTAAACTCCATCTTTGTCATTTCTATGTGCCTCCACCTACACTGTCGGAACACGTGTCCTACATCTGACGTTAATATCACTCACTAATCGTTTCCATAATTAAAAAAAGAAAAAGAAAAAGAACTGACAGACGACTAACATTTCGTACACCTTGACAACGACAAAACCAATCGCACAACAGTGAAAACTCACGACGCCATTTCACAAAATGGAGAAAACGTGCAACTGCAGAAAAACCTGCAACTACGCCACCCCGTAGCCTCAGGCTACACTATCGTTCTGTCAAACCACAACCACTCCGCCCCCTTTCCAACCTCCCCTGTTCCACAAATCCTCCCTTCCTCCTACAACATCGGTACCCTCGCCTAAACAAACTCCCGCTTCCCGAACTCCAAACATCCAACAAAAAGAACACAAAAGCAACGCTCCACAAACAAAAGAACCAAGACCGAATAGAAATTAACGGTAGGCCTGAAATCGCGACAAGCTGAGAAGAGAAGAAAAAAATTCACGAGCGCAGATCAAAACGCAGAGGAGGACTGAACGCTCACCTCGCCTCAGCGCCGCGACGCGATCATACCCGCCATCGACGAAGAAAGCAACCACAACCACAAACCACAGAAACCACAGAAACCACAACCACGACCACGACCACGATACGGTCTCCCAAACCGCAAAATCCGGTGCAAACGGCGGTTTCTTTCGCTTGTCTGGAAATCCAACAATCTGCGTGGCGCTCGACGCCCGGGGCTGGAGGCAACGCGGAGTATAGGAATACGGCCGCGTTCCGACTCCGTGGCGATGGCACAGAAGAAATGGGGAAGAGGGTGGGCAAGACGGCAAAGGAAAGGCAGCGACAGGTTGAATGAAATGCTGGAAGAGCAAGACGTAAGGAGGGCAGGAAAGAAAAGAAAAGAAAAAGGATTCCCCGGGTATCGACCTGGTATCAACCGAATCTTTTTCCCCGGGTCCAGGTATCGGAGCGGGCCTTTGGAACTTACTGGAACGGGTCGATGGGGGGCTTCACGGGCAAGTGGCTTCGGGTGGAGTTAACTTAGTGGATTGGGGGGTTGGAAATTTCTGAAGGAGAATAGACTTTATATAGTAGAAAATAAACCCTTCTATCAAGATGGAGATTTTTTAGTACTACAAAATCAAATTTACCACCAAGAGATGAATGGATTTACTAGAAAATAATCGAGTGAAAAAAAAGTGATTGATTGCAAGTATCTCTACCCAAATTAAAGAACAATGTGTAAGTTTTGTATATGTGTCTTGTATATGTGTGAAACTTTGTATAAACTTTTGTATATTTTATAGTTAAAATTGATTAAAATCATCTATGACAGTATTAAAATGCTCCTATTTTTTAATCCATACATGCATACCTTAAGTTAGACTATTTGGTTTGGTTTGTTTGTTGTGTTGAGATCACTTGGATCATTCGTCCCCCGGTTGTATTCTTGATACTTTCAAATAGCCCTTAGCAAGGAGGGGTGCATAGGCTTTATTTTGTGACATTTGAACCTATACTATGAAAGCTAGAGAATTTCAAAGTTTTTATGATTTATAAAAATTAGAAAATTACTTTTAGTTTAGTTTAGTTGTAGCAACGACATAGGGCATACTAGTTACAATTGAATTAAGCATCATAAACTAATTTTCAGAATGGTAGGTCCCAATACGCTATTATTGATTTTAGTATGCCTCATTTTTATTTGGCCTTGGAAGTATTTTACTTTCAAGTCAATGTTATGTCCATATGTTTGCAATTCAATTAGATTGAAGAAGTCCTTCCTCCATTCTAAAATGATCATCATGTTGTACTTTGTGACGTTGCGAATCGATCAAATTCAGCTTTCAATTGCTATTTGGGACCAACAAAACAACTCCAAGTAGTAGTTCTCCTTCCATGTAATTATCAATCAAAAGACAAATGAAATGACTAAAAGAATCAACCAACATTGTTTGATCTTACTTTTTGCATCTCTTTGATTGTTGCCCAATTGAAGGAGATGAAACTCTAGAAGGCAAAATAGAAGTCTACACATGGGCTTAGGCCCATACTAACTACCTACCAAATGATGACCTTACACTTCACAATTATGTACCTATCAATGCTCCTTGAAGATGCCCCTAAAATTCCACTTTTTAGTACTCCAAAACTACACTTTGAAAAAAGCTCCAAAACTCAAAGTTTTTAAGACAATAGGAGTGCACTGAATTCTACTTATGGTGCAAAATCGGTTTGAAAAATGTTATTTTGAGCTTTAATCCCCAAACATTTTGTCCAATGGGAAGATCATTTTGGGACGGAAGGAATATTTTCTATTTAATGGTGGGCCCCATGTAGCATTGTTGTTGTTAAAAAATGTCTCTTTTTCATTTGACTTCATAAGTTTTATGCACCATTGCGCTCCATTACTTAACATTTAAAGGTCGAGACATTCAATTGTGAACAACAAATAAACAAAAACATGTCCCAAGCATTGATAGAATTTTGTTTTTTTCATCTTTTTACATGTTTGTAGAGTTTTATAGTAGCCCTCTTACATTTGTATGTCACAAATTTTTAGAATCTCTATTTGCAAATATTATGTAATTTAAGGGGCAAAAATCTATTCGACCTTAAAAAATAACTTTGGTTGGTTAAAAAAATGGCCCTTCAAAAACAATTTAAATAAATTAAATAAATTAAATCTAAAAAATATATTCTAAATGGAAATTATTATTTTGAACTTAAAAAAATATTATAAATATTATAAATAGTCAATTTATAGTCAATTTTAGAAGGAATTTTTAATTTCTTGTTTCAAATTTAACTGGAAAATATTCGTTCGTCTAGGAGTAGATGTGACTATATGAATATGATCTATAGATGAAAATGTTCTTTCAAGTTTAATTTTATAATACATATTTATAATTTTGAAAATTTGCACAACCTCTTTGTCTTCAAGGATTAAATTCTCCATATAGATAGAGATTATAAATTTTTTAAGTGGACAAAATGCTACTTGCAATCCTATTATATTTTAAGATTATTATCAATAATATGTGAGTATTAAGGTAGCAACCTTAGTCTAAATGCAAGGCATACAAATATTTAGATACCATATAGTTATATTTTTTAATACATATATTGTTATCCACCTTAATAATTATATATATTTAAACCCTAAAGGTAGTGGGTGTTCTAGAGACTTTACAATTTTCAAAGATTAATTACTCCTTGTGAAGTAGCCTTTGATAGACAAATTGATTAAAAAATTGAATACAATTTGTATAATAATAACCATAGATTACACCAAAATGTTTAGATACACCCAAATTATCACCAATAATTTTATATAATACAACTAAACTAAAAATAAGGGATATTTTCAATTTTCTTCATGAACAAAGTTTTGAAATCTTTTTAATGATTTTCTTATAGCAAGCTTGAAATGTAAAACACTAACTATGATAAATTTTTCAAATTCATTTTCAATTACACAATAGAAACTCGCCCTAAGATTACTTTTAAAACAAACAAATTTATAGAATACTTCAATTCAAAAATTCATAGAATATTTATATAGATGAATTTTCAAAATTTATAAGGTGAAAATGTCAAATGATTAACATATTCTACATAAAAATTAAATGGATGAAATAACAACTTCAATAAAGTGGTGAAAATCATTTTTTCCATCCATCATCCACTTTAGAGACATTCCAACCTTTACAAAATATCTTATGTGTCTCTATTAATATTTTTTGCAAAAATTAATGCTATTGTGTAATTCCACTTTCAGACATTTTATATTTTCAAATTTTTGGTAAATGAAATATTTTAATATTTATTGTCTCTTTCTCTATACATCCAAAGCTAATGAAACAAAAAATGTGCTCACTTCTTATTTGAGGACTTCTTAGTAGTATAAATAATCTTTCTATGCATTATACTATCTAATTTATATTGAATTCTCCCTTTGACTATCATTAAATAGTTTCAAAATTCATTTATAAAAATTCAATAAAATATATAATTTACTACTCCATAGGTCTTAATTGTGTATAATTCTAAATTTTCACATTTTTTTATTTAGTACTTTGAAAAATTACAAACCTCCTTGCCTTCTGAGCATCTTTATAAATAAAACAAATGCCTTCCTTACTATTATGTAATGAGGTGGTCTATAAAGTTAAATTCATTCTTTTCATTTTTTTTAACCCCTAAAGGTATTTGATTATGTTTTCACCAAAACCACTCCAAAATTGTCATCTCCAGTACAAGTACCAAATTTTGGAAAAAATATAGTTTTGGACAAATGTAACCATAGGATCTTGTAGTACGCTGGTTTGGGAAGACGTGGAAAACATTTCAGAAATTTCCACTGTTTGGATTGCAAGATTTAGCATTTGAAGTGACAAAAAGCCATTTTTTGGCCCTACAAAAATCCGTACAGATGCATTTCACAAGGTCAGATCATTATGAAAAAATGTCCAAAATGGTTGTAACTCTTTGGATTCATTCTCCAAATCATGTTGGCTACATGCTTGAAAAAGTTTAGATCATTTGGAATTGTACAACATATAGGAAAAAATTAGAAGTTGAAAGAAGCAAAGAATGATTCAAAATACTAAATTGTTAATAATTTATTTATGGAATTGAAAAATGCCAATCCCAATGGTTAAATTGTTGTAATAAACAATCTATAGCTCAACTTTTTATTTTTTTCCAAAAATATTAAAAATTAAGTTAAATAAAGGTCTTCAAAGTTTATTTTAGAGTAGAGATTCTATTACTACCTACAAACTACCCACAACTAAAACTCTTCATAACTTTCATCTCATTAATCAAAATGGAATGATTCAAAGCTTTCCATGTATATATAAATCAGGAAAATAAATTAAAATTTTTTTTTTTTTTAAAAGTGATTTTTAAAGAATTTTTTTTTGCTGCCCGGGCTTCCCGCCAAGCAATGAAAACAACATATTGTACAATAACTTTTTAACCATGCATTCAAAAGTTATGGAACTTGTTGGGTCTTAAAGCTACTCCTCGGGTACATGTTGTGTGAAAATTTCAAAAAATAAAAAATAAAAATTCCATTTGTATTGAGTTGCCCCAAATCTCTATGTTGCCAAAAAACACCGTTTTGTCCTTTAGGGGTTAAATAACTTATGTATCAGCATCAATTTATTTTTCTAACTACTGTAATTTTTCAATAAAAAGTATTTGAGAATTTAAGAACTCTTAACTTAGAGTATAACCTTTGCAAAACCAAACTTGTATACCTTTATTTATTTAAAATGGCTGAATCATAATATTTAATAAACCTTCATGAGTTTCAAATATATATATATATATATATATATATATATATATATATATATATATTGAAAATTATGATTTTTAAAAAATATACTAATTCTTTTAAATATTATTAAATTTGAAATTTTGAAAATAAGAATAAATTTTTTTATTAAAATATCATATAGGTACCTAATAATTCATTGCAATATTATCCTTGCAATTACAAAAATAAACAAACACCTAAACAATAACAAATTAGGATTTGATCGACATAAATACAATTGTTCATAAGTATAAGGGTTAGAGAGAAAATATAATTTCTCCATTTGAATCCATTTGTATATTCACCTAAGAAATATCTATTTTATCATACAATTAGAACCTTAAGGTAATTTCTTTGGTCAATTTTATCCAATTAAAATTCAATTCTTATATTTCCTAGCTACATATTAAGCATGATTAAAGCTTAATTACATTGGAATTTCTACACAATGACTTTTTCAGCATTATTCTAGATTTGTGAAGGATTCCACACTTTATATATATTTGCGAGACTCTCATCAAATCAAATCATGAATTTCTCAAGTTGAATGGGCAGTGCTTCAAAAGTGACTAGGCCTTAAAATGTTCATTGTTACTCATAACTTTGTATTAGATGATATCTTTAGAACATGGGCAGTTTCAATACTCACCGCCTTGTATTTATTGATCTAACAACAAAAAAGAGTTGCTTCTTGTCCCAACTAAGATAGGTTGTATTAGATCCCAATTCAAAATAGTTTGAAACCGAATAAAAAAATATAACAAAACAAACATAACAATTCTATAAAAGGATTACAACCAATACTAGTCAAGACTAAAAACATTGAGCTAAAGTTGAATTTAAATCAAAGTAAATTTAGTGTTAATTATTTGTAATTAACATGTCTAATAGACTCTTTATTTACTCCGGTGAAGAGCTCATATTTTTTTTTCCTTATTATTTGTAATTTTCAAAGGCGACTAAAATACACTTCAATCCTATGAATAATATTGAGATAACTTACAACAAAATAACTAGATGTTAACCCCTAACCCTTGAACGCTGGGTTGGTGACCGTGGAAATCAGGCATTTTGGAACTGTGTGACATCATCTACTTTACAAAAATAAAAAATAATCATTGGGAGTCAAACTAATGTTGAAGATCTTCCCTTTTCACCCCTAATTCCGAGGATGAATAGTTGCACTTCTGTCCTATACAGGAGAATTCCTTGTCATTCATCGAATGAAAAACGTCTGCCTTGGTGTTTAGGGGTTAAAGGACCAAACGGTATTTTTTTGGCAACATAGAGATTTGGGGCAACTCAATACAAATGGAATTTTTATTTTTTATTTTTTGAAATTTTCACACAACATGTACCCGAGGAGTAGCTTTAAGACCCAACAAGTTCCATAACTTTTGAATGCATGGTTAAAAAGTTATTGTACGATATGTTGTTTTCATTGCTTGGCGGGAAGCCCGGGCAGCAAAAAAAAATTCTTTAAAAATCACTTTTAAAAAAAATAAAATTTTTAATTTATTTTCCTGATTTATATATACATGGAAAGCTTTGAATCATTCCATTTTGATTAATGAGATGAAAGTTATGAAGAGTTTTAGTTGTGGGTAGTTTGTAGGTAGTAATGGAATCTCTACTCTAAAATAAACTTTGAAGACCTTTATTTAACTTAATTTTTAATATTTTTGGAAAAAAATAAAAAGTTGAGCTATAGATTGTTTATTACAACAATTTAACCATTGGGATTGGCATTTTTCAATTCCATAAATAAATTATTAACAATTTAGTATTTTGAATCATTCTCTACTTCTTTCAACTTCTAATTTTTTCCTATATGTTGTACAATTCCAAATGATCTAAACTTTTTCAAGCATGTAGCCAACATGATTTGGAGAATGAATCCAAAGAGTTACAACCATTTTGGACATTTTTTCATAATGATCTGACCTTGTGAAATGCATCTGTACAGATTTTTGTAGCGCCAAAAAATGGCTTTTTGTCACTTCAAATGCTAAATCTTGCAATCCAAACAGTGGAAATTTCTGAAATGTTTTCCACGTCTTCCCAAACCAGCGTACTACAAGATCCTATGGTTACATTTGTCCAAAACTATATTTTTTCCAAAATTTGGTACTTGTACTGGAGATGACAATTTTGGAGTGGTTTTGGTGAAAACATAATCAAATATCTTTACGGGTTAAGTTGCCCAAATTCAATGAATTGATACATACTATCTGGTAACTACATCTAATTATGACATGTTCTCAAACCATCATCTACAATTTATTGCTGAAAATGTGAGCTATTAATAAGAGCCTATAGTCCATTTCAATATACCTATTATCAATACTTTAAAAAATCATAGTTTATTCATGTGGTGTCCAAAACTGTGTTCAAAAGAGAATCTTGAATATCTTCTTGTCTCATAATAAAATACATAAAGAAGTCTAGAAAATTTAGTAGTGTGGAAATTATACTCTAGTAATAAGTTACACGATTTTTTATGTAATAAAAAATATCTCATTTTGTACAAAACATCTACCTCAATGAGGGAATTTTCAACACCATCTATCTCAAACATGCAACTGTATGGAGCAACATTTAGGATATTTTTTTTATTTTTTTAAAGCTATTTTCTTTAATTTCAATAGTGAATCATATTTTCAATTATTGAATCTATTTTTTCTCTATTTTTAAAATTCTAAATAGAAAATTTATAAGGTTTTTTGCCAATTTTTTTCCTATGTTTGAAAATTCCCATTGTTTTTTTTCCCAATTCCACTAGCTAACTATGAATTAAGCCGAAAAAATCCCGTCCTTGACCCATTTCGACTCAAATATCTCTCACCATTAATGTGAATCTGGAAAAAAATTGCCCCCTTCAATGTTGTCAATGATTTTTTTAGAAAAAAGATCATGGTGTTGTTGCCCCCTACCGTTGATGTCGGAGAAAAAATGATGAACCCTTGTAGTATTGTCGATCTTGCTCTGCAAAGTAAAAAAATGCAACCATTGATAGAACTATGGTGAAGGTCATTCTAGACCATCTAATGCTTAGAGTTTAGGGCTTAGGCTCCACACTTGTTTCGCTCGCTAGGTTGTATTTTGCAGCATCCTTGTCAATTTCATCAAATTGCTTACAAGTGTTTGCTTAAGGAAATTTGACAAGTATTCCTTACTTTTACACTTCAATTGTTTGACAATGTGGAAATTCAGTCTAGCTCCCAAGTTTCTTTTTTTTCCTTCAGAAGGTGCAAAGAGGGATCCTCCAAGAAATTGAGAAAGTGTATGTGTGATTTGGTTATGCAAGTTATTTATGATTGGAAGAAGAATTCATGAGGCATTGTCACAAGGTGCATTTCAAGGTGGACGCTCATCGTTTTGTCTAGGCAAACCTACTAGTGATCTTGAGGTATGTAGCAGTATTTCAAGGCAATATTGTATTGTTGACATCATGCTCAAAAGTTTGATCTATGATGTACTTTGAATTTTTGAGGGATTCAACATTGAGAAGAATTAGCAAATTTGATTATTGGGCAAATAGAAATTAAAGATATCAAAGTGAGATTGTTACTTGGGAATGCTTGTTAATCATATTGTTGATGAGACATGAAGATGAGATTGAGTCTACTATCGGAGGTGTCATCATGGGCAATAATAGAAGATCGAAGTTCACATCTTTGTTGCTTTATTAGAAAGGTTGTTATTAGTTTCATGGAGAACAAACCCGACTATATAGAGTAGGGTTTAGGGTTCCCACATGTTCATTTGCAAAGATTAGGGAAGTTGCGAAGATTTTAGGGTAGTTGAAAATCTTAGTTGCACTTGGCCCCCCAAATTAAGCTTTGAACAAGACTACAGACTAAATTTATGATGACTATGGGGTTTTTTCTTAAACAATTGTGGTGTATTTCCTTGAATAAAAATTTGAAGTTCATTTTTAGAAAAAAGACCAGTAGTGTACCCTCTTGAGATTAAATTTTTTTTATTCATCAAGTGAAAAAAATGACACATGCACTTGTTTTTAAGTTTACATTGGTTTTTCACTATTGTATCTATTAAAAAGGTCCAAAAGAGCCCCCTTTATAGCAACCAGTAACTTAGAGTGTTTTAAATTTTGTTTCAAAAGACCTCCAATAGTCCAGTGAGTCCCAATTGATGTCCTCTAGATAGCATGGAACACAAGCAATCTTCAAATTGGAGGATTTTTCAAACAGTGGGCCCAAAATACATGGCCAGGGTTCTGTTTCTTTCATACATGGGTGCACTGTACAGTGGGAGCATGTCCAGCGGTCAGCCCGGTAAGGAGGCGTCAAGGTTGTTGGAGTGGAATGGGGGAGGGATTTGTTCGGTTGGCTTGGAGTAAGCCTTGAAATGTTGGATTGATGTAGATTTGCACAAAATTGGGTAGGGGTCAGTAATAGACTCCCTACGTAACATGTCGCTAGAAGCACGACTTTGGCACACATAACATTGTTTACCAATGAGGCAGGGATCCTTTTTACACCCTTGAAAAGAGGACCCTTATAGCGAACAAAACTAACTTCTTGATGGCTCCTCAACCAATCCCAATCCTTGAATTACCCCCCTAAAGTTCCTTGACTATGTATTCACCAAAATGCTCCAAAACTGTCATTTCTAGTACAAGTATCAAATATTGAAAAAAAAAGCATTTTAGATATATGTAACCTTATGATCTTGTAGTACACTAATTTGAGAACATGTGGAAAAAATTTCAGAAATTTCTACTGCGTGGATTGCAAGATATGAACTTTTGAATTCACAAAAATCCTTTCACATTTGTATGAAAACGAGCAACTGCACTTCACAAGCTCACATTTGTATGAAAAAATTTCCAAAATGGTGGTGCTTCTTTGGATTCATTTTTCAAGGCAAGTTGGCTACATGCTTGAAAATTTTCAAATCGTTTGGAATTATAAAACGTATAGGAAAAAAAATAGTAAGTAGAAAGAAGTAGAGAATGATTTAAAATACTAAATTGTTAAGAATTTTTTTATGGAATTGAAAATTACCAATTCCAATGGTTGAAATGTTATAATAAGCAATCTACATCCTAAGATTTTTTTTTTCAAAAAATATTGAAAATTGAGTATAATAGAGCACTTCAAAGGTTTATTTTAGAGTAGAGAATCTATAGCTACCCGTAAACAAATACTTTTCATAACTATTGACTCATTAATCAAAATGGAATGATTCAAAGTTTTCTAGGTATATATATAAATCTAGAAAATCAATTTGAAATTTTGGTTTCTGAAAAAAAAAAAGGATTTTTTTAATCTACATGAACTGCCCATTTACGAAAAAAAGTAACATATTAGGCCACAACTTTTGACTCATACTTCCAAATGTCTTCAATTTTTTAGCACATGAGAGATATTCCTCTTCCACACCTTCTAGTAAAGTTTGGACGTAATACATGGAAATTTCTAGTCACATGTACGTGCTCAATTGCTATGTTGACAAATTCAGGTTGGTTCTTTATGGATTAATTAATAAGTCCCTCCCTGGCATTTAGAGAGGCATAATACCTTTGCATCATGGGGTTGACCATTGCCTACGTACATAATGTTAGGCATGCATCTTCTTGGTTGTATAATCATACTTTGTCTCTAGATTAATCTCGTAGTTTGGTTGGCATTGGAGAAGACTGCATCTATTTTCTCGCATGGTGGTGTTGATATTTGTCAAGGTTTCACAAACTTTGTTTTTGCACTAGTTTAATGGCTAAAATTGTTCCTAGGCAACAACAAGGCTAGATGAGGCTCTTTGCAAAATTTATTAACAAGACTAGTATGATAGACCATTGATTTTCAACCTCTATTGAATTCTTCCAACATACTTAATTACCTTGCAATTTATTAGAGGTACATGAGCGGATGGATGGAGATCCTCTAAATATTGTACTATTGTACATTCAAAACCAAGAATTAAAATAAATAAATAAATAAATAAATAAATAAATAAATAAATAAATAAATAAATAAATAAATAAATAAATAAATAAATAAATAAATAAATAAATAAATAAATAAATAAATAAATAAATAAATAAATAAATAAATAAATAAATAAATAAATAAATAAATAAATAAATAAATAAATAAATAAATAAATAAATAAATAAATAATAATAATAATAAAATAATAATAAAATAATAATAAAAATAATTATATATATATATATATTAATATTATGAAGCTAATAATACAAAATGATTGAAATTTAAAATCAGAAAACTTATATGTTTTATATGTGTTTTATACATGTTTTATTTGTATGGAACAAAAAAAAAATTCAAAGTATCTATTTTATTTGGTAATTGATCTTATTTTTAACTTTATAAGTATTCAACTTACAATGCACAATTTTACCTTCTGTTTAGAATAACATAAACAAGTCTGTTTGATATTTTTCCATGAAAAGAGTTGTACAATATTTACAGATAATAAAATCTAAAATAGTTAACATGAAAATTGTAATATAATTGGCCAATGTGACAACTGAAGAATAATTATTTTTTAAGAAATTGTATTTGAAAGTTTATCGCTTTAAATAATTACACTCATTTTTACTTTTGTAGCCATTTACAAAATCATTTTTAATGATGATTTCATGCCACTACTATCACATCACTTAAAACTTTCTACATCAAATTTGAAGAAAAGGTCCCAACTACATTGGAATAGTAAATGAAATAAAAATTGTCCAAAATGATGATTTAAAACATTATGAACCACCACAAACAATTTATAAATACAATTAAGTTTGCTTTTGCATCCATTTTGCAATCACATAGAATTGTAAGTTATAGAAAATAATTATTTAAATTTTGCGAAAAGGATTCAAAATTTTTTTGGCCTTTCAACTTTCATATATTGTTGCAAATTGTATATTGAACTTCTATTTAAGATAACATTGCAAAATTTTCAAATCACATTTAAGAATATGACTATTTTAATTATAATCTTATTGATAATATAGATATAGGGCGCATGCACTCTTATGCAACAATTTCTCTACAAATTTGAAGTTGGAACTATATGGAGGATGGTCAAGTGGATTAAAAACACATCAAATGGAAGAAATCTCTAAAATGGATGAAAAGTAACTATATAGATTAAGTTTTTTGAGAATGAAAATTGTGATTTAATCCAAATTTCATCATTGGTAACATAATTAACCAACCTAAACCATTCCCCCTTAGAGATTGGGATAATCTCTCATAAGATCTTTGGAAATGAATTAAGTTTCATTTATTCAATGTCATTAGTTGGTTCATTGGTGCATGTGCTTGTCAGTGTCAATAGCTAGTTGATTCATTGGCTCATGTACTTGTCAGTGCCACCAACCATTTGATTCATTGACTCTAGTCCTTGTCAGTAGCCAGTTGATTCATTGGCTTATGTACTTGTCAGTGTTAGTAGCCAGTTGATTCATTGGCTTATGTACTTGTCAGTGTTAGTAGCCAGTTGATTCATTGGCTTATGTACTTGTCAGTGTTAGTAGCCAGTTGATTCATTGGCTCATATACTTGTCAGTGCCAACGACCATTGACTTGTGTGCTTGTTAGTGTTAGTAACCAATTGATTCATTGGCTCATGTACTTGTCAATGTTAGTAGCTAGTTGATTCATTGGCTGATATACTTGTCAGTGCCATCGACTATTGACTCATCCGCTTGTCATCGTCAGTAACCAATTGATTCATTGGCTCATGTATTTGTCAATGTTAGTATCCAATTGATTCATTGACTCATGTATTTGTCAATGTTAGTAGCCAATTGATTCATTGGCTCATGTACTTGTCAGTGCTAGAGACCATTTGATTCATTGGCTCATCCGCTTGTTAGTGTCAAAGGCCGGCTAATTCATTAGCTCATGTGCTTTTAGTGTCAGTGGCCAATTGATTCATTGGCTCATGTGCTTGTCAATGTCAATGTCCAATTGGTTCATTAACTCATGTGCTTGTGAATGTTAGTGGCCAACTAATTCATTGACTCGATGCTTGTTAGCCTAAGTGGATAGGGAAGTTGCAATGCTAAGGGTCTTATACTTTTACCAAAGTAAAGTGAGTGGAAATTGTCAAAAACAAGTTTTTTGAATTGGTTGAATCCATTATGTGAGTTGTAAACTCCAGTCTATGTACAAAAAATCAAAACCTAAAAATGCATCATACAACTCTAAAATATAAGTTGAATTCATTGTCCTATTCAACAAATATTTCAAATGCAAGGGCATTAAGATGTAACAATGTTTCATGTTACAACATAAACTCTCTCTACAAAGGCTATTGTAGTTCCATGCTCTCAACTCCAAAAAAAATATTCAAATATTGTGAGAACCAACATCATTTGTATATATATCACATTGTGAATATTTTTCATTCTATAAATGTCAACTTCGTTCAATTTTTGTATACAACAAGCTAATGAAAAAATAGTTTTTTTGAGTTCTAAGGAAAAAAATTGACAAAATATAAAGTGATTTCAAATTATGGTGACCAAAATCGAGTTTTAAACATGTCTAACTTGAAAATTAATATTCTTTCAAATCACAACTAATTTTTTCTTCAAACTTCCATAGTAATGTGTTATATGTTGCATATTACAACTTTGTATATTCACTTTTGGACTTTGCCCATTGATGCCTACGATATGGTTGTCTGAATGAAAAAGTTTCAAATCCATACTCAATTTTGTTCATCATTGTATGGAAACCTTGAATCTTGCTTCTCTAAGATATTATTTATGTATATTAGATGGGACACAAGACAAATACACTTTTGATGTATGCCAATTCAATGAAAAGGGTTGGAGTTTTTTTTCACTCTTAGATGGATCCATATGATACAAATAGCTAGAAAGGAGGTATTGGGTACCATGCTTTTGATACTATAGCTTCCTAGCGACTTGGTCAGAAAGAAATTAATTAAAAAAGATGCCTAAATTTTTGGAAAATTATTGACCTAGTTTCCTCCCCCACCCACTGTCACGACCCTCATCACAAGGCGTGCCCGTACCACCTTGGTGAGCAAGGGGGACATTGGGGGTGACGCCCCAAGCTTTGCAAGAGATGAGGTGAGGGGGACTAGGAGTCCCGAGCGTTTAGAGCAATGTAGCGCTCTGATCCGGACGAATTTGGGGGCGTGTGATACATGCTTGGAAAGGTCTTGAGAAGACGCTTCTAGCCATCCAAAGAACGCGTGATTTGGACTTTCGAGTCAAAAGTTATGGGCGTTCAAAGTCGGGGGTGTCCCGGGAGCGCCGGGAGTGCCCTGGCCGCGCCGGGAGTGTCCCGAATCTTTGGAGGGCGATATCTTTGCGAGTACTTGTCCGAATGGAGCAAGTGAGTAGTCCATCGGCATCTACGCGTCGCGTAGATGTCGAAAATGGGGTTGCATGTGCGATTTGGATCCCGGACCGCAAAGTTATGTCGGGTGGAAGTTCGGGAGTCCCAAACTAGCGCGAATCGGAAGAAATGGGTGATCTTCCAAGATGGGGTGCATCTTGGGGGTTCCCGGTGACCTCTAGTATGGGGGGGGCTGCCGAATCCCGTAGAGAGTACTATGAAGAGGGGTGGTCTCCCTCCTCACTCCCGGATGGTGCCATGGTGAGCCTAAGTGGCCCCGGGTGGTGAGGTTAGTGTTGAAGCCTCACCACCACTTGTGTGTTACCATGGAGTGCTTGTGCATTCGTTGATACCGGTTGGGTGGTGTCCCACTCCACACTAGGCCATGGTATGAGTCCCGTTTGGTGAGTCATGATTAGTGAGTCCCGAAATGAGTTGGGTTGGGCCTAGTGGGGAGTTGGGTCCCATTCAAGGGCGGTTAGCACCGGTGGGAGTAGTGCCTCACCGAGTGCTTGGACATCAATGCAAGTTCCGCCCCATGTCATTAAATGACATGCCTGGTGTCTTGTGGGAGTTAAGTATTGGAAGGAAAGGGTTGGGAGTCACGGAGGAATGGGGAACCCCGTGACTTGAGTTGGAACCTAACATTGTGGGTGCGTGGCATGTGCAGTGTTAGGAGAGCGTGAACCTTAGTGGCACTAAGGTGTTAAGGGTTTGGAAAGTGAGCTTAAGGTGGTAAGTGTCACTAAGGGGCGCGACACCCACCCACCCACATACATACACAAAAAAACAACTATATTGAAAGATAGCCTAATTCATATAAATTCAACTTGCTCCACTCAATCTTGCATCTCTTTTTTGTCAATAATTGTTGTCAATAATCATAAACAAACATTGCAAAGTTTTTTGCCTCATTGTTTTGACCGTTCTAAATCACGATCAAAACATATCTCTCACTTACAACGACCCCTGACACTTAACAAAACCTTGGCATATAAGGTATAGGGATTTTGAAGGTTTGAAGGTTAAGGCAAGGGGGTAGGAAAATGTAGTTGCCTTAGATGAAAGTAGCAACAACCATTCCAAAATTGTAAGAACAACTTGAATGGATGAATGCCTAATTTCTTTTATTTATATTTTCTAATTTTAATATATACTATTTTGTATTATTTAACTATTTTTTTCACTTGTATCAATTATTAGGCAAGAAACTATCCAAGCTGCTAGGAAATGATATATATATAGCTTGGTATCCATGGACTTCCTTTCTACTACAATTGTGGTCATAAAGTGACTAGACATAGATTGGCACACATCAACAACAAAGTATGTGAAATTTTTATTTTGTCATTCATACACTACAAGAAAAGGAGTCCCTAATCATGAGAAGTTCAATGCATTCACATTAATTACAACAAATGTTTTTTGGGCTGTATTGATTTGGAAATTCTCTAATCATCAATCAACATAATTTTGTTGATTTGACCCAAACAAACAAGATTTCAAATAGTAATTTTATATAAAATCAATAAAAATAGAGTGAATATGAAGGAGAAAATGTTGAATTTGGAAAATGCCCCAAAAGAAAAGACTAATTAAAAACAAATCACATGTTATATTGATAAAGCTCCAAGCTTGGTGCAATGGTTGGAGCCATGTGGAAAATCATGAGTTCAAAACCCAATGGCGTCCTTGTCTACATGGTGGATTTTTGAATAATACACATATGTGGTCGTGGGTTCAAATCCCACTAATGGCCTTGTACGCATGGCGAGTTTTCAAATAATACTAATTTTTGGATTTGATTAGATCAAGAAATAAGATCAACAAAGAAGTGTTGAATATTGTTCATACTAAAATGTCCTAACCAACTGAAATTACCAACATATGTGAGTTGTAAATCATGTTGAAATAGACAACATTTTTTCTTGTAGTGATATTAATATCTAGTTATTATATTTTAATATTATTATTAGAAGAGAATTTAGGTCTAAAGATCATCACAAACAAAGTAGTTCCACTACTTTTGCCACGTGTGTGAGTGCTACTTTCAATGTTTCTTTTGGAGATATACATACTCTACCTGGTGTAACATAATATAGGGACTTCTTGAGACTTCTTCACTAAATAGTGAAATTAGGTTGCCTTAACAATTAGATTGCCTTACCCCAAGAAAGTTCCTTTACCAACCATCAAAGTCAACAAATACTTCTATAAATATTTCCATTTGTACACATGAAGTTTCCTGAGTCCCAGTTACAACAATACATAATCCAAAAGTAGTGCATTCTTGTATAGTAACAATAAAATATTTATACTGTTTCAAATGTAGAGAAATTAGTCCGGGGCAACCTAATTTCACTATTAAGTGTTGTGATATTTATTGGATTTGCAATTAATTGGGCCCTTCCGTCCTGCAGTAAAGTAGTAATTTAGAACTCACAGCATATGATGAAATGTTGAGTTGTTGGCTTTGTCCAGCTATGAGACATGACTCATTGTGAATCACAGTTATTATTCCTGGGGCTTGATCCTTCCTCGCAAAAACTTTACAACAGCTAAAAGTTTTAATTTAAAAAAAAAAAATTGAAACTAAGGTTTTCAATTTTTCAATTTCAGCCTTTCACCTCAGTTGAATGGTAAAGCTTACCTTAGTTTGCTGCTTGGACGGTGAACTGTTATGGAAATAGGATGATGGTGAAACTATCCCCAGCAGACTCTTCATTCATGCTGGTCATACTACCAGAGTTACTCTTCTTCTGAAGATGGTGAGACCTAAACAAATTGGAGTTTGTTGGCCCACTCAAAAATCAGTGCGCGGTATTGTTCACATGCCTTCGGTGGCCAAAACAATCCACGTTATAATTATGCTTACTTGCTAACATTTGGATGCCAATTTCTTCAATGTGTGGGACAAAGTGTGGAGGTGGGTAGCCATGAAACTGACACTTTTAGCTTTTGAGCCTAGTTTTTATTATTGGACTCGTCAAATTTTTTATATTTTCTTGTTGGCATTTGGAAGGAGGTTCCATTGCAACAAAGAACCTGACATTTGGATATTGTATGCAAAAGTTATGGAGGATCAAAGTTTAGTTCTACAATAGTTTCTTTCACATAACTCATTTTGGTGATGTACATATAGTGAAGATGGTGGTTTAGGATCAATGCCACATTTGGGAGGGGGGGGGGGGGCTATCTTGGATTCCAAGGAATGAGTTTAGTTTAATCTATAGAAAGCCATTGATTGACTAAGAAGCTGCAATGCTAGTATCATTGGCTAGTTGGGAAGTTGCAATGTTGGGGGTTCTTACTTTTGAGGGAAGCAAAAATGCCCCCCTTGAATGTTGATCGATAATGTTCTATTTTTAGAAAACAATTGTAAAACAAAAGAACTCAAAAAAATTATATATAACCTTTGAAGATAATATTGTTGTAATGCAAGTGATTCAAATACATAAAACAATTCCCATCCAAAAGAATCTTCAAACTATGATTTTAAATATATATTGAAGATTACATGAACAAGTTTTTTTTTCCTAAAATGAAATATTGTGTGTAAATTGGGGATCTCTTGTAAATGATGTTGTTCAGACAAGTAGAGCTTGTTGGACTCTATTTGCTTATGGTGAAGAACTTGGATTGTTCCTAAATGTTTTGTTTGCATCTAATTTGTGTTAGGATGTATGACTTATTTAATAATGTTATGGATATGTCATTGAATTTTGTTATTAATGGTTGGAAAGGTGTTAAATTTGCAAAAATCTCCACCAACTAGTAAATAGGGAACAACAAGGGTATCAAAAGAAAAGAGAATAGAACCTTAGTCATTTTTTGTCCAACAAAAAATAGTGACTGAGGAATTTAGATTCCCAATAATTGAAGTCAAAAGTGACTTACACTAACAAACAAAATTGAGTACAAATTTGAAACATTTTCATTCAAACATCCATAACATAAGCATCAATGGACAAAGTCCAAAAATGTATGCATGAAACTTGTAGTGTGTGACATACTACACATTACCATGGTAGTTTGAAGAAAAAAATAGTTGTGATTTGAAAGAAAATTCATTTCAAAGTTAGCCATGTCTAAAACTTGGTTTTGTTCACAATTTCTGGAATTACCTTATCTTTTGTCAATTTTTTCTTAGAAATCCAAAAAAACTCTTTGTGCATTGGCATGTTGGTATACATCATTTCAAATTATTGTACACAAAAATTGAAGGAAATTTACATTTATAGAATTTAAAATATCAACAATTTGATAAACATGCAAATGATGTTGGTTCTCACAATATTTGAATTTCTTTTTGGAATTGAAAGCATGGGATTTGCATTAGCCTTCGTAGAGAGAGTATAGGTTGCAACATGGACCATTGTTATATCTTATTGCCCTTGCATTTGAAATGTTTGTTGGAAAGGGCAATGTGTTCAATTTATGTTTTATAGCCATATAATGCATTTTTAGATTCAATTTTAAGAAAAAAATAGAGTTCATGATGCATATAATTGACCAAAAAAATTCAAAAAAAATTCAATGATTATTACCGACATCATCAAAAAATAGAAAATTTAAGGAAGGCGAGTGTAATTTTTGGCAATTTCCTGTTTTTTTATGATATCGGTAATAATCATTGAATTTTTTTGAATTTTTTTGGTCAATTATATGCATCATGAACTCTATTTTTTTCTTAAAATTGAATCTAAAAATGCATTATATGGCTATAAAACATAAATTGAACACATTGCCCTTTCCAACAAACATTTCAAATGCAAGGGCAATAAGATATAACAATGGTCCATGTTGCAACCTATACTCTCTCTATGAAGGCTAATGCAAATCCCATGCTTTCAATTCCAAAAAGAAATTCAAATATTGTGAGAACCAACATCATTTGCATGTTTATCAAATTGTTGATATTTTAAATTCTATAAATGTAAATTTCCTTCAATTTTTGTGTACAATAATTTGAAATGATGTATACCAACATGCCAATGCACAAAGAATTTTTTTGGATTTCTAAGAAAAAATTGACAAAAGATAAGGTAATTCCAGAAATTGTGAACAAAACCAAGTTTTAGACATGGCTAACTTTGAAATGAATTTTCTTTCAAATCACAACTATTTTTTTCTTCAAACTACCATGGTAATGTGTAGTATGTCACACACTACAAGTTTCATGCATACATTTTTGGACTTTGTCCATTGATGCTTATGTTATGGATGTTTGAATGAAAATGTTTCAAATTTGTACTCAATTTTGTTTGTCAATGTACATTTCACATTAGAAGAGAAATGAACCCATTGAAAGGCTTTAAGATTTCTTACTAATTTTAGTACTAATTGAGAAGAATATGATTTTGTCCACATCATCATTATTGTCACCATAGTGGCCACTTGGCATGTAGAAATTTGTTAAAGGCATGTGCTAGACATCTTTCATCACTAAGTCAAGAAATCTTGGAGATAGATTGGGTAGTGGAGATGAGATTGTGGAAATAGGTTGGGTAATCATGACAAATATTTGAGCCCATCATACAAATCTTGGCCCAATTAGTCAATGAGAAGGCTCCTTGAGTTCCCACCCAATTTTTTGCTGTATGAAGTGGCCCATTCTTAGGCTCAATTCTCCCCTAATGTAAGTTTCTAGTTCAAAAGCCTAAATTTCTAAGGTGAACTTGAAAGTATAAAGTTTATATATATAAAGGATAGGGATTAATGATATTTTTAATGCTTTCTTCTTTACAATGTAATAAATATTACAAAGATTATTTAGTGTGAGATCAAATTATTTAATACAATATATTGAAACTAAGATATGATTTGTGGCACTCAAACTAGTACTTCTGAGTCATTTAAGAATGTAGAATAAATATTTGTCACGAGACTAATAAAGATAATAATGAAAACTTTTTACAACAAACCATCACTTGGAACTTGAAGCAGCTTGCTCATGGGCTCCTCATGTAATTTAGTTTTGTGATTGTACTTTGTTAGTTTTATCTCTAGGGTGAGGCCCTCAACTTTCCACCATTTGTTCTGTCTTCATCTCTAGAATAAACTTTGGTATTAAAATAAATAAATTTTACAACCAAGATAGAATGGTGAGCATACTAAACCTACAAGTTAAGGTTGACATTCTAAAAATAAATGTGATATATTGAAATGAAAAATAATTTTTTTCTTAAAGAAAATTTTTAAGGACTATTTAGGCGAATTTGGTATTTAAAAATGGATTTTGACATGCATGAATAATGATCCCTATGACAACCTTTATGTATTTCATTGCTCTACAAGTATCTATTTGGGACCTTGAACAAGAAACTTCATATCCTAAAAATGAGTGTGAAGACAATGACTAGCATATGAATTATTGGCTTTAATGTAAAGCGAGGAAGCTTCGTATCTACATAAGTTACATTAGAGGAAGTTTGAGCAGGACCTATGTAGAAAAATGATTTGGGGCTACTAGAAAAAATTATTGAGTGTGTCTTCACCAAACACTTATAATATTATTCAACTACGGTACTAAAATGTCTTTGAAATTTGTGTAGTAAAAATGCAATTCTTTTCAGTGAAATTAAATGAAGAAATCAGAAGGTAAAGAAGACCATTTATACTTGGTGTTAGCTACTCCTTCACTCTCAATACTTACATATGCACCTTGATTGTATGATGATAATGTATCTTCTATAATCTATCTTTTTGTCAAAGTAGTAGCACTTAACAATTGTGTAGATTGAGGCCCATGTTTCCCACCCATGGATGCATGGAATGATGCTTCTCCACTAGCTTGGAGAATGAGTTTTTTGCAGCATCAATCTTTATAGAAAGAATTAAACTCACCATTCTAATTGATTGTCACTTCCAAGGCGTGTCAAGTGAGATACCCCAATTAGATTTTTGTGCATTCCATTTTTAGATTATAACATTTGATTTGAGGTATTGCCACACTTCCTTCACATTTTTAGTGGACCAAAAACACCCTTGTGAAGTGAAGGGTTTAAATTTGACGAAACAAATGGTAGACAATTCTTTGGTTCCAATAGTTTATAGCCAAGTAGTTATTGCCCCTTCTAAGAGGATAGTGAAAAATTGTCGCTTTCTAAAAAACTATACATGAAAAATTTATAGGGTACACGTGTCATTCAACCAGAGGTGGTTTAGCTTTTCTATAAAATTTGGATAGGTTTCACATGTCACTTGGCTATTGGTTGAGAAATAAGGTGGATACTTGTAAAATATTCACCCCACACTCCATATTTGTATTTTTCTAAAATTTGTTTGGAATGCAAACGATATGGAATATTTGCCAAATCTATTTGTTGAATCTATTTCATACGCATTTGTATAATTCATATCCATATTTCATATATATATAAATATATAATCCGTGTGTATTCTATATACCATATGTATTTTGTATCATATTCCATATCCCACAATGTCGATGGGGTCAAGAGACAAGGATTGTTTTTTTAACCAAGATCAATGGCTTTTCCGAGGGGGGTAGGGGGATAACTTAGTATCAGACACATTCAATTCCCTCATAAATTTCTGCGGAGACACGAGAGGTCCAATTCAAATGCACATGATTGCTGATTTCTGTTCCACACCCTTGTCTGCCTCTCGCTGGGCAGTATCTTTAATAAGAGTTTTCGGTTGATCATTTAAGCTCCACTGTGGAAATCTGAATCATCAATGGTCAGTCACCATAAATATTAACTTAATATTGATGATGACACCATTTTCGTAAATTTAAAAAAAAAAAGATGACACATCTTAGAATTGCACACAAACAAAGGTATGAAGGTGGTTTGGGGTCTGAAAATTGAAGTGGAAATCATCACATATTAGATGTTCCATTATATATACTAGCACATACCTATTGCAGTGTAACATGGAACTTAGGAGTATATGGACGGTACATCCATTGACTCTCAACCTGTCATTCTGAAAAACATTCAGAATGACAGGATGAAATAGTCAGGATGAAAACGTGATCAAATTTGTGACAATGGATCATGACAGATCACGTGACAATGTATAATTAATATTATAGATGTAAAATAATGTAGCATCAGAATTTGGGAGGTAGCAATATGCGGAAAAAAAATTGGTGACTGTCATACTGCCACATGGGTTAGGTTTACTGATTCAAGGGGCAATCTCAGTGTGTACACACAATGGGTGAGTGTCCGAGTGCTTGTTGGTGATCTGCTTAATTTGGTCCATGTTGAAAGCAACCCACCCATGTGAGTTGAGGATGGGTCCAACAAGGGAGTGATTATTGAGAAATCTGACATTCTTTTTAAATTGGAGATATAAGCTAATGGTATCTAGAAAGACTGACAGATACTTGGAGCAAATATCTTGATCACCAGCAAAACAAAAATAAAAAGAACAGCTACTTTAACCCCTAAAGTCCTGAGCCCTTTTCATCGAAAAATGCTTAAAACTGTCATTTCTATTGTGAGGAGCAAAAAATTGTTTTGAAGGTTTCTTTTTTGCATATGTAAGTGTAGGATCTTGCAGTAGACTATTGTAAGAATGTGTGGAAGAAATTTCAGAAACTTTGATCATATCGGTCACAAGATATATGCTAAAGTATTTTTCTATCTTCAAAAAAGATTTCAGAAAATCACAATGAATATTGAGACTGTGAAAGTTTGTTCAAAATCCATTTTATCTTCTGTAGGGACAATGGGACTTTAGGGATTAGGGTAGGATGATCCAATGTCAACCTCTTTGGTTGTTGAGTATATGTAGATTGATGAGAGACATTTTTTTTTGCAATAGAACAATATATTAGAGAATTTTTACATGCATTTCAAATCAACTCATGTTTGAGAAAAAGAAAGACACATTATAGATGGTTAAATAAAAAACATATAGCTTTCCATTGTTGTTCCTGAGGTGGGATGGGGACTATTCTTGTCCATTAGTATTCTAATTTCACTCTTTGGACTCCTTACATGTTTGTAGTGGTAATCCCAAAGTGTTCCTTTAGATCATGATATAATAAATGAGCCTTTTGCCATGTCTAGAAATTGCATGGTGATTTTCATTGAAGTTATAAAATTGTGGCTTTTCAACCCAATTTCAACCCTTTAAGACCCAATTCCACATTGAAATTGTCTTAAATGCCAAGCTTTTACAATTTTGACTACATTTATGATTCAATTTGGTGCAATTAAAACCAAAAGTAGAGGTCAGAATTGGTTTTGAAGTGATTTTGAATTTGTATGCCTTGCGGAAGCCACTCCCCTTAAAGTACTCACTTGCTTTTGAGTGAATTCCTACTCAAAATTCCCTCGCATGTAAGGTGAATGCCCCCATCATCAACACTTACAACATCTAAGTTTATTTACCATCATTATACATTCAAGTAACTAACACGACTACCTACCCAAAGGTCCAATTTCACAAAGTTAATTAGTGCCTCCTCCTCCATAAAATTGAGTCCAACTATGTAGACCCTATTGGGCAAGGCCCAAAATTTAAATGTTAATTGTTAATTGTAAATTTTTTTGTTGAACGAAGTTTAGGGGTTTGGTCAAGCAACCTAACACTTGGACAACTTCCAAGAGGTTGCAACACCAAATGACACATGACCCAACTTATGTTGATACCACCTTGCCATTGCCATTGGGGTTGCTCTTCTTGGGTGTACATCCCTTAACCCCTAAATGCCCAAGGTTTGTTTGGAGCTTCTTGAAATTTGCTCTAAATTGAACAAAAAGTCAACATTTTCATAAGTTGTACCAATTTCTTTTGAATTGTAACTGTAAAAATTCAAACTAGACATGTTAGAGATCACTTAGGACAAAAAAAAACATATCAATATCACTTATAGATTGAAAGATTATAATGTTTGATCACAAGTGTGTAAAAACTGTGAAAATTTTTCAATTCACTTTTTGCATGTCAACTCTAAAAAGTTGGTCACTAAAAAAATATGAGGTTATAGGGCCTAGCATGCATAACCCCAATCAATTTGCATTTTTTCAAAATCTATTCTACAATTCTTTTAAATGAATTTCTAATGTGATTTTTCCTCCAAGATCTAGTGTATTTGAGGCTCATTTCCAAGAGCCCTCAACACTATGGGAAGTCAAGATTGCAATGGGCATCCTTGCACAAAATCTTGAATAGAAAAATCATAATCCTTTATTTTTAGGATCAACTTTTTGATTTGATCCTCAAATTAGACTTCAAAAAGAATTCTCCAAAAATATAAACTACCAATGATAGCAATTTGGTTGGGTTTTACTTAACTTAAAAGTTTTTGAAACACCAGAATCTGGTGCCTCGGGCATTTAGGGGTTAAGTTACATCCTTTACGGCTTTTGTCAATGCAAAACCCTCTCCCCTTCAATCCAGAGCCAATAATGCAAAAGTGAGGTGAAGAAACTTATTAGACCCTATAAACCTATTAATTCTCGCACAGCGGCAGAGGAAGACACCAAAAGCAAGAACCCAAATGGATTTATAATTGCAACTGCAGAAGACTGAGTAAACTGAAGCGGAGCCCTGGACCCAGCCAGGTACTCCATTCAATGCCAGATACTCCATTCAAAGCTCTCTTCAAAGCCAGCAATGAAAGCCCCCAAGTCCGTCACCGCCCAGTTTGAACCCACTGGCACCCCCTGTCGCCCTCATCACCGACGAGCTTCAACTTGCTTGAAAAATTGCAACAGAAAATCACGCAATTTCACATAAAAATGAGAGCCGCTAGTCAGGAGGGAATTCCACTCATGGCGACGGAACTCCGCATAGTTTATTACTGGGAAAAACAACTGTAGTAGGAATCGATGAACGAAGTAAATTTCTGGTGAGTTGCCTTCAGTTGTTTTGTAGGATTGTTGCTAAGTTAGTCACCGGCAGCTGGACGCTACCATATGTCATTGTCGTCACAACAGTAATGGTCTCGTGGGGCCAACTGATTGTTAAGGTAATGTCTCCCTCAGGTGTAACTTAATGGGGGCTTTTGCTGTGTCGGATGGAGCTTCTTTAGCTTTGTGGGTGTTGTGTGTAGGAGATGGTAATTGTAAGGTGAGGAAGTGACGAGTGCCTGCTGTATTCATGTTTGTTGGGGTTGGTGGGAATGGCAGTTTGGTGATGGATGATGCCTATTGAGTTGCTCGTACGTTGGATTGCGTGGGAGGAGTTGATCCTCGGTTTGATTCGCCTGTTGGTTCTGATTGCGTGTGTACTTACTTGCAGATGGTGGAGCTCTGGTTGCGCACTGAGGCTCTCGTGAGGTTGGGCTGAGGTTGGGCTACTGGTTTTACTTTCCCCTGTTTTTTGCTACCCGTGTTTTTTTCGCTACTCTTGTGTGGTGGGTCTTTGGAATTTCGACAGTACCTGGTGATCTCTGTTCGGTTTTGAGAGGATGCTTGGAGGCTTTTTTAGGATTTGGCTAAGCAAGTGGTTGCCCACTGCTTGAGGTTTGGGAATTCGGTAGTTGCTTCTTAATTAGGAGGGGTAATGATGGTTTAGGTTTGCCTCCTTGCTGCGCTTGCGTCTTTTCTTGCACGATGGTTGCTCTCGTGTTGTTCCAGTGACTCTGAATCCCATTCTTGTTGATAAAAATCTATGTAACGAGCAGCTCTAGTTTACAGAGACGAATTCTTAAAGCAGCAAGCATTCGTTCTTCAGGAGAACCAAAAATTGGTCTATTAGTTTACATAGACGAATTCTTTTAGCAGCAAGCATTCATTCTTCGGGGGAACGAACAATTCGTCCGGTAACTGGTAATTTGTGTCTTTCTTAATAGTCTCATGAGACACGAGTTTGTAGGTTGTCATGCTAGTGATCAGACAGGCGACTGCAAGTTATTTTCCTTTTCTCGTTGTTCGATTAGCAGCTCGAGAGAGCGACATTTGTATCCCTTTCATGATCTGTTGCCGACACTGCCTTTGCAATTTGCCCCGGTGTGGACGTTTCGAGTAGGGTTTCGTATCACACTCGAACCTCTTTAAGTCTTACCACCTGGGTTTGGAACTTTTTCACTATTATAAAGTTGAATGTGTGACAATCGATGATAGTGTGGCAAGTCTGCAGGATATTCTAGAATGTTATATTGGAGGTCATAATAATGAGGTTTGAGTGGGCTCACCATATCGATAATGTGGTCTGTTCCTATGACCATTGAGAAGCAGTGAGGCATGGTATCGATTGCAAACAAGTTGAGATTGAGCATCAGTTTTTCTTGTTGTGTTTAAATATTCACTTGCCATGAATTCAATAATCAAAGGATTTTTTTTTATTGTTGTTAATGCCAGCTATAGGGACAAATGTGCGGCGTGTGAATCTCGGAGGTCTCCTAACCGGGCAGCAGTGATCAATGTCTCCAGATTTTAAGGTATCTCTCCTTAATCCTCTGAAGTAATTGGTGCTGAGATTGCGTGGTGGAAAAAATAAAGCATAAGTTTTGTGAGAAAGCCAATAGAAAATGGAGCTCAGCCCAGATTGTTTTGTAGTTTTAGGACCTATACTGAATTGGTTATAGATTTCAAAGTTATTGTGTTGTCTTTCCCAAACTAAAAACTAGACTATACTTCAAGTGTCCCTAATTCCTGAGAAGGTTACAACCAACAAAATTGAAGAATTGAATCTTCGCATATGGTAGTTTTCATTCATTTAAGATTGCTTTTAATGCTAGTTTACAATCATGACTTGGATTGTATTTGGGAGATATTGTAGGTTACGATTTAAGGAGCCAAGCTGAATTGGAGATCTGCCGTAGAAGCCCACTTTCTGTCGTGATGAAGTAATTGATAAGAGCGTGAGAATTCCTTCTTCTTGGTCTCCATATTCCCTAAGAATGGCGCCGAACATGAGGTTTTGGGATGATTGGGTGGACGTGGAGGACATGGAAGCCATGTGGAACCATCCGGAGGTGCGTCAAGAGTGGCTTCGTGCAGGTGAAGAGCGTGGTATGAAGGTTCATATGTCAAGGAACTTCGATGGGAAGCCGTATGTTACTCACACGGAGATGAAGGTCAACGACTATCCTTCGAGATTTCTCTGATACTGATTCTGTTTTACATGAGCTCTTCAAAAGTTGCTGCAGGTTTTACAAAGGATTTAGAGACATGGAGAAACCTGCGCATTTTAACCCGTCTTAGCTGATGTTATCGGAGGCAGTTACATTATCTTAGGCCCCTCCCGCACCAAGCGAATTGCGCCTATTAGCTAGCTGAGGTTTCAGGGTCCATTAGCTAGTTGGAAGTTAAATAATTGACCTATTGAGTACCCGCACTTGCAAGGTAACCAATGGAGATTTTGGCTTTGAAGTTAGCTAACTTTGCTACTGTGGGGTGGATTTTGCACTTGAATTGGCATAGGCACAGGTTTTTTTTGGTCCAAGTCAGGGAGTTAAATTAACTGATGGGAATGAATGTAAATTCATTGCAAGTTAGCTAGTGGGATTTAGCACCGATTTGCTAACGGACAACTTGGGCAGTGCGATCATTTATTAATAATTCCAGTGAGCAAATAGGAATTAGCTAACAAATTCCAGTTAGTCATTCCTGCGGCATGCACTGTTGCTCATAACGTCAATTCAATGACACTAGAGTGCCTCCGTTGTGAAATTTCAGGGCATGGCAGAGATAATCACACGCCGGTATTTCAAGCGTCTGGATGTGGTAAGTTCATAGCTGAGAACTCAACCTTGTTCATAGGAGGGGGAACTTCTGAACTATCCCAAATAATTGACACTTGAGGTAGAGGATACTTATTGCGTCACTTTGGGAGATCAGTATGGACCTAATCCAGTCACCTCTACGAATCCCTGTTACCAACAGCAACTCATCTATTCATATACTTGGTTGGACATCCTAGCAAAGTGGTGCAAGCATGACTTCGCTAAATCTCTATAGCGACTAATCTTGAATGGAAATGGGGTTCTCTACTGTCACTTACAACGGTTTCAGCATCCTCTCCATTATAATTTCCGGTTTATGCTTTAGAGCATGCACATGAAAAGCTCATGGGTACTGTTGGGGACACAGGGAATGATCTGTGCGATTGCTGAAATTGAGAGCTCACGACAACCTCTCGCTTACCGTTTTGAGCCAAAGCTGAATGAAGCAAGCACTGGGCTTATGCAGACGCTTCAGTCGACAGCCGAGTGGCTGGCCACGTAAGCCCTTATCTTCTTTGAAATTACTTTAGTGTGGATCAGTCTCTAGGAGCCAGTTACATCCAAGCAAAACACCTTCATAAGCTCTGTGCGATTGTGTCTCCGTTTGAAATTATTTATATATGGAGCTGGTTGTTATCACATTGATTTTTTTGCCGTAATTTTGCCGTTCAGTATGTGTATTAATACTATGAAAGTATCCTCTCAAAATTCTCTGGCTGTGATTGCAGCGACATGGGTTATCGTGCATACGCAATTGAGAGCGTGTCTGCATTGTTGTACCGACCTTTTGTGAGCGTATATTTTGGAGCTGCATACTTGAAATGGCTGTCAACCTACGAGGGCAAGTGAGTCCCAATTTCATTGCTTAGATTCAGGAGATTTTGAGATGAAATATTAAGCAAAGTCTCATTTACATCTGTGCATGGCTACTATGAAGACACAGTGGCCTAGTTACGAATCATGTCTGCATTCACTTTACTGGAAGTAAGGGATTGTCAGTGTCTTGTTTCGGAATGGACTGTTTATATAGTTAACCACATCATCCTCTGTGGATTTACTGAAGTAAAAAGTAGTTTAACTGCAATGCTCACTTGTTTATTAAACCCTATGTGCCAAACTGGCCAAAAAGTGTCTGCTTCCAAATCCTTAAAAGTTGAAATAAATCAGTTAAGGAAGTTTCAAGGAAGGTACCAAAATATATCAGTAGAAAATGTGTCGTTGCTTAGATTCAGGAGATTTTGAGATGAACAAGTCACACCTTACATTTCTGAATAGAAATATGTTTTGAAAGTCACTTTAACTAACCATTAGCTTCCAAAGTGGAACTCTATTTTTATCTCCGTTACAGTATGTAAGCAAGAGAACTTTAGAGGCCTCCCCCTCAAAAAACGAAGGAAACAAACGATAAAGAAACAGCACGAAGGAAAGTAACTGTCTTTGAATTATGTTTGTTCAGTGTTGTTTCCGGAGCTTTCAATGTCTTTCGTGATTGATGTAGGAAGAGAAACGAGGAGTTTATGGTCCGTGGGTACAATGGAGGACCTCAAGCTGCAATCAAGCCTAGCACGTTAGCTTATTGGAACAAATACTTGCAAGCAAAACAAAACCTCCCTAATATCAGGTGAAAAAGCTCTCTGGAAACTTCAAGATTTAATTGCTTGTCTAGGAATTTTGTCAAGCTCACTTGTTTTATACACCCAATTGCGACACTTAACTAAAAAGTGACCTCTTGAGATTCTTGTTTAAAAGTAGAAATTGATTACAAGGATGTTACCAATCTCACCATGAGAGTCTAGAGTTGATTTTTAGCTCATAATGAAAACTTTGAAAATTCTTAGTTATTTCATAGTGTTCAAAATACATGTTAAAATACATTAAAACCCTCTTTCAATTCCTCAATATCATCCAACGAAAATCAATTTAGTCTAACAATATAAAACCTTGCGCAGATGCTTACTTAACATTTAGAGCAGTTTTGATTACCCACCCTTTTCACTGTAGCTGCACTTGAGTATCTACACTTGTCTACAATAGTTGGCTCAGTAGCAATGCTTTTCATTCTTGAACTCAAGATGCGAGAGGATTTGAGCCAAAGAAAGAAAATGGTAGAGAATTGGAGCATCTTGAACACCCTGATTCTTCAACTATTAGTTGGCGCCTAAGGTGTTCGCAGCTCCCTCCATGAATGTTATGTATTTTGACCACAATTAGAGTAGGTACCTTATTAGTTGTGGAAGCAGTATAAAATGCGGTAGTTCTTGATTTTACTTCACTTGATCAGTATTTAATTTGTGAAGGTTTGGACCAATCCTAATGGTTTATGTTTCTGTTTCTGCAGTGAGACACCAATCATTTTCGTAACACCCGTTCCTTCTGCTCCTCCTCTTCCTCCTAGCCTGGTCATCGCTCCTCCTCTGGCTTCGAAGCATTCCTCGAGCACGATCATTCCTCCTCCTCCACCTCCCGTGACCACGAAAGCTTCCAAGTATCAGTTTACCAGACCGAGCAGTGTTGAGGCCGCGGTTGGTGAACTGAAGAACCTCAGCTTGTCACCCAGCAGTGCTAGAGACATTGCCAGGGAGGCAAGGGGCACAACTTCGACAGTCAGCAGTGTCAAAGAACCTGTTGTACTACCGAAAGCCACAAAGTCAAAACCTGGCAGTGTGAAAGAGACCGTCGCTCAACCAAAACCTAAACCCGTCGTTCAACCGAATAGCTCTAAGCCAAAGTCCAGGTCCTCAGCAAATACTCAAAGTACGCTCTTAATTCAGTGACTTACTTTTCTTTTTTTGTAGTAGCATTTGTAACTGGTGAGTCCCTACAGCGTCACATGAACTCAGGACTCCTAGGGCACGATTTTGTATTTCCTTTCAGTTTATTGCTGAAGCAGCATCTCTCCAGATCAAATCTCCAACATCAACGGTCATGCTTGTTTTGTGCCAGAAAATGAGTGGACTTACTGGGATGAGAAAGTTTCTCCTGAGGATTTGGATGAGATGTGGCGCCATCCTCAAGTGAAGAAGGAATGGACATCATCAAATGAAAGGAGAGGTCAAGTGAGGTTTGCTCGCGATGCAGAGCAAAGGCCTTACTTGACCACAACTGAGCTGAAGGTGCGTGGATGCACCGGTAACTATGGATGGATTGGTGGATGAATTGGTGTCAAAGAATATGTTTCAGCCGCCATGGACAATTTTTTGTTTATTAAAAACTTCCGAATAGAATCCCTCTTCTTGAACGTGTTGTACAATCTCAATCCTGACAACAAGTAGGTCACAATGGTTGACAAATAAGGTCACTTGTACAATCTCATTTCTGCAAGAATTTTGAATAGGTTTATATTTCAAGGTGCTGAACAGAGATTTGATTTCCTCATAGCCATTTGCAGATTTGAGTGTACAGAGAACTCGTTATTCATCTCTTTTAAGCAACTGTTTTGGCGCTGTCAGTTAAGATGTCACCTAGTGCTTGTGTTTGATCCCTTGAGTATTCTCAACTACAGGATTCGTTGTTCTTGTCTATTTGCAGTTTATGATTGTCTTTGTTGGTTAACTTGTGGATGCAGACAGTTGCGGAGATAATTGTCTCTAGATACTTTGCAGATCGAGTATCGCCAGTATGTATTCGTTCTGAATCTTTTCATGCAAATAATATCTTTCAGGACTGGAAAAATATGTGTATTTGGGTGTGTAGGCAAATGAATAAAGGTCCTTGACGTTTATTCTCTGACAGCTCTTGTTATGTGTTTTGGTGTCTGCTAGATAGGATCTCAATTTGCAAATGCTTGAACAGCTCTAAAGTATTTGATCATAAGCGATGGCATTGCTGAGTTGGATTTTTCACTTGAGCAGATTATGTTGCGGACAATTGCGGAGGTCAGCAGCAAACGACTGCTACATGGAGCTGATGGAATCTCAGGGTTGATGCAAACTGCCTATCCAACTGCTGCCTGGCTCTACAAGTACTGTCCCTCTACTTGGGCTCTAATATCATGTTGTTTTTTACTACTTTCTTGTGAAATCTTCAGTACTCATGCTCTTTTTACTCCTGTCCTGAGGAAGCATTTGGTTTCCTTCCTATGATAGAGTGATTTGTTGATGTTGATTTTCATGGGGGGTGCAGAGACATGGGCTACAAGGCGTATAAGTTGCGATCTCGGGAAGAACTTTCCAATCCTTTCCTGGCCATGTATTTTGGTGCGGCATATGTTTGCTGGTTAACGAAATATAATGGAAGGTATCAACCTGCCCGCTTGCGGACCCGCTCATCCTTTCTTTTGCGACATGTGCAAATTCAGTCACAACGCTAGGAATATCTCTTTTTGTTTGTTGTGGTGCTGGTTCTGGTCGAGTTCCTCTTCACGTATAGCATTGTCTTAAAATGCTGAATGTTCGTGTGACAGTCCCAGAACGGATGAATTTGTGCTGCGGGCCTACTACGCTGGTCCCAGTGGCTGGGAGGAGCCATCAGCTGGGATATTTTACCAGAAGTATTTGGCCCATCGGCAAGCACTCCCTCCAGAGCTTCAGTATGAGACTCCTGATCCTAATTAAAAGATTTGATTTAAAAAGTTAGTCACGTTACTCGCATACAAGTATAAGTGTAGCATGTGTCTTTCTGGGATAGGTGTCAAATGATATTAGTCTATTGCATTAGTGAATCATGGATGCTGGACCAGGACTTTGATTTTACGATGGATCAATAATTGGATTTCCTTATATCATTCCCAGTGTATTGCACATGTTTTTCAAAATCTCTGCTGCATGTTGGGTTCCAAAATAAGGAGGCACTCTCTTATTATTAGGTAATCTGATTTATCTGTTCTGCATCTATCAAGGGTTCCTGAGCAGCTACAAAATTTCTTTCAAACTTGGAGACCATGCAACTGCTCTTAACTAGCAGTTTGTCAAGAACCATCAAACGAGTAATAGATGATCTACCTTATTGAAAATGCTTCCCAATATACCCCCTTCAATTTTACAGTCGTGGACAAATCATAATGGCTTTGAAACACATCAGTGCCGAGCAGTCCCAAGGAGTACAATGTAAGATATTCATGTGAAATATTAACAAACATTGTTTGTTGGAGTTGACAGTATGTTTGCTTGGGTATAGGAAAAGCGCAAGCACGGGAGGCCAGTGGACCACAAATGCGCTGTGGCGAGGTACAGATCCAGCTTTCCAGGCTCCACCTAACCAATCCATCTGGAGACGATTGTGGGCATCATCTTGACAGGGTGAAGTACAAAAACAACAGATTGTATAGAAAGTTGTGCAGCGTGTAACAAGGAATTTCAGTGGATCTACTGTTGGTATGTGCATCACGATCTAAAACCCTGCTGGATCATTCAAGGTCTCTTTTGGTGTTGCAATATTCATGTCGTCCAATCCAAAGATCAGACGATTCAATAGAGTCTCTGTTGTAGGACCATGTGTGAACCGCAGAAGAGTATTATCAAGTGTTTGATAGATTTTTGTGAAGTACAGAGATTCATTTAGAAGCATCACCATTGTATAATTATGAATGAATCATTGGCTATATGGAGGGGACAGGTGCCTTAGAAGTGGGTAAGATTTCAGTAGCTTGACGTCATTTTTTTCTGAGTGAGGATATCAATAACGTACATGATCAATCTAGTTGACAGGCATTTGAGAAGGTGAGGGCTGATTCATGTGGTCTGCACCATCATCTCTAACGCTGGATCCTACTGCAGTGTTGATAGTAGAGTTTGTACTGTGAATCTCGGTAATGATCAATGACTCACTATAGAATTGTTACTATAGTATTGTCGAGTACATTTTCATATGAAAAGTGAGTGAATTTGAGATGTGCAAGTTTCAAGCCCTGTCTCACAAAATTTGGTAATATCGATACTCCATTAGATCAAAGGCATTTTGCAATCTTTTGTGTCACTGAACTACTAGAAGTACCAACTTAATTGTGAACTTAGGACACTTGAAGTTGCAGGGATTGCAGTAATAACTTATGATCTTGTGCTTGTGGTTTCTTTTCTTAACTTCTTGTTTTGTATGAGTTACTGTGTTTGTAAATTCACTGAGGTCATTGAATATTAATGGTATCTGAACAGTACCTGTATTCTGGTTTCACAATGTGCCAAATGTCTGGAAGGCTTCTTTGCTCAGTAGAGGAGTACGTAAGCTGCGAAACCCCTCAAGTTGACTTTCAAAAACTTCAATCTCATTTTTAGTCAAAGTTGCAATTGGGGTTCATTTTTGCCTTGTAGACAAATGGAAAACATTAATATTCCAAGAATAAATTAGTTTTTTTTAGTGTTTATTATATTTTGTGAATTTTCAAAGTCAAGATGTGAAGAAACTTGAAAGTGTTGAATAGGTGCATGTTTAATCTCTAAATGCTAAGGCCTTTTTTGAGCTTCTTGGAATTTGCTATATATAGGACAAAAAGTCAACATTTTGATAAGTTATATCAATTTTTTTGGAATTGTAACCATAAAAATTCAAACTAGATATGTTAGAGTCCATAGGAAAAGAAAACACAACAATATTACTTATATATTAAAAAATTATAATGTTTGATCATAAGTGTGTTAAAATTGTGAAATTGATTTGAAGTCTTTCAATCCTCTTTTCATATGTTGGAACTAAAAAGTTGGTCACCAAAAAAACATGAAGTTAGAGGGCAAAACATGAATAATCCCTATCAATTTTTAGCTTCTCAAAATCTACTCATCAATTTTTTGAAATGAATGTCTAATGTGATTTTTTCTCCAACTTCTAAGGTAGAAGCATCCAAATGTAACACTCATTGTTCTCTACCATCTAAAAAATGACCTAAATCCAAGTGCAAGTGGACCCAAAGTAGACAAGTGGGGTTCCAAGAAGTTGTCACTCTTCCAAGAAGTGGCCAACCACTTGCACATGATTCAAGCTTGTAGTGTGTCACTTTTGGGTGTTTTTGTACCCACTTTGGTGTTAGTCTAGTGTCCATAGTAGGTACATTTAGAGAGTTTTTTTTTCAAAAATTCGTATAATATTCATACAAACTTGGAAAAATACAAAACCAATATTGTTGGTTATCTGAACTATTTCCTAACACTCCATATACATCATTTTTCCCTATAAGCACCTTCCATATTAAGAGATTCAAAATAAGTGTTGCATTTAGGTGCTTCTACCTTAGTATATTTGAGGATCCTTTCTAAGAGTCTTCATCACTAGAAAATCAAGATTTCCAATGGACACCCTTGCACAAAATCTTGAATAAAAAAAATCATAATCATTCATTTTCAAAATCGGATTTTTGATGCTAAAACAAAACTTCACAAAAAATTTCAAAAATATTAACTTGATAAAGTTTTATTTAACTTCAAAGTTTTGTTGACACTAGAATTTGGTGCCTCGGGCATTTAATTTAAGTGCGTTGAGAAAGATTGCCCCAAATCGTTCACCAGTATGACAGAAAAAGGGGATATGAAATCAAGCACTTCAATTTTATAAATGAATTGAAGGGAAAATGTTATGGAAGGTATGGTTAATCAGCCCATATATTTTTTCAAAAGTGTGTCTAGTTACTTATTTTTTTTGAAAAAATGGATTAAAAAATGGCATGTAAAAGTAAAAAAGTAAAAAGAACTAGATTCAAAAGATAGAGTGAATATAATGTATACAATGTTTGTATTTTAAGTATCCAAACAAGCACTTGGATATGGTTCCTACTATTAACCCCTATAGGACCATCATGCATTTTTTGGCTACATAGCAATTTGGGGTAGGTATGTGTAACTAGAGATTTTCATATTTTTGGCCCAAAATTTAATAGAAGGTGGGGACAAGGAATACCTTTCGTATGCTCTAAGTTTCATGACATTTGAAAATATGAGTTAAAGTTATGGCCTAATGTGTTACTTTTTGTCATAATTGGGTAGTCCGGGTAGATTAGAAAAAATCACTTTTCTCAAAAAAAAGAAATGAAAATTTGTTTTCTAGAGTTATATATTGTATACATAGAAAGCTTTAAATCATTCCATTCTGATCAATGAGTCAAAAGTTGTGAGGATTTTTTTGTTTGCGGGCAGTTATGGATTTTCTACTCTAAAATAAACTTAAAAAATCCTTTATCTTATTCAATTTTCAATATTTTTCAAAAAATATAATATCAAAGTATGTAGATTTTTTTTATCAATACCTTGCAATCATTGGGATTGACATATTTCAATTCCACAATTAAATACTTAACAATTTAGTATTTTTCAATCATTCACTACTACTATGTGTTTACTATTTTTTTCCTATGTGTTGTACAATTCCAAATGATCTAAATTTTTTTGAGCATGTGGCCAACTTGTCTAGGGAAAATCAAAGAAGAACCACCATTTTGAACATTTTTTCATAGAAAAGCAAGCCTGTAGAGTGCAAGTGCCCTGTTTTTTGCATGGCCAAAAAAATGATTTGATTGAATTTGAATGCTTATATCTTGCAATCCATGTGGTGGAAATTTCTGAAATTTTTACCACATGTTCTCAAGTCTATATACTACAAGATCCTATGATTTTGTATGTCAAAAAAAGTTTTTTTTCAAAAATTTGGTACCTCCACTAAAAATGGCAATCTTAGAGCATTTTTGGTGAAAATATAGTCCTAGAACTTTAGGAGTTAATCTACTTAAATTTTTTAATTGAATCTTGTTGGCCATTGAAAGAGGATTCCAACACATCTTAGCACATATCTTTTAATATTTTTTGACTAAGTTAAGTGAATCTATAAACACCTACTAAATCACACTACACTAATATCTTGTAAAATTCTCCAAAATAACAACTGATTCCTTTGATATCACTTAATATCTTTATGCTCTTTTTGTGACTTTTTGTATATAAATTGGCTCTTTGACATCATCTTCTTCTCTTTTTCTTCCAAAATACCATAGCTTTGTAGCATCTTGATCAAAAAATAAATAAGTAAAAAAGAGCCTAAATTTTTAGGAAATTATTGATCTAGTTTGCCTCCCCTACTATATACATATAAGGCTTGCCTAGTTTATAGGAATTCAACTTGCATTCAATTCATATCGTAAAGCCTTATGCCTCACCATTTAGATTGTTCTAAAGTACAATCTTTCACAAACAAAACATATCCCTCACTAACGATGCTAGAGCGAGTGATGAGCATTGAGCAATGAGTGTTTAGATTTCAGTGTTCACTAAGGCTTTTTTTATTTATTAAAAATAAACATATCAAAGTCATAAATAGTCATGTTAGATCCAAAAATTGAAATGATTAAAAATAAAAATTTCAAAAGTGAATTTATTGTTAAATAAGCTTCATTTAAGGCCAAAAATGATAACCTAGCTCTTCCTGCAATATGAAAGGTACTACCATACAAATGATGCCCAAATGAAATTCATCCATGTTATCCATTCATTATCCATCCAAGGAAGGCTTTATTGTATATTGCAATACATGTCCTATGGTTCTCTCCATCTAATGTTTTATGACTCTTGCAAGTGGAATGCACAAACCTTGTTATTGACTGTACACTTATTGAAAATCAGACACTTCATTCAAGGTTGTACAAACGTCCAGACGTCCAGTGTCTGCGTCTGTTGCTTCCTGAACGTCTAGGGACATAAAACCTCAAAGTCACACCCCGTCCACTAGACAAGCGGACGGGCGAATAGGCGGACAGGAAGACGGCCAACTTGTTCGGTGAGAGGGCAGACAACCATCTTCTCTCACCATTTCCGGATCCGTTTTTTCTGAATTGTTGGGCATGTAATATACCGTTGGAAAGGTCTTCCAAATACCTTTCCATTGGTATATTACACGCCCCCAAACTCAAAAAATTCAAATCGCAAATGACGATTCAAGATGGTTGTCCGCCCATTTTTCTTACAGGGTGACTGTCCGCCTGTCTGCCTCCTCAACAATATATTGGATTCCCCAAAATGTAAATGAACCTCTAAAGACTAGTATTCAATACTATAAGCATCCAATGTAATATTAATGACTACAAGGATAATTTTAGTTAATGTCCTACTCATTCAAACTACCATTCTAAAAGCTAAACCCTAAACCCTAAACCCTAAACTCTATATTGTAAATTTTACATGAATTACTATAAGCATTGGTGCATTGTGTACATTATTTTTGACCTTCCATCACTTTTGCAAGTGACTATTAAAATGTACTACAAAAATAAACCTTGTGGATTTATTTATTTATAGTAATTATTAATGGTTTTGAATTTATATGGTGTGTAGTATAAATGTTATGTACCATTATATAAATGTGAACTGTGAAATATTTAATTATTACCTAAAGTGTTTATTTAAGTTTTGTTGTAAGATGCATTGATAGTTAAAAACATGAAGGAATGCATAGTACTAGCAATTGTATTATTTTTATTAAAGAATGTATAAAAACAAAAAAAATTTGAGGACATTATTGTATTTTTATGTATTTTTATGTAGCTCAAGTTCAACATGTATTATTGTAAGTGCATCTAATAGTGACATATAAAAAACAAATAGAATGTTATATTTTAGAATCTTGTATAATGTCACCATGTCAAATAGGTACTTTCAAAATATATGGTTTTATTTTACTAGATTGCACTTTATTATATTAAAGTTAGAAGACAACCATAAATTTTTTACTTGCATACTATATATTTGTATAGTGCTACATAACATTTGATATTGCACACCATAAAATTAAAAAAACATTAGTAATTACTATAAATAAATAAGTCTATGAGGTTTAATTTTGTAGTACATTTTAATAGTCACATGCAAAAGTGATGGAAGGTCAAAAATAATGTACACAATGCACCAATGCTTATAGTAATTCATGTAAAATTTACAATATAGAGTTTAGGGTTTAGCTTTTAGAATGGTAGTTTGAATGAGTACGACATTAATGAAAATTATCCTTGTAATCATTAATATTACATTGGATGCTTGTAGTATTGAATACTAGTCTTTAGAGGTTCATTTACATTTTGGGGAATCCAATATATTGTTGAGGAGGTGGACGAGCGGATGGCCACCTTGTAAGAAAAATGGGCAGACAGCCATCTTCAATCGCCATTTGCGATTTGAGTTTTTTGAGTTTGGGGGCGTGTAATATACCACTGGAAAGGTATTTGGAAGACCTTTCCAATGGTATATTACACGCCCAAAAATTCAGAAAAATGAATTTGGAAATGGCAAGAGAAGATGGTTGTCCGCCCTCTCGCCCAAGAGGTCGGCCGTCCACCCATCCGCCGTCTACCAATTTGCCATCCACTTGTCCGCCCCATCTGCCATTCGCCCGTCCGCCCGTGTGCCGTCCGCCCCGTCCACCTCGTCTGGCCACCCCGGACGACGCTTGAGCAATGTCTGATTGCGTCCACTCAAACTAGACGTTTGGACGTCCGGACGTCCAATTTTTAGACGCGATTTTGCCGCAGATGTATGTCCGGGACAACCCTGACTTCACTCATTGTATTGTCTTTTTACTCCTAAAAGTCCATTATCCCTATAGTGGACGAAATAGATTTTGGGTAGGTTTCTATAAGGGTTTTTTTTGTATAACTTTTTGAAACTTTCTCACGAGATAGAAAAACTTATTAGCTTATTAGGCATATTAGTCTTATTTCAAGTGGTGCCTGGTAGAAAAAGTTATACTGTGTACTACAATAACCTCATAATAAGGGAGATGAAGTAGCAAGAAAAATCTACAAAAAATTGAAGTAAAATATTGAATATTTTTTCTCAAAAATTATATTTCTTCTAAATTGGAAGCTTTGATTCATTCAATTCACATTAGTGATGTAGAAGGTAGAGAGCTTCTTGTTTTGCAAGCAATTAGAGCATCTTCTTAGAACTATTTCTTTGAGTTTGAATATTGATATCTTTCAATCTTTACCATCCAACATTAGGAAATTTTATCACATAGTATGAGACAAGTTTAGTAAAAGATCTTAAAGTTTAATTCTTTTTTGTTTTTTAATTTCTTTGATGAATGGAGTAGAAGTGGAAATTTTGAGTGGTTTTCTACAAAAAAATGGTCTTGGGACTTTAGAGGTTCAAAATAACTATGAGATCTTCATTTTAATTAAAATACTAGACCAACTAAAGAAAATCATGTAAATATGAATTCTTATAAAAAAATCCAAAAAAAGTTTGAAAACAATTTCAAACACTTTGTGAATCAATGAGTAGAAAAAAATAGGTACCTAATATTGGATTAAATAATATGAACTTTCAAATTATTATGAAATAGTAGATGAGGTTTTGGCAAAAGTCTTAGGGATCTCTGAAGACACTTGAGGGTCCCTAGGAACCTTAGGACACCTTTCAAGTAATTATGGGGAAATAATCTATAGCATCTTCCTTGAAACTTCCATTGAGTTAGGTCCTATTTTTTTCCAATTTTTGTTATGGAGATTGCAAATATTTTATTGAGAAAATAAAGTCTTGTTGAAGATGGGTTTCATTTAACCTCTATAGACCAAAGGGTGTTTTGGAAGAGGAAAAGTCCAATCTACCAATTTTTGATGCATTGTTCAAAATTAGAAACTAAAAGATTTTTTTTTTTGAATTCCAACCATTTGTAAGGGTATTAAAAAATTAAGGCAATTTGTGGAAGAAACTTAAGCCCATTTGACCTTGTGGCTTGAAAGATTGTCATGTTTGAAGTGAAAATAAAACCTTTTTTACATTCTTGTGAAATATAGTTTGCAAACTTTGAGCCCTCTTGGGGTAAAAATATTTCTCGACACAAAAATGAGGATTGTCACCACTCATAACTATATGATGTTAGGTTCACTCATGAAAAAATTCAAAAGAAAGTATAGAGTCTAGCTTACTCTAAATCACCTTGTCTTATGGCTTTCAAAAGAGCAGTGGTTATTGTCTCTACAATCGCAAGTGTTCACACCAATGTTAGGTATTATCTCCCGAATGTACGTAGAGTCCATGTTGGCAAAGTCATACGAACATTGTTAGGTGCAAAGTTGCCAATTGTGTGGCGAAAATTTAGCTTCAACTATGGGTTTTTTGTTGTGACACTTCTTCACAAAAACAAAGATTTTAGAAAATTTCGGGAGTTTAGTAGCACTCTTTTATAATCTATGTTGCGAAGCTCCATTACAAAAGAGTGGTTACCTGATTGTTGCCAGAATTTTTGGTTTTGCTTTCTCCAGAGAAGGATTGCTACTACTATGTCCACAAGGAGGTGAGAGGTGCTTCTAGGGACCTTCTGTGTAATCATTGCATAATGAGAGATGCTAGGGCAATCCTTCAATTATATCCTGTGTAGTGATGATCATCTCAATGCCACATTTAACTACTTTTGAACTTTTGAAAGTCTAGAATTAATAATGGTTATCGGGAGAAAAAAAATGATCATCATGGGGTAATCCAAAACATTAGGAGATCAATACAAAACATTTGGAGATCTATACAAAACATCTGGAGATCTATACAAACATTGGGTGATTCCACAATATTATTATATGGAGATCTCTAGATGTTTAGTCTAGATTTCACTGAATAGTCCAAAAGTAGTTAAATGTGGCATTTCAAAATGGTCTACTTGGAACAAGAACATAGTACTGTAATTGATACAAGGTGAATAATGTTGTGATTCTCTCAAACACCATGCATGTGCCAAACTAGGGAGAGAGAAGTTGCTACATCTCTTTCAACCCTAGTTGTCCTTGCAAATTGTACAACTCAAACAAAACAAAAGAAAAGCCATACATGACCTTTTCACTTTCCAAACAAAAACACTAAGTTTTAGTTGACATATGAATCCACTCCTCTCTTAGAATCAACATGAACACAACTATTAACAAGAAGCTAGTTTCTGGCAAATGTTGAGCTATTTCAAGGAGGGTGCTAGCAAAAAAGAAATTGTGATGAAGGACAAGTGAATTATAGGGAAGTGCAACGCCAGACAAGGTGATTGACAGACATTGCAATGGAAGAGAAGGTGATTGGAGCAAAATGCAACAGAGGAAATGGGGACAATAAAGCTTAGGAAAGAACGTTCCCTAGTGTGAACCCTTCTCCTCACCATTGTGGCATTTGCCTTGCTGGCACTTTTAAAAAACAAACGAAAATTACTTGAAGCCACATATGAGAACATCACAACATTACATACATCATGGAAATTACAAGACCTAGAAATTCGCTACTCGCCTCTATCAAAACTCTTCTCATAGCAACAAACATCACTATTATCTCTTACCACCGCTCCTACATAGAGCCAAGTAAGAATGTACCTTTAGTGACTTGGCACTACACTAATCGTTTCTTGATAATTTCTTATGCAAATGAGGAAATTTATATTTGAAATCCAAATGGTGAAAAGTTAGAGACAAGCATTTCAAATATGTAAAAAAAATTTCAAGAACTTTGACTTCACAAATTGCAAGATAATAGGGCTTGAAGTTAAGAGAATTTTTTTTTCTTAAACTGCTTGACCCGACATAGCTAACAAAGTTTTACTCCTCTCAAAATGTGAATTGAAAACTTAATATTTTTTTGGTACAATTGTATGTCATATTTGATTAGTTTCATATGTATAAAATTTCAAAAGTTGATGAGGGTTTTAGCAAAAGATGTCCAAATTGCTTGGGCTGCAAAAAAAATTGAAGACAACATAACTTTTGATCTAGGCACCCAATCATAAGAAATCATATTCTTAATAAGAGGATACATGTTTGCACCTTGTGTCAAAATTTTGTGAACATCCAACCAAAATTGACTTCAAAGAAACCTATCTAGATTTTCAATTGTGCATTCAATAGACAATTGTCCTTTAGAGGTTAAATTACCAAAAAAATGGAAAAAATGATTAAAAATTTCATGAAACATCTTGTAAATAATTGAAGGAAATTTTTCTTCATATGAAAATGGAAATCTCCTAAGATTATTTAAAAAAATTCATTTTAGCTTACAAGCTAGACTTCAATCACTCTTCCAATGTTGGTTTAAGGTCCCTTAGAACCTAAGAACACCTTGAAGGTAACTTTATAGACATTAGACATTAGATCTTACAATGTTATTTAGTTGAATTTTTCCTTTTCTTTTGTATTTTTTTTATATTTACAATTTTACAAGTAATGTGAGGCATCCTTGGGTGCCTAATACTACTCCCACCTTGAACTAACTAGTCTAGTAAGGCATCTATCACCTATTCCAATTGACCATTATTTAACCACCTCTCTCTATATATATGTATCTTATCAATTGTTTGACAGATATCATTGGGGGAAGAATGGGGCCTCAATAGGGCTACTAGATTTGGACATCACTAATTAACAAATTCCTAAATGAAAAACTAATATTTTTTTCAAAATAATTCTATGAAAAAAAATCACAATTCAACTTGGCAGATGGTGCCAAATGGCTCTCTTGTAATTTTCTTGGTACATCATTAGACAAACTCTATAGAAGGCTCCTCAAATATATATGATGAGTCATTTTTTAGTAGCAAGGTACTCTCCCTTAATTTTTTCTTGGTATGTCATTAGATTGACTCTTGGTGCCATACTAACTCAAATACAAAGAGCCATTTCTTCATTTCTTGGTGCCAAGGGATTCTCCCGTAATGTTTTGGTATTTCATTATATAGACTCTTGGTACTATGCAAGGCTCCTTAGATTCAAGGAGCCATTTCTTTTTGCCAAGAGATTCTCCCTTAATTTTCTTGGTTGTTTATTAAGGTCTCTTATATCCTCAGAATCTTACCATAGTGCTAAGATATCTACTTCAATACTTTTAGGTTTGTCATTAGAAGGACTTTTGGGAGCCAAAAGAAGGCTTCTCGTATTGGAGGAGCCAATTTTTGGAGTCATGGGACTTTCTCTTAATTTTTTTGGATGTCATTTGAAGGCTTTTGGTTCTTTGTTAAGGTCTTTTCATGCCATGGGATGGTCTTTTGCATCCTAGGAATCTCCCTTGGTACTTAAAGAGTCTCTCTTTAAATTTTTTTGTTGTCCTTAACTTGGAAGGATGCTTCATTCTTGGTAAAGGTCTCTTGGTGCCATCAAAGGGTCTGTAGTATCCTATGAACCTACTCTGGGAAATTAGATGAAGGAGGATTGTAGGACAATTTGTATGATTAATTAGGTCACACATCCTGATGGAAAGGTTTGGGAAATGGCTTAGAAGAAAATTTAGACACTAGAATGTGGGAAGAAATTAGTGGAGATGATTTGGATAGCTTTTGGAGGTAAGAATAGAAGCAATGACTTCAAGGAAGGAGATTGGAAGCACCATAAAATTGTAGCGGTGGTGGCCGTTTTTGTGGAAGAGGTTTGTTGCATAGATTGAAAGTGGCGACTTGGAGGAAGAAGTTGAGAGCATCTTAAAGAATTTAGGGCTCAAATTTGGTGGGAAGGAATGAAGCCAAGTCTAACTTTCAACAAGCTTAGTCTTGGACCATTTGGAAGAAAATTTAAGAAATGGTGGCCATTTTTGTCAAGGACAATGGGCTACTATTTCAATTGGAAGTAATGACTTTGAAGAAGGAGATCTTGAGCCTCAAGATAATTTTTCAATTGAAATTTGGTAAGCATGTGTGAGTTAAGTCAAGCTTTCAAAAAGCCTAATCTTGGGTAGTTTGGAAAAAAATTGAGACAACAATGGCTATTTTAGTCGTGGGTGGTCTATTGTGGAATTCAGGGTTACACTACTCTTAGAGTTTGTACTTGTTTGACCTGCAATGTTCATTGCATCTTCTATAAACTTGTTGATTTATTTTGGGCTATGTGATTTTGGATTGGATGAGTTGTGAATGACCCGATGGGTTTATAGTCAAATTGTCAAATGGTAGCATTAAATTGTTGTATCAATTCATAGTTGATTAGGTTTTGGAGGCAATTTGGAGTATTGTTGAAGTAGGAGTCCATTGCTTAAAGGCATACTAGTGTCACCACGCTCTGCTGGCCCAACTCTTTGGGGATTTTTTTGTCCTATCCGGTAAAAACCTTCTAAGTCACCATGGATTTAAGCTTGAAAGTCTATTTTTCCACAAGATTTGTAGTCATACTCATTTTCCTTCTTTCCTTACTATTCGTCTTTTGTTAGTAAAGTGTATTGGAATCTTTTTTGATTCGGCAGACAAGGGTTTGAAATAGACAAATAGTTAAATTACTTCTATTTTGTGTACTTTTGAGAACTAATAGTTAGGTTGATTCACAGGAATTAGGAGAAAGTTGGAAGGTAGTTAGATTTTGTCAGGGATAGTTATTTTCTTTTGAAATTTAGCTAGACAATTTGTAATTTGAGGCCCCCATTCTCTCTCTCGGTTTTTACGGTTGTTAAGTTGTTGATTTTCTTGTACACATATGTTCCTTCATATGAATGTAATCAGTATTAACAAATTGTTTAGTCTTGTCCAATGGTTGAATTTTGAGTGGCATAATTCGAAATCCAGTGATTGGATTTTGTGTGTGTGTATTTGTAGGCTGACCAATTGTTTAGTCAATTTGTGATTGTTGTGTGGAAGTTTGGAATCAATTGTCTTATCAATTTGTATGTTGTTGTTGTGACTTGCAATTTGTGATGGAAATTTTAGTTAAGCCAATGAGTGGCAAGAGTGTGAATGATTACAATTTGAGGGCATTGTTTTTATTATGTTACAGAGTAGTCAACAAGTTGTTTTTATAGAATATTTTTAGATCCTAGTAATTGGCCAATGTCAATTCATAATTTGTGAATCAATTATCTGCAAGTAAGTGGTGCTCTGAATCAGTGGAGCCAAAGATGGGTACATGTCAGTGATGGAAGAAGGAATGGAGATCTCACAGAGATGGGAGAATTGTGTGATGGGACGAATTGTTTGTGGATATAGATTTAAGATTGTGCAACCCAATTCAAAGAGCGATTCATAACTACTTGTTTAAATAAATTTTGTTCTTAATTGTTTAGATATGTTAATGATTTCTATGAAGATCTTTTGTGTGATTTATTAGACAAGTTGTTATTTGGAACTTGTGGTTTGAGTGAAGTAAGAAAGGTTGATGAGACGAGTATGCTTGTTGGTTTATAGACAAATTGTTAAGTAATCACTAAATTTAGATTTGATTGGGATAATGTTAGTACTGTGCTTAGGATAAATTAATTAGAGAATGCTAACATCTATGGAGGTTCGGGAACATATTATTGGAATATTAAATAAATCAGTTGTTATGAATGCAATTAAGAGTACACAATATTTAGTCTATTTGTCCATTTATGCAAATCAACTTTGAATCTTTGTTAAGTAATGGTTAAGCAAGAATTGGGAGTATATGTGATTCAAGAATAACTAAGTATAACAAATTGTTGTGTGTGATTGTATAGTACAATCAATCCAAAGGAGCTTGCATACACACAATCATGCCTTGCATTTAGAATAAAGACAATTTGTTGGAGGAATTCAACAGACTAATAGGCATTCTAAATAGTGACTTAGTTAGTGATTGTGACAAATTGATATGGTAATAAATATCACCAATAATTAAGGAATGTGTATGGGAACTTGTTGGGTGTGTAAATATATATATATATATATATATATATATGCATTGCATTAGGTTCTAGAGCCTGCATGTCATCAAATTGTGGATTAACCCAGACAAATTGTTATTAAAAATTTGAGCACCAACTATATAGGAATGGGACTACATTCATGCATCCATAGCATGGGTAAAGGACTCGTCAACAAATTTATCTTCGGGTATCAGAGGGTAAATGAAAAAATGTGCAAACATTAGACAAATAATACTAAAATTTCATCCTACTTCAAATTACATGTAACTTTAGCTATAATTACATTAGACTATTTGATTATTCCCTAGATTTGAACCTCTATACTTAATCCTGGGTGTTTTGTGAGGAAACGAAAATCTAGACTACAAAATTACAACACACCAAGCTAGAAATATGGGTAGACTTAGTCCCCTCTAAGGCACAAACCCTACAAGACCAAGAATTCATGGGTGAAAATGAAAAATTTGATTAATTATATTGATAAAAGAATATTTAAAAAAACCAAATTTTATCACTAGAATCCATGAAGAATATCGCTTGAGCTCATTAAAAGTAAGTGAAATTGAGAAAAAAGAAGTTTTTATATGACATACTCAACATTGCTAAGAAAACTCAAGGATTAATTTGGGCATCTTTTGAGATTTTTCTAATGTACTCATCAATTGAATTGTGTAGATTTCAAAAGATGATGATGATACTTAATGAATACTATATGAAAATTTGGACCTATTCCAAGAAAAATTAACCCTTAAAAGACTAAAAAGAACACTTTGGATTTTCTAAAAACTCAAGCAAGTTGCATGGAATTTAGAATTGGGAGTTCTTACAACAAATTTTTGGGATGGATGCTAATCATCTAAATCTACTTGTGATGCTTTATTTCAGATGTCTACAATAAATATTGCACAAATAAGAAGTTTTAAAAATTTTCAATGTCAAAATGGAAAAACAAAAATACATTCTAAAATATGATTGATTAATATTTCTTGATTGTATAGATGAATATGTTCTAAATTTTTTTTAAGAGCCATTCAATTCCAAATTTAATGAGGTGAAAGATATGAGTTTTATTTTGAGGGCAATAAAAGTAAAAAAAACGAATAATGTCTTCTTTTAAACTCAATTAAGAAAATATACAAATTAAAAAATACCAATTGTTTAACAAAACACTCTCACCATTGGAATTAATAATTCTTTAATTTCTTGTAAAAATAATCAATATTTTGGATTTTTCTTGCATCCTATACCACCTACTACTACTTCATAATCTTATTAAAGATGAATAGAAAAGTTTACTTGATTCAAATTTTATATATATATAAAATTTTAACCCATTTTAAATATATTAGATAAATTCCACAAGTTTAGTCCTGATATATGTGTTATATTTTTAATATGTTATTAATATGTTAAAGGTTAGAAATTCACCTTTAGGAGATGATAAATTATATGAAATTTCATCATATGAGATGACACAACTAAAGTTGTGATTCACAAAATCCAAGCTTTTGTACTACTTTTTGCTCACAAATTTGCAAACCCCAAATGGAGAATTATCAAGGAGGTCAAGTTCACCACTCTTTCTAACAAGGCTACCAAGCTTAAACACTTTCACAAATCTAGAGTGGTCGAGGAAGACAAGCTCTACACTTCTTTTGGCAAGGCTACCAACCTTGAACACCTTCTTGTATAGAGAGTAGTTTAGAAAAACAAGTTTCCTATTTTCTTTGGCAAGATTGCCAAGCTTAAACACCCTCTCATATGCAGAGTAGCTAAGGGAGATAAGTTCTTCACTTCCTTTGGCAAGATCGCCAAGCTTGAACAATCTTGTAAATTAAGAGTGGTCAAGGAAGACAAATTTCCCACTTCCATTGGCAAGGCCGCCAACCTTGAACACCTACACAAATTGAGAGTGGTCAAAGAAAATAAGTTCCCTACTTCCTTTGGCAAGGCCACCAAGTTTGAACACTTTTTCAAATTGAGGGTGGTCAAAGAAGACAAGTTCCCCACTTCCTTGGGTAAGGCTACCAGGTTTGAACACCCTCTTATATTGAGAGTAGTTAAAGAAGACAAGTTCCCCACTTCCTTTAGCAAGATCGCCAAGCTTGAACAATCTTCTAAATTAAGAGTGGTCAAGGAAGACAAGTTTCCCACTTCCTTGGGCAAGGCTACCAAGTTTGAACACCCTCTCAAATCGAGAGTAGTCAAGAAAGACAAGTTTTCCACTTCTTTCGGCAAAGCCGCCAAGCTTGAACACCCTTCTAAATCTAGAGAGTTTAAGGAAGACAAGTTCCCTACTTCCTTGGGCAAGGCCACCAATCGTAAACACACTTTCAAATAGAGAGTGGTCAAGAAAGATAAGTTCCCCACTTCCTTGGGCAAGGCCACCAACCTTGAACATCCTCTACATTCTAGCTTGGTCAAGGAAAACAAATTCCCTACTTCCTTGGGCAAGGCCGCCAATCTTGAACATCCATTCAAACGGAGAGTGGTCAAAGATGACAAGTTCCTCACTTCCTTTGGCAAGGCCAACAACCTTGAACACCTTGTCAAATCTAAAGTGGTCAAGGAAGACAAATTCCCCACTTCCTTGGGCAAGGTCACCAAGCTTGAATACTTTTTCAAATCAAGAGTGGTCAAGGCAGATAGGTTTCCCACTTCTTTGGGCAAGGTCGCCAACCTTAAACATCCATTCAAACGGAGAGTAGTCAAAGATGACAAGTTCTTCACTTCCTTTGGTAAGGCCAACAACCTTGAACACCTTGTCAAATCTAAAGTGGTCAAGGAAGACAAATTCCCCACTTCCTTGGGCAAGGTCACCAAGCTTGAATACTTTTTCAAATCGAGAGTGGTCAAGGCAGATAGATTCCCCACTTCCTTGGGCAAGGCCACCAAGCTTGAACATCCATTCAAACGAAGAGTGGTCAAAGACGACAAGTTCCTCACTTCCTTCGGCAAGGCCGACAACCTTGAAATCTAAAGTGGTCAAGGAAGACAAATTCCCCACTTCCTTGGGCAAGGTCACTAAGCTTGAACACTTTTTCAAATTGAGAGTGGTCAAGGCAGATAGATTCCCCACTTCCTTGGGCAAGGCCACAAGCTTGAACATCCATTCAAACGAAGAGTGGTCAAAGACGACAAGTTCCTCACTTCCTTCGGCAAGGCCGACAACCTTGAACACCTTGTCAAATCTAAAGTGGTCAAGGAAGACAAATTCCCCACTTCCTTGGGCAAGGTCACTAAGCTTGAACACTTTTTCAAATTGAGAGTGGTCAAGGCAGATAGATTCCCCACTTCCTTGGGCAAGGCCACCAAGCTTGAACAAGAACTCAAATTAAGTCTCAATAGGAACTTGCTTGATGCAAATTTATTTGGTAATTGTTTGAGGAATTTAAGTCCTATTAGATCAAGAATCTTTAGTGATGCACAGGTACCACAAAGATCTAATATTTTAGTGCTCAAAGTAGATGCAATATTTGATGGAAGTATATGTGGCAATCCAATCAAATTTTGAGAGTTTCTTATTATAATTGCCTCTAATTTAGAACAATGTGAAGCTATTTCAAGTAATAAACCCAAGTTTTTAACATGTGCTTTAGGATTGCCCAAAGTGCTCACAAAAATCAATACCCGAAGTTTCCCAAAATCAAAATTTGGATCATGTTTCAACGATGGTACATGATAATTCATAGTCCCTTGCAAAGAGAGGCCTTCAAGAACCTCGACATCCTGCATTCAAAGAAACATTAATTATAATATATTACGTCTTCATGTACAAGCTTCATATGATAATTGTTTTTTCTAACATAGTTCAAAACTCATGATTCTTGAAATAATTGGGGGTTGTATGTTCACTAACTACATTCAAATGTATATATGATAGTATACAATTCTAATTATGTTAGTTGTAAGAATAGAATATTACCTTGTTTGAAAATCCACTTTCAGGTATCATAGATGCTTTCCAAATTCTTGTATTCTTAGCAATCATTCGGCCCATGTCACGTAGTTGGTCATGCATTTCTAGAAAGTTACCAACTCTATTGATCTTCAACAATGACATGTCAATCAATCTTTCCAATTCTCCCATTGGAGGGATGCCATCTTTGGACCACATGGACAAGATTGTCGTTTTTGATATGCCAGATGGATATACATCTCGACAAAAGAAACATGCCAAGTCCAAAAACATCCTCTTTTCAACACCATCATTCAATCCATCAAAGCTGATTTGCAAGGTGTTCCAAATTTCTTCATCGCCATCCAAATTCCTTCCTCTTGCCATCCTTTGAAGTGCTCGTTCCCAACTTCTCAATCTCTCTTTATGGCAAAGAAATGCACCCATCACTTTTAAACTCAAGGGCAAGCCATTGCAAGCTTCTACAACTTGTTTGCGCAAGGCCACAAAGTCTGGTGATAGAGAAGCTACACCCCAACAAAGGTGAGTGGTGAAAAGTGTTGTTGCTACCTTTTCATCCAATAATTCAGCATCTAACCTTCCTTCACTGCCCACAAAGGATTTTATGGTGCTCCATTGGCGTGTTGTGATAATTATTGTGGTACCATTGCTAGCTTGAACAATATTGGGAGGTATTATATCATGCACTTGAGATTCATCCTTGATATCATCCAAAACTAAAAGAATCTTCCTTTCATCCAAAATTTTCTTCATCATTTCTTGCGCTTCTTCCAAATTCTTTGGTTTCTGATCATTACCAAGTTCTGGTAATATCTTGCACAATATTTTATAGGAATTTTGATAGTTCTTGCATTTTGCAACAAAGCATGATGCATAGTATGAAGAATTCACCGTCGTGTCATCAAAGATTGCCTTTGCTAGTGTGGTCTTGCCAATTCCACCCATGCCAACGATGCCTATATAATTCATTTTCAAAAGTCCTTTAACTTTAGACAATTGATGATTTAAATCAATTGGAATTTCCTTTGGAAGAGAAATTTGTTCATCTTCCTGTACAATTACAAAGGGTATATTTTGAGAAACATTATCATATAAAAATATTAAATTGCACTCAAAACAAATCAAAAGTAATAAATAGAACTACATAAATCAAACATCACTAAATGAATTTCTCAGTTAGATAGTTTCGTACTCTTGGGGTATGGTTAGCAATGGACTTGGGATCTCTTAACGCACAAGATCCTCCCATCAAAAAAGACATCTTTAAATTGATGAGCCTTTCACAGATTTTAGAAAATGTGGGCCGTTGAAGAGGGTCTTGAGACCAACATTCTTGAATTAAGATTGTAAGTCCTTCACAATTGTTGGGTAGGTCCGGTCTCAAGCTAGGGCCATGTGTACCTTTTATTTGATCATAAAAATCTCTTGGTTTCAAATTAGAGTACGGAACCTTTCCAGATAGAATCTCTGAGCATATCATGGCGAATGACCACACATCAGCTTGAAATGGATAGCGAGAAGTTTTACTTCCCTTGATCATTTCAGGGGCCATGTACCCTATAGTTCCAATTGTATACTTTGATGGCTCTGGATGTTCTGGATTGCTACAAACTTCCAATTGAGAAATCCCATAATCCATAACCTTGAATATGCGACAAGGATCTAAATCCTCCATAGGTATTGAACTACACAAGACATTATCAGGTTTCAAGTCAAGATGAGCAACTTGCATGTCATGAAGGTAATACACACCCTTGGCAATTTGATGCATGATGTCAATTGCAATATGATAGGGCAAAGGTTTTTTGGCTTTCTTCAATATGGTAGACAAGTTTGTATCCATCAGTTCCATGACCAAATGCATCTCACCAATTTCATCTGCCTTAGGATTCTCACCAACTTTTTTGGTAATTCCACATCCAAAAAATTGAACAAGATTTGGATGGCATAGGCCTGCCAAGATTCCAACCTCTTTTCGAGAGTTCATGAGATATTTAGAATCACCTTTCAACACTTTTGTGGCACATGCAAGGCCCAACCAATTCGATTCGTATACATCTCCATAATCTCCTAATTTATGGTTTAATTTTGGTGGTTTGAAATCATTGGGAACCTCCAAAGCATTCAAGTCTCCACCATCAACTCGATCCAAATTTCTAAGTCTCAACAATAGATGTTGCACTATTTCATAATCCTTTGAGATTTCTCCTTGAAGTACAAGTTCAAGCTTCTTTTTTAGTTCTTGTCCATCTACAAGGACTTGATCATAGGTAGCTGCTTCAAACCGAATAGATAATGTATCCTTTGATTGATTTGGATGGTAGAATAGGTATATATCCCTTGCTGTACTATAACAACATTTTAGATCTAAAAGCAATTCACGAAAAGTTTCTTTGTTTTGGAGTTGAAATACAGCCGAATGACACCATTGTTCTTGTTCAATGCTATTTTTTCTCACAATCTCTATTTTCTTTTGAAGATAATGCAACTCTTCAAAAATAGATTGGAATTTAAGATCATGAGTAGTAGTTGACAACATTTTGTCAATCTCCTTCATAACTTGTAAGAGTTTGCCTAAAAGATGTACACATTGATTTTTGTTCAAGATTTTTGTTCTTGAAGATGCTTTTATAGCATTCAAGTATTGCTCAAGACTTGGTATATCATTGCATAGTCTTTTACAATACTCCCTTTGCACTTGTAGGAAGTCCTTGTCTTTCCTACACAAAATACAATATCTTTTATCAATAAGATATCTTGACAAGAAATAATGAAACCAATTGCCCTGTAGAACTAATTTAAAAAATCAAATACATTCAACAAATTAACTTCATTGAACACTAGTAGTAGATTTGTTTACCTATTGTATTGAAATATATATATATTTGATTACATATATAAATGCTTAAAATAAGATTGTTTGCAGAGTTGGTTATAAATCAAATAGAAAAATATAGTAAAAAATTTGTAATTTGACCACTACTATATTCTAATATGCATGTACAATCACTAACTATTATAGATTAATATTTATGCTCACCGAGTAAACCATGTGAAACTCATGTATCTCCAAAACGTGAAGTTGGCCAATGTGAAGAAACTTGCAATCCACATTAAAAAGTGTGCCATTTTGTACAGCAAATGGAGTAATATATCAAATATATCAAATATCTTCAAAACAAATCCCAAAAAATAGTTAGAATATAACATTCAAATGACTACAAATAGCAATTTTTCCCCAAAGTTTCAATTAACTAATACATTTAAAAGAATCTCATATAAAGAGTTTTATCAAAACAACTTATCAATACTTTCACAAATCTACTATCATACAATGATTAAGAGCTCCAAAATACAACAATCTTCTCCAAATTTCATAAATTACAAAACTTACCCAAAAACAAATTTATAAAATCCAAAATTCCATGACAAAATGATTAATAATTTTGTAATATACAACAATTGATGTCAAAGATTGTATTCCAATCTCTAACAAAGAATAGAATTTGAACACACAAGAATAATGCAAAATTTAGATAGTATAAACTAAAATTCAATATTTATTTGTAGTTGAGGTCAACAAATTTGAACATAATTAAACAAGATTTTCAAGTGACACATCTTAAATATACATTGAATACATCTATGACATCCAACACATACATCACTCACTATCTTCAATCTCAAGATTCTACAATTACAACTTTTAGACATTGCAATTCTCTACACAATGCCTTGTTATTTGAGAAAGTAAAAGTATAATGTTGCACAAAATTTTGGAGGATATGCCATCTTTTCTAATTGATAAAGCTTTCAATTTTAATCCATATCAAAAATCCATTGGTTACCAATTCCTTCCTTTGCAATTTGTCTTCCCTTTTGCCTATAACTTCCTTTTCACCAATAATTTACTAAGAAGAAATACAAAGAATTTTAAGAGAATATTCTATCATGGACCCCATTTTTCAATGGATGAAATCTCTAAAGTAGAACAAAATCTCTGATGATTTCAAATGAATGCATACTTTTAGATAGGAAATTTGCATCTTTTCATGTTTCATCCAAATGCATGATAGAAAATTGGTGCAAGATGAAAGACAATCTCTTTCTAAGATACCCATAATAAATGAAATAAGAAACCTTATATCCACCATCACTCTTTCTAAGAATTCTTAGCAATACAATATGAACATGTACACTTTTCATAGACTAGTATGGAAAGGGTCTAAATCCTCCATCTCTACAACCATTCCAAAATCCATTTGTCCCTATAGTATTGCAAAATTCATTTGTTGAACAAATACAAAATACAAATATTTGGTACATCTATAATCAATGCCTTCAAAATTCATAATTGATTCATGCCATGTCCAAGAATGTCACACTTTCATTGCTTGTTCCATTGCATGCCCACAAGACCTAACCAAAATTACAATAATCCAATTTTAGAAACCTTGTTTTACTACTTCTTTGGAGTTTTTTAGCATACATACCTTATGAATAATGAATTCCACATGTGACAAAGAATATAGTACTCCAAGTCAACCACAAAACAAAGATCCAACTTCCAATATCAGTGATTGATAAACGACAAGATGCAAACCAAGGAGACAAATAGATGAAACAACTTCAAAGACCAAATAGTTTTCAATCTATAGCTATGTCAAGGACCACTTTGGCCACCTAGTCCTTGAAGATAGCTCTCCTTGTCATTTACAATTTATTTTGTAAACAATGATAATTTGTTGAAAATATTCAAAGATGAAATCACTAAATTGCAACAAGTTTGAAACATTAGGGGATATTTGAGGGCTCCAAGAGCCTGTTTTAGGGTTGTTCCCTGCATTGTTCCCTGTGCTACTAGAAACTGGGAACCAGCCCATAATGGGTTGAATTTTCGAATTTTTCGATTTTTTTTTTTTTTTTTAAATCCCAAAATTTTTCTAGAAAGTACTGCTAAACTTAAACTGAATTAAAAATAATTTATAAAATTTATTTTAAAAATTAAAAAATATATTATTTTCTGACATGGCAGTGACGATGCCACGTCATACTATTGTTGTGGCAAGTTCCCACAGCTTAGGAACTCAAGATAACTCACAAGCTCTTGGAGCCCTCAAATTTCATCTAATGGCAATTGTTCTTTCTTAATGATTGTAGATATTCCTATATGAATCAACCATTTATTCATCAATATGTTCATGTCTCATCCATGACTATAGATGTACATCTACTACTACATGCCTCTAGAGTTCACTTCCTACAAACCCTCAAACGAATGAATTAAGAAACAAGTTTTTTTGCTATCTCTCTTACCATTGGATGATAGCCTTATGTATGTAGAGCTTTTAGTGTGCACATTCATGACAAGCTAATTTGCTAGAGTTTAATCTTCCATCTTCAGAACTACTTCCAATTTGACCCTCCAACATTGCAACCATTCACATGTTGAGGCAAGTTCTTACACTATTGTACAAATTTCTATGTGAATTAGGATTGAATATTAGACCATATATACTCACTAATGAATGAGCATCGGCCTTGTAGTTGATGGCTTCATTAATACAACAATAGAACAAGATTTAATTTCATCTCACTTGGTTAAAGTAGATTCATCTAAGATATAATACAACTAAAGATGTCTCAAGGGACCTATACCTATTTGCCACCATTAACCAAGAGTGAACCCTACATAGAACAAGATCCAAACACCAAAGGCACTCCCATAGGTGGTGCTTTAAAGATTTCCAATTCAAAAGCTATTGTGTGAACGACAATAGAGGAGGGAAAAAGGGTATATTGTGGGTGTATTGGAAGGGCATGGTAGGATAATAGATGGTTATAACCATGTGGTTGAAGAGTATTTTTTGAAACTATTTTCCTAATTTATAACACCTAGCCCATATGTTTGTAGAAAATAAAGTTCATTTTTCAACATGAGTAGGCTATTTTAGTTCTTTCAACAATGAGATTCTTCTCATTTACCTTAGTAACCAAATGAACTTTAGATGTCAAAAATCTTCAATAACTATTTAGACTTGATAATTCCCAAGCAAATAAGGGTAGTTCATAATCAAATACAATGTAGTCCAAGAAACGCTTTAAATGTCTCATCTCAATAGATGAATGATGGTGTCACAAGAATGTCCTAAAAAATTTATTCACACTACATTTTCTATAGAATTTATCAAAATTGAATTTGTTTATACAAAAGAAAGGATGACTTTTACTAAAAGAATGTAATGCACTTAAGCTCACAATTATCCTTCCATAGTTTATGGCAAAAGAAAAGGGACCAACTTCAAAAATCTAAGTTAATACCTATTGAAATTACTAACTAACTATTTGTAAGACATTGGAACTCATAGAACTGGAATGGAAACAATGTAGTTGATCCCCAAATTGGACCCAAACAACAATTCAAAATCAAAACTACTCCAACTCAATTGCAATCAATCAATCAACCAACTAATAGGTAAGCTTCACAATGATCACACCAAAGAACCATGGTTCATAAGATATCTCTTCTTTGTGCCAAAATTACAATCTATCCTTTGTCCACAATTGCAACAACATGCTCTTTTAATCCTTAATTTTCATTTGTCATTGGTTGCATCTTATCCAATCCTAATGGACTATTTGATGCATTCCTCCACAATTGGTAGAGTGAACAACAACAAAACACCATGACTTCAAAACAACTTTAACAACAAAAGATTAGATAGTTTGGAACAGCCTATCGGTCCATTCAGAACACACACCTTACATGCGATATGGATCCAATTGCAAGGGAGAGAAGCGCCCCAGATTGCCCAAGAAACAGAGCACCAACTCCCAATCTCACCAAGAAACAGTGAGATGCAGGTCCAGACAATCTGCCCATCTTGCGTCGTTAGTTCAAAACTCCAGCGATGAAATGACGCAGCAGAGAAACACAAGCCAATAGGCTACCACAAAAGCTAGAAACACAAAGCGACCATAGTTGGAATGTCACTTAAAACCAAAATGACAGAAACAAACCCCAATACAAACATGGTACCAAATTCTCGAACATTCAGATCTCAAGCTCCCAACCCCACAATCCGCCTTTGTGATAACATACAGAAAGTGGAGAGGAAGTGAAGCTACTTCAATGAACGAGGACCCAACCCCGGGGCTGTGAAACTTACAGAGCTAGAGTAAGTTCCCAGACGTCGACTCTGCTAACGACGATGCAGGAGAGGTTGCAAGAACGAGGAGAGCGTGAACATGAACGTCTAGATGTTCAGATGGTGTAGCTCCGGAGGTGCAAAAGCTTGATGGGAATCTCTGAGGCAAAACGCGCAGGGCGCGAAGAGTAGCATAAGTAAGTTAGTTGCAGAGTTCGACAAAGGGGACGGAGAGCGCCACAGCCAACGTGCACTGTGAAGAAGCTACTGTAGCGATAGGGGTGGTGGTAAACTTACCGTAGCTATGGTCCAGTCGTAGGTGGTAGTGGTGGCAATAATTGAAGATACTGTAGCATTTGAGATAATTCACGTGGGACCTGTACTGTACGCCCCCATCGAGCAATTGGGACCCAGCGTTCGGGAAACTTTTTGAGTTTTACCCACAAATTTCTTTCAATTCCCCAATTGAACCGGTTTTTCAAGTACGAAGTCCAGTTATTTCCTCTATACTACAGTCAAAATAGAATTTTGACAGATTCTATCACCAGTTTTTTTGATGATGTATTCAAATTGCAACTCGGTTTCTTCCCAATTCCTTTGGCTAACTTTGAACTAGCTGATGGTTTTTCCTGAACATTGTAGGGACCTTGCCTCATCCTACCTTGCCAAGCTGCCCTACAGCTCTACAATACCCTCTCCACTTTGCACCCCCACTACTAACTCCAATTTATCATTTGTCGCAAGTCACTTTCCTCGTTACAATCAATTAGTAACGTAGAAAGACTTAAAACTGTCAAAATAAGCAATTCATCATAGTTGGAGGCATCTTATTCTAGAAATATATTGTTTTAGTATTTGCAATTGAAAATCATGAATTTTCCAACAAGTAAAAAAGGAATTTTTTGATGAGGCATGTACTTTTTATGAATTTTCAAGGTCGAACCCTTAGGCCATTGAAACCGTAACATAGCTTGATTCTAAAACCAAAATCTCAAGGAATCAATAGTCAATGAATCATAGTTAAGTATGGGAATGGTTTGATGATATTTTGGGCGGTACAATATAATGGATGTCTATCTGTCAAAAGTAGGTTTAGGGTATAAAGATATCTATTTCAAAGAGTTTTCTTGTATAGCACCTCACGTGAAATGAAATTGAAATTTGGTATAATTCCTTGGAAATGCGTTAGAATTGGATGTTAATTATGCAAGACAAAAAATTCCAATTTTTTTCTATCCTACACAATAAAAATTGGAATGCCTCAAATCAATAATTTGTAAATGAACTAAACTTGACTATACAATATGTTTGAAGGCTTTGAACAAATATAATGATAGTATTGGATATACCTAAGTAACAACTTATTTAATTTCATAAGATGGATGTTTCTCTGTAAATGTGTATAAATATATATTGTTGGCTATAGGTTTTGGCAACTAAAAGGTATCTAAATCTAGAACCAAAAAAACACCTTGAGATTGACAAAAAACTAAGATTGAACCAAAAGGTTGGCCAAACAACAACAAAGAATCTTGCTTACAATATGATCTTACTCTTTAGAACACAATTCAACAAAATAGAAGAACACCTTCACAAACACAAATAAAACACATCGGATCTACTTCCCCTCACCAACCATACAAGAACTAAAAAAATACACAACAACAAAAGACAACTCAACTCAACAAAACCACTCCTAAATCAAAAATTTAAAAACTACTGCGTATAAGAGTAGACAAGGAATAAGTATCAAAAACATTTAAATCAAGAAGTGCAAGAAAGGAATCACAATCTACATTACGGTTACAATTGAAAATAACATGATAAAACTTATCAAAATGTTGGTTTTTTTGTTCAATTTAGAGCAAATTCCAAGAAGCTCAAAAAAGACCATGGGCATTCAGGGCTTAATGTAGAGTAAAGCGTAAACCACAACCTCATCAAATTTCACATTCAAAGTTTCAATCCACATCACCAAATTACAACAAACTATTATGCATTTATTTAGCATTGAACACGTACATCTCTCTACCTTTGAAGAACCCTCAAAGTGATGCTAAGGGAGCCACACGTAATTTCAACTACTTCCTAAATCCAACTAGTTTAGATTCTTGCCAAAAATATACTTTCACTATTCATGAGAAACTATGGCTACTTTTAGAAACACCTATTTTCAGCACTATGAAATTTATAGTTTATTCATACGGTGTCCCAAAAATGCGTTTCTAGGAGAATCTAGAATCCCCTTTTGATTGCCAACAAGACACTTCAAAAAGTTTATCAATACAATAATGGGAACTATTATACTAAATTGCATATTGGGTTGATTTTAGGTGTAGTTATTGTACAATGCCCCCCAATAAGTCTTGCAACCCCATGTCTAATTCTCTACCAAGTAGTTTGATTACAAAACATACTCTTGGTAGGTAAATTTAGGTATTTGATTGAGATTTTTCGCCTTGTACAAGGTGAGTTATGTACCTTGTTGTAACTCATTTCACTTTTTAAAAATCTCTCTTTTTGTGAGAGGTGGTTGATTTCGAAAACACTATGTTGAGTTCAAAGGTACAATGCTACACTTAAAATTTTTGTTGTAGGAGATCACATGTAGTAGATGTCAACCGACTTTGGAGTTGAGAGGATCAACATTACTGCATGTATGCTTCTAGTGATTGTTGCTTGTAGACAATGTCTAGAAGTTTTGTGAGAAAAGATCAATGTTTGTCTAGAATATTGTGTATGCAGTATTGCTAGGAGTTCTATAAGCACATTTTGTGAAGTTCTAAGTAGTGTCAATTCACTTTGCACCTTGACATAATATGAAAGTCATTGACTACCAACCAAATTCTTCTAACCCCAATCCTATAGAAAACTTATGGAAGAAAGTCAAAGATCAAGTACAAAGAAGGTGTAGACCCTATAAGAAAGACCAAATGTGGACATTAGTGAATTTGACTTGGGAAGATATACCTCAAGAAAGTATCAAAAAGTTAATTTCTACAATGCCAAACCAAATGGAAGTTGTGATGGTAGCTCAAGGTGGGAGCTAGTATTTGGTGGTAGTGTATGTACCACTTTGATGCAAAGTAGTTGCTAATGAACAAGACATAATGTAAAATTCATGTTATAGTAGGCTTCTATAGTACTAGAGCTTTCTAATGCTACCCTATTTGACAACATTAAAAAAAAATTTCTTCTATAAATTGGCTTGTTTCTCTTTGCCTTAAATGTTTATGAAAGAAAATTGCAAAATCACGTAGAGAAAAATTTTACCTACATACTGTGAGCCTTTGTAACATGAAAGAAGTGAACAATGATATTTCCTAAATACTTATGCAATCAAATCTTAAAAAATCATCACATATATTTTTCAATTAATTATTATGTAAGGCCATGAAAAATTGATAAAATAATTCACCAAAAATGGAGTTCCTATTTTTTGACATTGAAATTTCATATTTTGATTAAGGTTCCATAAAGCTATAGATTTAATAGGATAGTTTTGATAGAGTATTTTTAAAAAGGAGTCAAAAAGAAAAAAAAATTGAAGGGCTTCATAGTGGGGTTGCAAGACTTATTGGAGGGTATTCTACAATGCATTTTTTTCAACATAATTTTTTTCTACCAGTTGATTCTACTTGAACAAGAAAAGAGACAACAAACCATAAAAACTGGGGCTACGAGGAACATAAAGTTTCTCCTGCAGAGACAACTTTCACCATATGAAAAGTACTACTCCCTATTATACTACTTGGAGTACTAATGTATCTATGAAGTTGCTTGTCAAGATGAGGACCATTTCCAATGCTAGGGTCCGTGCAGTTGAAATGCTTGGCAGCTTGGCCAACTTTCAAGATTCCACAAGATAGTCTGTACCACGCCCTTTTTTTTTGTTTTTTTTGGTGGTAAATCATGTGGCAACCAATAGTTTCACTGTAGTGACAAACATGCTCCATTTCAGTTTTTAATAGATGAAAATGCTTGGTGATTGTCATGGCATCATTAAAGAATCTTGGCTACTCATTAAAGGCATGTTCTCACCTAGCTCTGTGTAGGAGCGGTGGTAAAACATAATAGTGATGTCTGTTGCTATGAGAAGAGGTTTGCGTGAGGCAAGTAGCGAATTTCCAAGTGAGTCTCATAATTTCCGGGATGTGTGTAATGCTGTGATATTCTCATATGTGGCTTTATCAGGATGATCACCCATATTCGATCACTTAAGCAATTCAGCCTATCTATGGCATGGGAAAAGTTCAGGAAAAATCCCCCTGTGTAGAGAAATAGATTTCAGAAGGATTTCATAATTTCCTAAATTTTTCCCAGTAAAAGAAAAATCATCATGAATTTTTTTGTTAAGATTCTATTTGTCCCATTTTCGATATGTAGGTAAACCTATTTCCAACCATAGGATGGTTACAAAATCAATGTAAGGCTTCCAATGTACATCTTGTGTTCATATTAGCTTTCAATGTACACCTACTTAACATTTTCGTTGTCCCTAGGGTCTTGTGGTGCATGAGTTGTCACCTACAATTCACCTGATTGGAAATCAAGCAACCTAAACTACAAAAATGGGAGGTTGATTGGAAATGGGTGATCTCCTTTACGTAATTTTTGTTTGTTTTCTAAAAGTGCCAACGAGGCAAATGCCATGATTGTGAGGAGAGGGGTTAACACCAGGGAACGCTCTTTCCAAAGCTTCATCCCCATCTCCTCCATTGCAATTTGCTCCAGTCACCTTCTCTTATGTTGCACTTCCCTACAATCAGCTTGCTGTTCATGGTGATTTCTTTTTTGCCACCGGCCTTCTCAAAATTGCTCAACATTTGCCCCAAATTGACTTCTTGTTAATAGTTGTGTCAGTGTCGATTCTGAGAGGCATAGATTACGGTGGGCACCTCAAATGCGTCACCACCCCTAAACTACCATCTTCACCCTATGTACATCTCCAAAATCAATTATGTACCTATGTGGAAGAAACACTTTTATAACCAAATTTTGTTTTTTCATAAGGCTTTTGTAGACAAAATCCAAATGTCATGTTCTTTGGTGTGTAGGAACCTCCTTTCACTTGTCAATTAGGAAATATAAATTTTTTGATAGTCTAATAATAGTAATTAGACATAGTGGGTGATTGCAAGAAACACTTGTACTATTTGCTGCATTTTTTATTTTCAGTTTTTTAATACTTTTTGTATTACAAGTCACCTTCAGTACTATTAAAGGCATAGAACATGAAATTTGGATGGTTTGATTAGATTTCAAATTTGCGATTCCAACATGTAATGCTCATCATTGGATGGCAAGGATGGATGGCAATGCTTAATTTTCCATAAAAATATTTTACATTGGTAGATTAGTAGCACTATAGGCCCCTACCAATACTATTGAGTCCTTCTATGTACCATGAAATACTATTTTGAGCCAAAAGCTACAATTTATGCTAGAAAATTAGATTTTCATATTTCTATTATTTTAAATTAAAAAATGCACTTGAAAAATATATTTTAAAAGTGGACATTGTTTCCAACTAAGAAAAAAGAAGGAAGATCAAAGCTAGAACTAAAAAAAATTTCATTCAACATAAATTCAACCTCAGTATAGCATACTTTAAGCCAATGCAAAACACAATTGGAACATTTTTTTTCGAAATCCCTCTCCTAAGAAGGTGTAATTCTATTAGAAGAACTAGCCTACCAAATTTGACAATGTAACTCTTCAAAAAAGGTACTCTATAGTACTAAAAACCACCAAAGCGTATATGTGACATATACTTGAAATTCAATCTCATCACTGGAATTAATTTTTAAAAAATTGAAATAATTCAAGTACATTTTCTATGGCTATAGAAAGCTTATTTGTGAATTTCATGTTCATTCAATCATTTTTGCAATACTTATGTTGCAAAACAACTTTAGCATTGAATGTGTGATGAAAAATAGGACATGTGTTTCTTGCAATCACTGTAGTAGCAATTAGTGGTGGTTTGGGGGGGAACCACCTTAGTATGTCAACCAAAACCTATTGTTTTTGTATGGAAAGTGAAAAGGTAATGTATGACTTTGCTTTTGTTTGTTTGAGTTGTACACTTTGCAAGGACAACTGAGATTGAGAGAGATGTAGCAACTTCTATCTCCCTAGCTTGGCACACACACGGTGTTGGTGTTTGAGAGAATCACCACATGCACAAACTTGTGTCAGTTGTAGTAATATGTTATTTTTCCAAACAGACTATAATATTGTGAGATGATCGTCACTACCCTACCTGAGGTGCGATTAGTGTAGGTATGTGTGAAGATTGAATTGAAAGTTACCCCCTAACTGCCCAGTCGACCATATATGGTCGATTTGAAATTTCAGGCCCATTTCTACATGTGCAGTTAAATTCCTGTGACCGGTTTAAAAAAAAATTCGAGCAGTTTTGAGGGTTAACTATGCAAAACTTTCATTTTTCATTGAGAAAAGTACATATTCTATTATAGAGAGGTCTTCAAAGGCATATGTGTACCAAAGGTGTAGTGTAAAGCTTGCTAATTTTACTTCATTTCCTGGTTTTATGCAAAGCTTGGCAATTTCATTTGATTTGGGATCTAAGAAATTGTACTTATCCATTTGCTTTGAAAATGATCCCAATGAAAAGTTTAAAGTCTTTTCATGATTTTCAACATTGAAAATTTCAACATACAAGTGTTTATATGAAGCTATTTGCAATTTCTACTTATAAACAAAGGTTACATTTCAACAATTGCAAGGTGGATTGTGTAATGAGTTTGATGTCTTTTCATGTGAGATTAAGTTTTTTTGGAAGTGCATTATGGTTTGCTAACACTCTTTGAAGTTGGTCATGTTACCTCCAATCACCCAAAACATATATATGCAAATTTTTGAAACATTGTGGACAAAGACAACGTACTAAAAATAGAAAATGTATATTTCCTTTGGTATAATCTCACAACTCCTAGGAAATTTCGCACTCAAAATCGGTGAGCATACTAATAAACAAGCTCTATTAACATCTATACAATTAGATTTGGAAAAAAACATAATTTGCTTCATTGAAGATAACTACAAGCCAATGCTCTTTTTTCATAGTCAAAACACACTTGAAAAGGCTTGGGCATTTAAGGGTTAAGTCCAAAGGACAAACTTGAAGAGCTATTGAGGTGTCTCCGATTATGAATTGATCACACAAAAGGTGCGACATCCATATATACCTAGAACGGCCCTCTCGCCTCCTTGTCAATGTTGTAGTGGTAGTCCTTCTCAGGAGAAAGCCAAACCAAATTTTTTGGTAGCAAGCAAGAAAGCATTCGTTTGTAATGGAGCTTCGCAACAGAGATGAAAAAACATTGCATCTATACTCCCAATATTTTCTGAAATCTCCATTTTTGTGAAAAAATATTGCTACAAAAAATCTACTGTGGAAGTTGAATTTTTTGCCTCACAATTGGGCCCCTACGAACGTTCTTATGACTTTGCCAACAAGAACTACACATAGGTTCAAGAGATGAACCCTAACATTGGTTTGAAAGCTTGCAGCTTTACATTACCACTACTCTATTCAAAGTTGTAAGGCCAAGTGAGAACCGGCCTTTAAAGTTATGTGGATAATTTTAGCAAAGACAAATTTTGCATTGTCACAAAATGTGGCAACCTCTACGAATCATTGAGAGTTTTTTTGGCAACCCTACTTTTAAAAGTTGGGACTAGTTGGGCAATAATTATATTCTTCTGATTCATAGCAAGTATGACTTCCACCACTAAAATGACTTATGAATTTTGGTGATGTTAAATCATACAAGTAGCAAGCATACAACTTACAACAACATATAAGTACACCAACAATCAACAAGGTCAACATACATTTCATGATTTTCTTGATGGACACAAGTAGGTCACATTGAGACCTTGTCTTTTTGATCTAGAGAAATCTTCACATCAAGCAAGTGTGTGAAGAAGTAGTCCAACTATAGTACCTCTAAGCACCTTGCTAAGCACACAATCCATATTTGCAATCCACACCTTCAACCCATCACACCATGTGGTCATTCATAGTACATAGACCAAGAATTATATGCAGAAAAACAAACCTGAAGAGCAAAAGGGTTGAATAGGAGGCATTAGAGAAATTGTGGACTCTCCACAAGGCTACCAAGAAGTACCAAGAGGGTCTAAATTTCTAATGAGAGTTCTAAATTTTTTCTAATGGCAATTCTCTAGAGAGTCTAAATTTTTTCTAATGGATACACCCAACATGACAATTGTACCTACAACTCCTTAATCCATAAATGATGTGGTAGAAGATTTTTGTTTGATGAATGACAAGGAGTTCTCCTTTGTAAGACACGCAAGATTGCAACTATTCATCTTTAGAATTAGGGGTGGAAAGGGGAGATCTTCTAGAGTAGTTTGAATTCCAATGAGTATTTTTGATTTTTTAAAGTGGATGATGTCATATGGTTCCAAAAAGCATGATTTTCACATTCACCAGTTTGGCGTTTAAGGGTGAAATATCTAGAAACATCAAAATATCAATAAATAAAAAGGCTTTTTAATGGTAGAGGAAATCCATACCAAATTATTTATCTTTGTCTAAGATGAAGTTCATAAAATTGCGAGTCTTCTAATAGGGTTCAACACAATGCTTGTATAAAACGCACATCTTATACTAGCGTACTTCTACAATCAACGAAAGTAGATTTCTTGATAGTAAGCACTACAAGAGAAAGGGGTGTTTTAAGTGGGTTTTTAAGTATAGTCCTAGACATAAAATTTTAAGTAATGACCTCTAAGGAAATTTTTAATAAAAATTTCTAACATGTATTCCTAGTAAATTTTTACTAAAAATCTCCTTTAAGGTCATTACTTAAAATCATATGTCTAGGACTATACTTAAAAATCCACTTAGAACACACCTTCCTCTTGTAGTGTACGTTTCAATAGGTTTAAAATTAGAGTGTACACTCAGTCTTGCACCAAAATGGACAAATTTAGACAGAGTTCCGAGTCACTACAAACCCACACTCTCTTGAGTCTTGACCTAATTACCACCTCTTTCAGAAAGAGCTCATCACTGACCTTGAACCAATTCAAGCTAGAAGTTCATCAAATTGCTTGGAAGAAAGCTAACGACATATCTGAGTCCATAAAAAATTTAAGCAACATCAAGAAATTCCAGAACATTCACGTACAAGATCCAATGCCCTCAGTTAGCAACAAGGAATCGAAAAAATGCACTGAACATATTAGAGTCATTTTGCAACTAGCTTGCACAGCTTGAACACTACCTTTCTCCAGCATGTCACTCTGAGATGTTACCTGGTTAAATTCCTCAAAATACTGTGAATCTCGATCAACATTCGAATTTCTTAAAAGAGTATCATCGTTGAATGTAGAAGACTTTCTGGATATTGGAGGCAATGAACAACCTTCACTGAGATCAAGCTGGTCCAGTGAACAACAGACACCCCAAGTTCATTGAATTGCTAAATTGAAGAAGGCCTGCAAAAGATCTGAGTCCACACAGTTCGACCAAAAGACACTAAAAAACGCAAATTTCGAACCACAATCTCGTGCTCAAGGACCGACTACACGTTGCACCACTATGGATTACTGCACCTAGCTAGCAAGCTCCAATGACCTCCAGGGTGCAAGAGCTGCAAATCGTGGATTGGGATAGCGAGATCAATCTGAAACCTGCAGCTCAACCTCGATCTACAGCAGTACTACCGAACTCCATCGCTCAAGCCTACCGGCCATCACTCAATCCTAGTAATCGAAAATAACTAACTCCATAGTTATGTGCCCACTTCTAATTTCTACTCAAAACAAATCCACTACCGCAATTACGCATCCAGCTAGCTCATCGTTCTTGCGAAACAGAATCCATCCTAATGGGGAATTTTGTTAAGATGGCAGTTATTCCGCAACTTTGGCACTTTTACAGTTTGGACTGCGATCTGAAATCTATACTGGTCAGTTCTAAATGTCTGAAATCTGTACCAGTCCTAGATGTCTGAAATCTATATTAGCCCTACATGACACCTTTGAGGTTTGGACTGCTCGGTTTGAAAACAGCTTATGAAATATCACCATTTTAATGAAATTCCCCATCCTACTATATCTTGAAAATTGTTGGCAATCTCCAATTACCTTGTGAAGCTACCTTAGCAATTAATTAGCAATTAAGAGCAAAGACGTGTAGAGCATGGTGGTAAGAGAGTGCAAATAAAGGTCTTTGATGGTGGCAAGAGAGTCAAAGTGTTTGACATTGCTACTAGTGATTCCGTTTTGAAAGATAACTATTAGAGCATCTGCTCCCTACAACAGAGACGGTAATCAAAGCAATTTGTAATTAAATGCATGCTCCAGTGCGACCGTTACAAGGGGCTGTAGTTCCATAACCTCGGCAAAGGATCGCATGAGATTAGCATTTTCTGTCTTTTTGCCTGCCCCTCGAAGTGTCTCAGCAAGTTGATTTGAAGGGTCATCATAACAACAACTTTCTCATGCCAGGAAAGGAAAAAACTTTTCAAATGATGAAGAGTGTTAGGTTTGTCTTAGTGTGCTTCACATTTTGTAGGATCCAATTCAAGGGAATGGCTAGCAAAAGGATGTATTTTGGAAGAGGATTGAAGATTACTACAACGCCAATAGGTCTATTGGTTGTGATTCTTGTCTTTATCACTCTCTTTAGGCTAAATGGAGTGTGGGGTGATTGCAAGAAACACCTGTCCTATTTGTTGCATTTTGCTAATTTTTTGGGGAGTACTTTAAAATTAGAAAATTCATTTTTAAAAAATTAAAAAGTATGACTAATGTATATACCTTTAAGATGAAGGTACCCATGGAAGGAATTGCATAGAAAAATTCTCTAAGTAGGAGAACTAGAAAAGTACTCAATCTCAAAAAAATACATACCTTGATGTTTTAATTAAGGAAAAATAGTAAAAATAAATAAATACACAAAATAGAAAGTGTCCATTTGCAAAAACCCTATGGAGATGGTCATTCACCAAAAAAACCACCAAAATAATATTTTATATGTTACAAAATGCAAGCAAAAAGAAGCTCACTTTGTAGACTTTCACACCACAAAAAATTAACTATTTTTAAAATTCCTTTCCTAGAAAGCTACGAGTCTACTAGAAGACCATCTCCTCCAAATTTCAACTCAAAATATGTTTTTTTGGGTTCTAAATAGTACTAAAAACCTCCAAATTGGCAATTGTGACATTGAATCGGAGTTTATTTTTGGATAGTAAATTATTTTTGGAAATTATGAAAAAATTAGGTAAGGTATATGATAGTCATGAGTACCTTCTTCACAAATCTTGAGTCATTTGGAGCCAAAACACAAAAGTTGTAGGCAAAAAACTAATCAACACACACCATGTGACGCAAAATAGGATAGGTGTTTCTTGCAATCACCTTGTGATAAAACACAATGTTGCCAAATTTATAGCAATCTATGGTCATTGTTATGTAGTGAGGGAGTCTGGTACAACGCTTGAGGATGTGTTACAAAATATGCTAGAACTGTACAAAGTGAAGCACCCTAGGTAGTTGAATTTTGTTTTTCTTTATTGCTAGATTACTTTAAAAGATCATCCTATGTGGATGGTAACCCCAAGAGAGTAGCATTGGCAAGCACAAGGAAGTAGGAGACCACCTCTGTGCTCATTGACAAAATCAACACCACCTCCAAGCGCATTGGCAAGGGTTGTAGAATCTGACAACGTTCAAGATTGGAATTGAAGGTGTGATGGGCAAGAGAATCGAGAACCAAATGTTCAAGCACCTTTTTTCAACCAACAAAGTAGAGTAACCTCACAGAGGCGAGGTCGCCCGATAGATGGGAAGATGGCAAAGGAAGAACAAAAATTGCAAAAGCAACGAGAGTGTGCCATTTGTACTCAAGCAAGAGCCGCTATATACATGGCAATTGCAAATTTAAAAAAAAGCTTACGTTCTTCAAGATCAACTTGCACTTTCTTTGTTCACAATGCCCGGAGCTGATCTCCAACAAGACCATGAGTATTTTGACCTTTGCTATGCCGAAGAGCTCGATCAAGAAGTTGTAGGGTCGTATTGCCATTGGAGACACCAAAGGGGCACAACGACAAAGGGAAGAGGATAGAGAAGCACACCAAAATGTCGAAGAGCTATGCCACACCTGTCGAAATAGGATTCCTCCAACACCCATGCTTACACCTCCTTCTCCCGTGGTTGATTCTTCGGCAAATGAAGATGAGCATGAAGATTTGCTCATGCCCATTCTAGGGGATCAATTTGAGACCCCCCCAAGAAATCAATCACAAGGTATGGGAACACAAATCGCCTCTAATTTGTTGCCCAATCAAGGTTGGGGTTTAGAAAATGGTGATGGAGTATGAACCCCTAAAGCTAGCAATGTAGCTTACCAAAATACCCAGTCTTCACAAGTGGATTTCACTCCAAAAGAATTCCAAAATTGGCGCCAATCCACTATTATGCACATTCGTCCTTAGGGTGTAGCTCATATGGGTGTGAAAATTTCTCCCTCTATGACTCTTGGTTGGCTTGTTTAGAATATAGGGTTTTGCTTGCAACTCTTGGTTGTCTTGTTTAGTATTTCGAGTTTTGTTTGCAACTCTTGGCAATCTTATTTAGCATTGAAGGTTTTGCTCAAATGTGTGATCTTGAAGCAATTGAAGCCATCCTCTTGGATGCTATTTTTCTACTCTTTGTCATCATTACTTTTCTTCAACAACTTCTTTATCTCAAAATATATGAATCAACTTCCAAATTGTCATATAAACAATATGAAAGCGAGTAGTGAGTGGTGAGTGGGATGTCTTCAATTTTATGAACCATTATGTGGCTTTTTTTTCTTTCCTTTAGGACTTACAAGGGCATCAAGGTTGTAATCTATTTGATTTTCTTCATTGCTGATAATCGACTGTCTTTAGGGTGTGAATTCAATGCACATTCATCACCAATTGAAATCAATCATATAGTAATATGGTTGATTATATTCTAAGTAAGTGCAACAAAATGTTTGATAGATTGAAAATGGACCATTGGTAGATAGAGGACCTACCTTCATACTATGTTTAGGTTTTCACTTGTTTTGCCTCTAATTTCTCTTTCCTTCATTCCTTTATTACAAATTCACCACCTACTTGATTTGGTTTAGAGATACTTCATTGCAAATTGCTCTGGAGATAATTGAATTTCAGCCCTATTTAGGGTGTAAATTCCACCACTACCACTTACTTTGAATTGTTGGTACTTTGCCTTCATGCTGCATTTGTCAAATTTTTCCTATGTTTCAAAGTTAGAATTCTGCCTTTTATGCAGTTTGCAATAGGGTGCATACAATTGAAGATTAACTAAGTTAATGTGCTCCATTGATATTAGTATTGTTCAGAGTAATTTACCTCATTGCAAATGAATGAAGGTTCTTGAAATTGTAATTTGTTCCTGAGCTCAACAATTGGCTTGTCTTGTTTTTGTTTTCAAGTAACAAGGACTTCACAACCTTAGACCCAACTAATTAGCAATGTAATTACACTACTATAAAGTTGTGACCAAAACAACAGAAAATCAACAAATTTTTGTTGTTTTGGACACTAGCGGTGACAATTTGAACAATTTAACAGAATTTTGTAAAAATGTCCAAAGATTTTTGTTGTTTTAGGCACTTAAAAATTTATTGGAACCAAATCAATACAAACTTAGTAAATCATTTGATGAAATTTGAGGGCATGAAGACTTTGAGAGTTATTTTGAGTTCCCAAGCTGTGGGAACTCGCCACATCAGTAGTATGGTGTAGTACAATCACTACCACGTCAGAAAATAATAATATTTTTAATTATTTTCTAATTATTATTTTTGAAATATTTTTTTATTGAATTTTGAGTTTATTAGTACTTTTTAGAAATTTGGGGAGAAAAAAATTTTAATTTTTTTTTCCAAAAATTCGGAAATTCATCCCATTATGGGTTGGTTCCCAATTTCTGGCAGCATAGGGAACAATGTAGGAAACAACTCTGAAATGGGCTCTTGATGGCCTTAAATGTCCTCCAATGTGTATAAGTAATAATTAGATATCTTCACACATACATGTGAATATGAGCATGATGTATTGGTTCAGGAGTGTGATTTGTAGACTTGAGGTTTTAGGCCCAACACTTGGGCTAACGTGGCAACTCCTTTGTAGTCACTGAAGTGGCAATCACTATTGATGTGGCAACAGTCTTGTAATTGTTGATGTGTCAATTGTAGTTGTTGTTGACATAGCAACACTCATATAATTGCTGATGTGATAGTCGCTAAATATTCCTACATGGCATGACTAAATAAACAGAAATACAACAACACTATTCAATATGATTTTGTCTGAAACAATGCGTCTAAAATGATAGAACTAAATAACAAATTTTAGTTAGATTTTAGTTGTTTTGTTCACTACGTTTCTAGTAGTGTTTGTTGTCTTTTTTTCTCTCGATTCTTGAGTATATTTGCTTAAAAAAATTGTGACTATGATCTTGCATACATGATAAGTTCTTTTTAGTATATTCTCCATTGATCTTGACAAGTTTGAAGCTCTATTTGAGGCAAGATAATAGTTTATGAGCACTAGATGAGTTGAATTTTGTTGTTATATGCATAAGAGTGCACCTCTTTGAATGGATTTCTATAAATATTAGGGGTCAATGTTTCTACAATACCTTTGTTGGATGCACAATGCTTATTTCTACAAGACATGTTGATTACTTGAGTGCTTGTCAACATTTTTTTCTAGTTTCAATGAAGTAGTGTTGGATGTGTAGGATATTTGCAATGCACATTTGGAGATCCATCACACATGATAAATTATTTCATGTATATTTTCCATTCATGTTTAATAACTTGAGGCTTTGTTTTCAAACTTACAATTGATAGAACTTATATGTTGGCATATTGTCTTTGTGTGAATTTTATATCATGAACATTGGGAAGCTCAAGCTGCATAGTTTTCAATTGGGGGAGGTAATGTATATTATTGGCATCGATTGTCATGGTAGCATCTATTGGTTCCCTTCATTTATATGGTATTTTTGTATTGCAAAAAAGTATATTTGCTTTTACTAACCTTCTTTCCAAATATCAATGTCTCAAACCCCTCTAGGTCAAGCTTAGCTTCATCATTGCTAAATTATTGATCTTGTATGGACAATTGAGTCAATAGAATTCTTTATTGATCTTGGGTCAATGATAAGTTCTCGAACATACATTCTTGAAATACAATTTTGAATTGTAGGTGCATATGCTTGCAAGGATTGATACTAATACTTTTCCATTTCATCAAATGGAGAACTTACAATTTTGGGAGCCACCAATGACACCAACAATAGGATATACATTTGCAACTGAGGACAATTTAATTGTGCTTTGGTTTCATTCTTGTTGTCTTATATTTTTCATTCAACGAAATTGATTCTTATGTAAGTAGCATCAATTGTGGTGTTTTCTTATAGGGATCAATGGATTGTTTTCTACTAGCTAGAGGAAATTTGAGGGGGCTTGATGGCCACACTATTCCTTGCTTGCAAGACATGTTTGTGCAAGAATCAACTAGAGCTCCTACGGTGAATTTTCGTCGAGAAGATGATGATGCCCAAACAACACACTTCCAGTCCCTTCTTCCTTCATTTTATTGAAATGTGGCCTTGAAGTTTTTTAGTTTACATTTGGATATAAATGTATAAGTTCATTGTATGTTTGTCATGAGCATTGTTGTGCCATAAGCATGATCCATTTTCTTAGTCAATTGTTGTAGTTCTTTTTTGTATCATGACATACTTTGATATTTGACAATACTTATGTGCAGAAATGCTTATTATATTGTTCAGCTACTAATGTGCACTTATGTGTGAAGGTTTGTTCATTATCACCTTTCTAGGCATTGGATTTGAAGTCATGGGTAAATGCAAGTATAGAAGAGGAGCTTTATAAGTATTCCACTGCTATGATGAATCTTTGTCATCACTTTTGTGTTAGTTATGCAAATGGGATTATGGACTATTCACTTTTGGTTGGTTGATTATCCATGGTCATGGTGTGGATGCTATGAATCCTCTTACCAAAACTCTCTATTTGACACATTTCTTAACATTTTAATAGTAAAGCCTTGTGACACCTTAAATTGGTATTCTTGAATCTTGGGTACATATCTATGATGTCCATTCTCTCATTGTCTAAATAAAAATATGACATGAAAGAGAGATGTAAATAAAGAAGTTGATGCAAACACAAGTGCATATTAGTAGCTGAACAATGCTTTTTCAAATTCCAATGTCTTGGCATTTGTTTGTAGAAAAGATGAAACTATTCAAAGATGAAGAATATTCTATTGAAAATTAGGCCTCAAGCTTTTCAATTTTGAATGTGGATTGCTTTCTCTTGCAATATTCACAAGGACACAAGAATCATGGCTTAAAATTTTTTTTACACAAAGTCTTAGTAAAGAATGACTTGTTCATTGCCAAAAGTCCAATCCTTTTCTATGCTTGTCATGATAAGTTCGAGTGAATAGGGGTATAACCAATGGAGTACCATGGCTTGTCTACTCCCTATGAAGGCATCTAAAACTAGGTTTCATATGGAACACCACATTCACTTGGAGAGTTGGGTGTGTTGTAAGAAGACTTAGATTCTAGAAAATCTCTAGAACAAAACTGATAGTGCAAATAAAATGAGGCATTAATTTGACCTTATATGTATAGCTCTATGTTGTTGAATCCTTGAAGGACAATCCATGACTATTGATTGTTCATTGTCTGTACCTATGTTTGATGCTATTTTGCAAGTAGATATGAATGGAAAATTTTATGTTTTTTTCCAAAGATGAAGTCATATGTTTACTAAACACTATAATATTTTCAAATGTTTTTTGGAGCATTTGAAGTTACTATGAAGTTTTTAAGGAAAAAATGAAGAAAGTTCACATCAATTACCAAATATACTCGAAAAATCTGAAATTTTCACCATTCACATGTATTATAGTGTAGAAAATCATGGTATAAACCAAAGTTATTGTGTCTCTTTATAATTAGACAATCAACAAACCTTTTATGGCACAAAGTTCATATTGCTATAAAATATAGAAATTTACAAAATTTACAATTAGAAGTAAAAACTTAATTTGAAAAGATTTATCTTATTAGTTGGACTCAAATTCAAGAAACACCATTTTTATGGTTGAAATCCACATCAAAACTAAATAACAAGAAATTTTGGAGCACCAATTCTAAAAATAAGAATATTCCTAGAAAGCTTATGTATTTTCCTAACTTCATAAAAGTTGCAAAAAATCATGATGAAAATTGAGACTCAAAAAATATATCCAAAATCCATTTTTTCACCAAGTGAAAAAAATAATAATGTTCAAAAGTGAATGTTCAACACTTGTTGCTCTCTACTCTTGTCATTCCCTATGTAGACTTTAACAAACCTAGAATATGGATTCCCCTTGTAGTTGCCACAAGTGGTCAATGACACCATTGCGTAAACCATAGCGTGCTTGCATGTTTTCTATCTCTCTAGTGCCAACATTAAGCTCACGGAATGTGAACTCATGTTACACATCAGTGCTATCAATGACTTGATTGAATATAGGCTCCAAGTTCTCTCCATCTTCATCTTAAATCACCATATTGTGCATTATGATGCACACAATCATGATGTTGTCAATGGTCTCTAAGTCCCATGACCTGCAAGGATTTTTAATAACCTCTTAACAAGCTTGAAGTACCCCAAAAGCATGCTCTACATCTTTTCTTGCGGTGGATAGCATCTTTGTATAGTGCTCTCGCTTCTTACCTTGTGGTTGATGAATGGGTTGTAAAAAACAACTCCAAGGGGGATAAACTCCATCAACCAAATGGTAATAATAGTTGTACTCATGCCCATTCACCTAAAATGTAAGACCATTGTCTTCTCCCCTCAACAAATTCAATACTAGTGGAGAGCGATGTAAGACATTAATGTCATTATTTCCACCTGGCAAACCAAAAAAAGCATGCCAAATTCATGAGGATTGGTTAGCAATGGCTTCTAGGATAATGCTCTGAAGGCCATCTTTGTCTTGAAATTGAACTTGCCATGCTACTAGAAAATTCTTCCAAGTCCAATGCATGCAATCAATGCTCCTAAACATATTAAGAAACCTTCTAGTAGCGTTGATATATAACTGCTTGTACAAATCAACTTGGGTTAGTTGACACAAGAAAATAGCTTCAAAACAATCCCGAATGGCAGTGGTAAATTGCTTCATAGCAAGGATGGCGTTACTCTCATCCACACGACAATATTCATCCGTAGCATCTGGAGCCATCCCATATGCTAACATGTGTAAAGTTGCAGTGCATTTTTGTAAGGAGGACAATTCTAGCCATCCTACAACATCCAGATTTTGGATAAACCATGAATCAAATGCACACACCTTTTCAACAATATGTAGGAATAAAGACCTCCTCATACGAAAACGACATTTGAATTTTGCATCATCAAAGGTGCAATCATTTGCAAAATAGTCTTGAAAAGACGATTGTCGCCAGATTCTCGTTCTCAGTACACATACCTATGTCCACGTACACTCCCACAAGCCCTAGCTTGTCTAGGAGGTGAGGAATCCTCCAACAACTACTGGAATAGGCCACCAAAAAATTCTCCCTCGAACTCATCCTCAGATTCTTCAAGAGCTTGGTGTAATTGAGCCTCTAGCTCTATGCACCAAGCCTCCATGCTCTTTTAATAATTCAACAATCTTCCTCTACAAATATTTCTTTTAGTTATCAAAGCAAATTATAATTCTTATAGAAATCATAGGAAATAACAAGTGACTAATCCACACTACAAAATAACAACTACAAAATCAAAAATTGACAAAAGTATTAGAACCCTAAAATAAAAAAAATTTAGAAGTATAATCCATAAAAGATGCAGTTTCATCTTGCCTCAACACTTTAGAGCTACTAAGTCAAAATTTTGACAAGTATTGGAACCTTGATGCTTAAAATAAATTAGAAATGTGAAAGATATGTGAAAGATCTAGTTTCATCTTACTCAACATCCTAGAGTTGCCTAATCAAATTTTTGACAAGTATTTGAAAACCGAAAATGAAAAAAAATTAGAAATATTGATCTATGAAAGATCTAATTTCAGCTTGCTTAGCATTCTAGAGCAGGACAAAACAAATGGAGCAATTACTAAATACCTTGGTATTTAATTTCGTCCTCTTTAGGATGATACAACAAATGTGGATTGAAAATTCCCTAGAAAAATTGTAGCTTGAAATTTCTAAACCAGCTAGTAACTTGCATAATGGTTGCCGTAAAGAATACAATTGTTTGCCTTGTGAATCGCGAATGAGCTAGAGAATCTGTTGCAAAATTTTAGCAACCTATGCTACCTTTCCAATTGACTTTCATAAAATTACAGACACGGATTTGGAAAGCGGTTGTGCATTCGGGCACCCCTGCCTTTAAATAACCCTTCACTGTGCATGCCTCGTTTTCAGCCTCTACATTTGCCATTACAGGGCTTGTTTACAAGGCATGCATTGCAAATGCTCTTAAGAGCATCCCCACTCTGGCTTGGCCTTCCTAGCAAGGACGCCATAGGCCGGGCCTGGAAGCAAAACAGGCCCCTACTATACCACGGTTGATAGATTTTAAAGCACTGGGCTCGGGGAAAGTGGTTGTTTTTTCTACAGCTTCCAGTGCGTGGTGAAACTTACCTAGAGCTCGGGGATGACTGTTTTGTGTTTATTTCTCATGTTTTCTTGTTTGGTGTGTTGATTTTTTAATGGCGAGGGATAGTTGTGTAGCAACAGGAGGTTGCCAAGATGGGCAAAGTGGCTAGATGTAGGGGCGAGGGAAAGTAGGGCAAGAAGAGGCCAGAGAATTTGCAAGTGAGGGAGGGCAGGGTGATGTCGGAAGGAGTGGTGATGGAAGAGCCAACTACAGTGAAGGAAGTGTGGTAAGGTGGAGCCACCTCATCAATGCAAGGAGTATCCCAGGCCAGAGTGGCATTGTGAGTGATGCAAGAGGGAGTGCCCCCATTGGAAACATTGCCAAAGTTAGTGCCTTGGGCAAGAGCCCTAGTAGCAACTTACTTGCAACTAGGGAACTAGGCCCAAACGGAGACAATTCTCGAAGCCACCAAGAATCCCTACAAATTGAAATTTTCCAATTTTCACAACCTACACAAGGGAACGGTGTAGCAAGAGGAAGAAATCAGACTAGGAAGGGCCTCAATTTCAACCATGAGGAGGAGAGACAATTGATGCGGTCAATGTTAGCAATTTTTCAAGACCCCTCTATAGGTAACCAACAAAGTAAAAATTCATTTTGGAGTTGGATTCATGAGCTTTATGACAACTTAAGGCCTAGGAGGTTCAAACCATCACATTCATTGGAGACAAAATGGGGCCAAATCAAACATGATGTAAGCAAATTTATAGGGGCATATCAACAAACCTTAGATTTGCAAGTTACTAGCACTAGTCGAAAAGACACTATGCTTATGGCCAAGGATTTTTATTGCACAAAGAATGCAAAGGGATCCAATTTCACATTTGAGCATTGTTGGGTGTTATTGAAAGATTTTCCACAGTGGGTTGAAGGTTGGGTTATTGTGAGGAGTGCCACCCCTTCAAAGAAGAAAGCTACTACCTCTGACTATGGAAGTATTGCTAAAGGGATGGGGAGTGGAGACCAAAATCAAGCTCTTCGGGATCGTCCAAGTGGTACAAAGGCTGCGAAAGAACATCATAGAGTGGAGAAGGTAGTAGAAGGTGCTATGTACAAGCAAGCTAAAGCTTTTGAGGTCATGTTAGCTGATGTGATGCGGATGATTCAAGCATTGGAGGATCACAACTTGATCCTCTTCATGACCGCTCTTGATGCTCATGGGAGTCAATTTGTAACTGCATAAGAATTTGTGAGATTGCGACAAGAGGAAGAATTGAAGAAGCTCCAAGAAAGATTAGTTGATCAAGACTAGAAAGATTTGGAGGATTTGGTTGTTTGGGAGGTATATGAACGACTCAGTAGAGAAACAAAATCAACTAGGCAAGACATCGAGGAGCAAGAGAATAGGGAGACACAATAGCAAATGCAAGAACAATGTTCCAATGTACAAGATCCTAAATTTCAAAGAGAGGAGGGTGTCTTTGACAAGGATCAAGAGTTTGAAGAAAATAACCTTGACAATGGGGATGATTTTGAAGATTTAGAGCGGGTATTCAATGACCATGAAGATGTCATTGGAGGGACACAACGCACCGATATGGGAATAGATAGTTCATGGTAAGACAAAGGTATGTTGTTTGGAATTTAATTTGTGGCCTTTCTCATGTGACAATGAATTTTTTATAACTTATGCTGTGTCCTTTTCCTTCTAGGATACTATTGTACTATATATTCTATTCTCAATCTTGAAAATGACAATTTGAAAGAGCACCAGTCTCTCAAAGCCCATTTCACCTACTGCAATTTTGTTTTATCATTCTAAGTTAGCTTTCAATTCCATGTTGGTATGCTCTCCTAAGGCTCTAGGAGATTTGATTTCAAAGAGGCAATTTCACTTTTTGTTCTCATCTTTGAAAAAAATTTAAGAAAGAGAAAGGTGGTCTCTTGTCTTTTCTTGTTTTAATTTGTGTTTGTCTTTTCCATATTTTATTTTGGGGGGACACAATTGAAATGGAATTTCATTGCAAGAGAATAAAGTACATGGCTTTTCATGTTTTAATTTCTTTTTTGGAAGTGAAACTTAAGACACATACTCATTTGAATTCACCTGTGTCAATTTGACCGCGTAGTTTCATGTTTCAAGTCTTTTTTGTGGTGCAAGATGAGTTCCTCAAAAGTTGCAAATTGATGTTTCAAATTAGGTGCGACAATTTTGTGGTTGTTTTGTTGGTTTAATTTTTTTGGAATACAATAGGGATCGTCTTGGAATTTAATTGCAGTATTTTGGCTTTAAGTTATGTGTTTTAATTTTTTGAGGGTGAAGAATAAGGCTTTGACAAATGGCAATTCCAAATGTGGCAATTTCGACTTTGTGGCACTATCATGACCCTTGTCACAACCCTTTGATGGATCAATGCATTGATAGATGAGATAATTTTTGATGATTGTGTCATGGCCTTTGATGGATCAATGCATTGATGGATAAACTAATCCATGATGAAATGTGCACTAGTGGACAAGCAGAGATTGCCTGAAGATAAATTTCTCCAAATGGTGGATTTGTGTGCTAGAGTTAGACAACTCCAGCTAGTTGACAAGGGCACTGGGGTGCTTGGAGATAGATATCTCCAAATGATGGATTTATGCAATGGAGTTAGACAACTCCACTTGGATGTCTACTGCACTAGATTTAGACAATTTCTAGAGGACGATAAGTGTGATGGAACTTGGAGTTAGACAACTCCAAGTAGAAGATCAAGATGTGGATAAGAAATAAATTGGATAAGTATATGATTTAGATGAGATATGATCTAGAGAAGTATAACTAAGACTTTTACTTTAATGGATGGTTCTAGATGGAACCAAGAATAGAAAGCTAAAGATAGAAATTAAGTCTTGGTCTATTTTAAAGACCAATAGTCTCTAGTGATATTCTCTAGTATATAAGGAGCTTGGGGTGAGTAGACTATCTTTTGGAGATTGATCTCTCTCTGTGGTTGGGTGGTTTGAGCTCCTATAGAAACATTCTTGTTCATAAGTATATTTTGTTTGTTTTAAGAGTTCTTTGTAATTTGAAGTTATAGGCTGTGGGAGGTATGTAAGACAAAGGGAAGAATAAGGCTTTTCGTCAAATGGAAATTGAAATGCGGACTCAATCCATTTACTAAATTTTTTTTGGGACAAAAAGACTTTGTCATTTGAATTCAACAAAGGTCGCTTTGCCTTGTGTTCTCAGGTTCTTAATATTTCGTGGAAGGTTTGAAGCTACCGGTTTTCATGTTTTCAGTTTTCTTAATTGAAAAAGAGGTGTGCAATTCAATTGGAGCTATTCATAATGATGTATTATTAGATATCCATTGTTGTTTGCAAAGAGGAATCAAAGTATGACTACAACTAGTAGTCAAATTTAAGCAACCAAAATTTAATCCAAAGTTGTTTGATTAGATTACAATTATGGTACTTTAATTCATTATTTTTAGATTTACATTTTGGTTTGGGAAGACAAATTGTATGGTTCAATTGGAGTTGTGGAACTTTGGCTATATGTTTTCAAGTTTATATTTTTTAATGGAAAGAAATCTACAATTCTATTTGAGTTGTGGTAGTTTGAGGATATGATCATGTGTACTTGGGATTGTTATTTGTTTACTACCATCGTAAATAAGGCAATTTTGCTTCACCTAAGACTACATTTTTTGTGAGGGAATTGAACTTTCAGTTGCTAATATCTTAGCTACGTAGAGGTAGTTTAGATTTTCTAATTTATATGAGTTTTTCATGTTTGAAATACTTCACTAGGAAGAAAAAGGCTTTGTCCTATTGGAATTCACTTGTGGTTGTTTGACTTTTTGGTCTCCTTTGAATTTTTATGGAGGAAGAGAAAGCAACTCTTTGAAAAGTTGATTTGATATGCAATTTAGGTTATAACTAATTTATTTGGAAGAAAAGATACTTTGTCAAATTTGATGTCACATGTGGCATATGTGTTGTCCTTTCATGTTCTAAAATTGCATTCTTTTAACAAAATTGTCTTCATGTTTGAATTGTGAAATCAAATACAAAAAGGGTAAGATAGATTCAATTTTTTTGCAACCTTTTCAAGTTCACAATCAAGAAATTCAATAAAAGGCGACAATCCTTGTGATGTTTAACATTGTTGCATTGTATATGTGTTCATTATGTGAATATATATAATTGTTTGTTAAATTGAAGGGTTTTTTTCTAGAGTTTCAAGAAATAAATGGGGTCATATGCCACTTGAACTCTTTTTTTTATCTCTATTTGACAAACATTTAAATTTAGTTCTTTAATTTCTATACTTGAAGATGTTTTAATATTTTAGTTTGCGTGTTTGAAGTTGTAAAAACAAAAGGTAAAAGCTTGTTTTACCTTTCCTAGTTGTTTTTAATGAATTAGAAGTTCACGTGGATGATGTGGATAGACTTATGAGAATAAGAGGTGGTCTATGGTGTATTATGGCCCATGTGGCATTTTAATGGCCAAAATTCATTTGTCTAGGTGCATGGCATGGAGGTGGAGGTGAAGGGTCATCTTCTTCCTCCTCATTGTTTGCCTAGGTGAAACCATCACTTTAGGAAGGCATTGCATGTTGTACATTTAGATTTTTGTAATGAAAATTTGAGAACTTGAGTCTCTTATTTTTGTAATGAAACTTAAAGAGGTTGTAGATATTTATGATATCTCTTTAAAATGATATCATTTTCTTAGTTTGGAGTTAGTATGTGAAAGTTATGAGCTTGGAAGTGAAGTATAAGTGAGTTGCCTTTGAGTTGGGAAGGATAAACTTTGACCGACCATAAAAATTGGGCAATATCTTAGTTTTAAGTGAATTTTGGAGAAGTTATAAAACTTTTTGTTAGCTTTTTAGGGACATATCACACTCTTAGTTTGGAATTGTAGAAAAGCAATGGCAGTCATTCTTCTATCAAACACTTCTCCAAGGGGAGTTTATGGAGGGTATGAGTTCTTTTCACTATCTTTTACAAGCATATGATGTATATTGAGACTCCATGACATTTTGTGAGGGATATATGGAGATGTGATATTTTATTAGGTTCATATGGCATCATCCGAGGGTTTATTATCATGTTTGTGTGTTTATATGACCATGGGGTCTTTCATTTTTTGAGCCACATTTAGTTGTAGTTAAAAGCCTTGCATTTTTCGAAGGCAAGGCCTCTCTACTCGACAACATCATTTTATTTTTTATATGGGGTAGAGTTTCTAGAGGGTCTAGTTTTCTATTCCAATTTCTTTGTTTGGAGTCTCATGAGATTTACTAATTGTATGGTCTATGTTGGCAAGTGTCGTAGTAGCTCATCAGTTACAAGGCAATGTTAAAGTGACTTGAGATTCTCAATCCAGGTTTGGTTGGAGCCCAATGTTTAATTCGCAGGGTACATTCTCTCAACAAAGAGAACATGCAGTGAATGGATTTCATGTTGGTGTGGATGGTATGGATGAAGACAATATCACTTGAGAAGTCCATGGCCACAATTCACATGGGGATGGACTTTCTCATGTGGAACTAGAAATGAGGACCATATGGCATATTCTAGGTAGTAGAAGTGAGAGAGATAGCTTTATGGATCTCTCAAATGAGAATAGAGACTATGGACATGATGTTAGTACAAGGCTTACTTTAAACAATGAAAGTTATTATCAATAATATTATTGTGTTACATACTATGATTGCAAAATGATTGAACATGACAAATGAATATTTTGATTAACCACTTCTAGGAATTGAAGATCAAAACATGTATTTAGTGATTATATTTTGAATTTCAAAATAAGTTTCATTTCACCCCTAAACACCTTGACTCCTCTTAAAAGTAACATGTATGATATTGGTGATTTGAATGATCTATACAAACTCTCTATTTCACATGATAAAAATATAAAGTGCATTGAAGTAAGGTTGGGCTATATATATATATATATATATATATATATATATATATATAATTTCTTTTCAAGTAAGAAATATGAAGTGCATTTAGATAGGCTTGAGCCTTGAAAGATCAAAACTTACATTTAGTGATTGTATTTTGAATTTCAATATAAATTTCATTTAATCCCTAAGCATCTTGCCTCCTTTTAAAGATAACATGTATGATGTTGGTGATTTGAATGATCTTTACAAACTCTCTATTTAAAGATAGGATATTTTTATTTCAATCAGTGCCTAAAAGTAAAAGTTATGCCACCCTCTACACTATTTTGAATTTGCCAACTAGGAAAAGTAATCCTTAAATTTTATTATTTTTAATTTTTAATTTTTTGTCTACAAGTTTTAATTTTGGCTACATATGAAACTTTGACTCATTGTATTTGTATTAGTGATGAGAAAGTTATGGATGATCTATTTTTGCAAACAATATAAGCATCTTTTTGAAAAAATACTTTCAATAACTCATTTTTCTTTGTTTTTCAACAAAAAGTGTTTCATTTTGTTAATTTCACTTGCTATAACAATCTCACATGTTGCAATTTTGAGTTTTCAATTCTATCTTAGAAGCTATTAATTAATTACTTTTTCTTTCAATTTTGGACCAACTTTTATATAATACTCTTTCAAATAATGAACATGAAGTGTGTTTTATTTCATTATTTTTTCCCTACTTTAAACTCAAATCTTGAATATAAATTTGTTTAAATCAACTTGAAATTTTAACGATAATTGAACCTCAAATATAAGAGTGCAATAAATTTTGGTTAAGTAGAGACTTTAGAAATTTAAAAAAAATAGAGGGTCTCACATAGTAATGTTTGCTTAATGAAACAATCTCATGTATAGAATTAGTGTGTTTACATTCTATGTAAGTACCATTATCAATTCAATTTTTTTATTCTATAGTGACTCTTTGAAGTAGTTGTACACTTTACAAATAGCCATGATAAATTGATAAATTAGATTTTCCCAACAACTTTTAAACATGTTGGAATATAAAATAATTTTTTGAATTTCTTAAAATCCTTGTGATATTTTTATAATTTAATCAACTTGATTGTTCTCCTCAAAATATTATAGAATTAATTTTTGGCCAAAATTGTTCCATAAGTGGAATGAAATCTTTTTTAGAATTTTTGAATAAAAACTCTTCAAATTTCAAATTTTATTGAGTGAAATATTGTATCAAACTAATGTATGGCTCTAGATTTTGAAATTTCTTATAATGTGGTTTGGAAACTCATTCTTTCACTATCAAATCTACATGTTGAATTTTCTTTATCTATTAGAGTGAATTCTCACACAAAAAATTTTTCTTACATTGAACACATTAGTACATTCTAAATTTAAAAAAAAAAGAAATGAATATACATAAGTCTTGCTCTAATTAGAAACCTTAAAGGATCTTCAAATTCCATTCAAATTAGTATTATGTACATTCTTTTTTCTATACAATTTTTTGAAGCTCACTTATGTGAATTCTTTTCAATACCAACGGGGTTGGTTTTAAATGATGTACAAAAAGATGCAATAAAAATTTGAAATCATAAAATGCTCCCAAAAAAAGGCATAGAAGATTTTTAGAGTGATTATAAAAACTGCCTCAATAATTGAGTGAATGTCATGGTATTTTAAAATTCATTTACTTCTAGAGTGTTATTATTTTTTTGATTGGTTTTTATTAATTGTAGCACACATAGGATTCTACAACATTCATATTAGCTCATTTTGATTTCGTTCACTCATTTTCAACATATGCCACATAGAGTAGAACTAAAAAAAAGCACAAATACAATTTTTGCAATCAAAGTATATGTAAATTTATGCCATGTTGGCTCCTTTCAAAGCCCACAAATGCTCATTGAGGTCTCCTCTCAGTCCAAAGGGAATGCCAACATCTTCTATCTCTTTAGTTCCTATGATCAACTCATCAATTGTCAACTCTAAACTAAGTGGTAAAATAACCTCTCTCTGCAACTCTACCACTATGTCCTCGAGGCCATCTACATCTTGTTCATCCTCCACTATCATATTATGGAGTATGATACAAGAAACATAATATCTACTATAACCTCATACTCCACTATCGACATGGATTTTCAATGATAGCAAAGCGGGCTTGGAGGACTCCAAAACAACACTCTATGTCTCTGCGAACTTCCTCCTATCATGATGCAAAATACCTCTTCTTCTCATTGGTTGGCTAGTGGATACTTTGAACAAAACAAGCCCAAGGAAGGTAGATGCCATCAGTCAACAAGTAATACCAACTGTAATGGCACTCATTGACTATGAACTCTAAGTCTCAACGATCACTAGTCAATATATTATGTATCAATGGGGAGCAATCCAAAACAGGGAAGTCATTATTGGACCCTGGGAATCCAAAGTAAGCATGCCAAATATGCAAATCCTTAGTGACTATGGCCTTTAGAATGATAGATTTATTGCCACATCTATCTCCAAAGTCTCCTTGCCAAGCCACTGGATAATTCTTCCATTCATAGTACATACAATCCAATGAAGCAAACATACCCGAAAATCCCTGGGCTTTGTCGATAGCCAAATGGTTGTCAAAATCAATTGCAGTCGGTTGTCTCAAATGATGCTCTTCAAAAATTGACCAAATCGACACACAAACTCTCTTCATAGACTCCATTGCGGTTGTCTCACTTGTGAAGCAATATTCATCAATGGTATTTATATAGACGCCATACGGCCATAGGAAAGCATATGTAAAACAACAATCATCTTCTGATGTGGAGACAAACTTGAGAACCCAAACGCATCCTTCTTTTGCACAAAATAGCTGTCTTGAGCACAAACTTTGTCCATGATAGAGACAAACAAAGAACGATGCATTCTCTAGCGTCATCTACAAAGAAAAGCTCCATACACAGGGAATTCACTAAAATAATTCTTGAACATCCTCTCGTGCATCTCTAAATGATCTCTCTAAACATTTGGAGCTTTCCCCGAACAAGATCCACCTACATTGGAAAGTTTTGAGCCATAATTCGTCACCAGGGGCTCACTCTTTTCTTTTTTAGTATTTTGTCATTTTTAATACACTTTTATATACAAAAAGCCCCTAAAAGAGTGTAGAACCAAAATAGGTGTGTCAAATACCAATATAGGATTTGGTCTAATCTTAGAATATTATAGCTAGAATGGCTCAACCATAAATTATAAATAAGTTAGAACCCAACTAATTGAGGCAATTTGGTCAATTATGAGTGATGGACATATCAGGCTCAAAATCCCACATAGAAAGGATATCTCTAGGCAAAGATTTGTCAAGGAAACCCTCGCGAGGCACATAGGTTAACTCCCGGAGATAGGTTCTAGTTTCCCCATTTCATTGACAAAATAGCAGAACCCCAATTGTTAGCTTGCAGATGTTAAAAATACCAAGACGGGACCATGGACGAATCTTAGGTCCAACGAGGGTGATTGAGGATGAAAACCATGCCCAAGAACCAATGGTGAAGTCAGTTCGCCAAGTTTCCCCCTAGTGTAAAAGATTCCTTGGCCATTGATAATTAAACAAGGAGGTGGATTTTCTCTCCCATAGGCTGATGTATAGAGTAAAAATATGAGCCTACACGTGTATTTTGGGATCCCATGGGAAGTTCCACAAAAAAATTTGAAATTTTTTCATAGTTAGAAGATGCCTTTGTAGATAGTCATCTGCCCAAATCAACGATGGGAAATTTCTAGAAAATACCCAAGTGGCGGTAAAATCCCACTAAAAACTAATACAATTTATTTTATATTAAGAAGCTACCCTAACAAGTTTCAAGACATTCCAATAGTTAGAAGTACCCGAACCCACAAGATTTCACCAGAATTAATGGAATTTAAAGTCCATGACGGAGTTGACCAACGGAGTAGGAGCATATAGAAGAGGAATGGGGCCTAAGATAGGTCTTTTCTTATTCCCCCACATCCAATTAAGAGCTTAGGCTAGTTACTTTTGTTAGAAAGTCAAACTCCAAAAGTTGGGATTTTTTCTAATTTTGGTGTTAAGTTAGCATTAGGTTTGTTGCAATTTTGAAGGTAGAAAAGGGGGAGGAGGATTCCACTAGACTAAAAATGGCCTTCTGAAGCCAATAGCACAATCCATTTGTGATTCGGAATTAATCTCCAAAATTAACTTAGTAGGCCAGCATAGGATGAAAACCTTGAGGATAAGGATGAAAATCTCCAAAAATAAGGTTAACTTAGATGAACGAGAGGAGGTGGGTGCCCAAGAAAGAGTATAAAAGGACACCTCTTCTCCTCTCTCACCACTCCCTTTTTGTGTAATTCGGTCCATTGGGTCCAATTTATGTTGGAATTGTGGCATTTTAGCTACAAACCTTTTAACGGTGTTTTTTGGGCACTTTTGGATGTTGTTGCTATTTTCCAAGCTTGCAAGGTCTTTGTGGGTCCCTTGCATCTTGAGTGTGTGTAGTACTAACTCTCCCAAGCTTGAACTTGGAGGCTTTTTTACCTTACCATGTTATTAGAAGTTGTGTGCATTTCCTTTTGAGGGGCTCTTTTATCACCCTCCTTGTCTTGCCGTTGTACTAACCCTAGAGCAACCCCCCATATGACTGGCGATGCCGCTTTGGGGGCCTTTAGTTAAAGTCTTTTATGATATTAACCCTGTGTAGCTAAACCTTTGAGTGTCGAAGGTTCCTTCCTAACATTAACGTGGTGTTCCCTGGTGAGAGACATGAGGGTGTGAGGGTAGTGGGTTGCACCCTTATGGCAAAGCTTTGAACCCCCTTGGGGTTAAAATTTTTAGCGGTGTGTTAAAAGAAGGAACCACGGCAAAGCTTTGATACCCCTTGGGCCAAAAGTCTTAGTAGTGTATGAAGAAAGGGAATGACGGCGAAGTTGTGAACCCCCTTAGGGTCCAAAGTCTTAGTCGTATATTAAAACCACCACACATGAGAACCATGAGTCTCGGTGGTCCCTTCTCCTACAAAATTTAGTTCCTAAAATGTGTTGGGAATGAAACAAAGTTTAGCCCCCAAAAAAGAACATAGAAGTTAGGACCAGTAGGGTCGAAGAGACAATGGGATGATTGCTCTTTTGTAGCTAGCTATGCTACTGACTTCTAGGAGTTACCCTTTCTTTTCCTTCATATGTTAGGCAAGGATTAGTCTAGGATTAAGCAGAGACAAGACAAAAAGGGTAGAGGAAGCAAAGCTAGCACTCCCAGTCAGTTTAGCCAAAAAAATCCAATCAATTCAGCCAACCCCCCCGGATAGTTCAAGCAACACCCTCCAGCCAATGTCGGGCATTGGGAGTAGGGGTCGGGGCTTAGCAGTTAGGCGAGTGCCAGGTATCAAGGCGGAGAGAGAGGGGAGTCAAGGAGAGAGCAAGGTTGGGGCTGGATTGTTAGGTAGTTGCCGAGTATCGGGGCGGAAAGAGAGGGAGATTGGGGAGTTGAAGTCCAGCAGTTGGAATGTGGAACAAGGGCCAGGGAGTTGAAGTCTAACAGTTAGAGAATGGACCAAGGGTTGAGGAGTTGAAGTCCAACAGTTGGAGTGAAAGCAAGAAGAGGAAGGAGGAAGAAGCGACCCACCAAGATTCACACTCACAATCAACCTTGGAGTGGGGAAGCCAACTCCTCGTCTCCACAAAACACACCAAGAATTAAGAAAGCAAATGATGGAGTAACTAGAGAGAAGAGATCATTTGAAGGGAAGAATTGGAAGTAGATAAGATAGGGGGAGAATCCCCTAGCATCATTAGGGCCCTTAGATTAAAATTCAGTGATTTACATGAGATTAAGCGTAAGACATAGGACGTAAGAGGTAGTTCAACCTTGAAGGATGGCGTGACATGTCTTTAAGATTAGCCTCGTAAGTAGAACCAAGGTTAGTTGGGCCGCCATAGTACGTAGGAGAAGAAGGGCGGAAAAAAAAAAGAGAGAGGGAAAAAAATAGGAGAAAACCATGAACAAACTTTTGTATTAGATTATTTTATGATTAGAATAGTGGTTCGATGTATCACGGCCTGGGAGTTCTTGGCGGAGGAGGGAGAGCTTCTGGTGGGCGCGGTCAATGATTCAAGTTCCGAGGTATGAGATAAACCCTTCCCAACTCTTCCAAGGTCCCTAATTAGTGATTAGTAACTTTGGCCGAGGTCTACCCCTAGGTCAGACCCTTAGGACTATAGGTCAAATTGCTTCTTAGGATAGAAACTTAAAGAGGACCACCGTAGCTTTTACAAACCCTAAAGCACGTCCAAATTGGATCAAAAACAAAGAAAATATCATCGGATGAAGGTTAGGGTTGAATTGGATGAAGAATAGTTAGACCTAGGAATTGACAGAAAATTAAGGAGATTAGGAGGAGGCTATCAATTAGGGTCCAGGGCCGAAGAGAAAAGTTAACTCCGAATTCTAGATTAGGAGAAATTAGTAGATGAAGTTTAGGTAAGGCTTGGATGAGAATTTTGTGGGAATCCCCAATTAGGGCCAAACTCCAAACCTAGATAGGGTGAAGGCTTTTGACCCATCCCTAGAAATTTCGAACCTTTTGAATTAGGAAACTAGGTGCAATCAATGGATGAAGTTTGAGGAACCGAGTAGCGGGCAAACTTCATCCACTCATAACTTTGGCTAGGAAGGTCAGATAGGCCCGGATTTTATGTTTTTAGAAATGGAAAAAGATGAACTAGAGGCTTCTTAGGTTATTTCTGCCTTGAAGTAGGTTCCATCCAAAACATACAATGGGCCATCCATTTGGGTGGCCACAACATTGGAAGTAGATTAAGAGAATCTTGCAAATTTGGGATCACTTAGTAAAAAGATTCATTACTTGGAAGGCACAATGGACCATGCATAGACAACCAAAGGTAGGATTCACTTAGCCAAAACCTAGAATGTGATTGTGTTCGTGATATACCAAGGGTGGGTAAATTGGTGATCCCAAAGGTCTAGTGAACACATTGTTCATTCTAAACCCTAAACCCAAACTCATGTTAAAAGCCAAATCTTCCTCCTCATCTCTATCATCAAATAAATCTCTACTAACAAGTATCCGAGCCCTCTAAGCATCCATTCTAAAGCACCCACCCTAAAACACGAAAATTAAGAAAAAGAGAACTCTACACAAATGCAACAAAATAAAGTTTGTTTGAGAAGAGCCAAAACAAGCTAGAGTCATGCCAAAATGAGCCACAATCATGCAAGCCTGCTTAGTCACTCCCCATTCAAAAAATTATATTCCTTGCATAGTAGAAAATTTGTGGTAGTGGCATTAGAAAATTTCAGGGCCTTAATAAATGTCGTGGGTCAAGTGTTTCCCCACCACCCATTGACCAGCATGATCTGGCTATAGAGCGGGGTCATGGCAAGCCATAGTGAGGAAACTTTGAGCCACTGGGCCCGAGGCAATATTTCCCCACTATAACTCTAACTTGTTGTGGGGATTTGGCTACCCCACGGTGGCGATGCTCTAAAGTAGTATGCTTTAAAAGCAACCATTTAAGCCTATATAACTCATCATTGCCAGTAATAAATATTTCAAGGAATATATCACCCATTTTTAGATAGGGGTCACATCTAGAACATGGTCTCTTTTACAGCATGCTACCTTACAAAATACGCCATCTAGGGTGCATTTTGTAGAGGAGTAAGCCTCTGAGTAAGCTCCGATGTAGAATGTGCCTACACTGAGCATTCTCTAAAGTTAAGAGCAATTCCCTATTGTTCCTATGACATTCCTGTCGCACAATTGACCCTTATTACTCATTCTACATTCCAATTGTCCCTTGAAAATGTGAAAATTTTTGAAGATTGCTCTTAACCCCTCAAGGCCCAAGCAGTTTCTGTACTTTTCATAAGTTTGAACTTTGATTGACAATATGCATTGTACAATACATTAAGCTTATTACATGATGTCAATTGTACTTTTGAACTTCCTTGTTCAATATGAACATCATATTATGAAATTCACTTAAGTATACTTCTTAGAATGTAGGGAAATGAAATTGTAGCTTTGACTTGTTGAACAAGTGAGAGGCCCAAAACAAGCTCCTTGGGCCTTGAGGGGTTAATAGCCAAAACAACCTCTCAAGTAGCAAGGACCTTCAATGATGATGCCTCAATTCTAGTTGCAAAATGGCTTCAAATCCCTTCCATTCCCTCAAAGTGCTCTCTAGAGCCAGACGCATTTGAATTATCAAAATGATCACCTACTTCTAACCACTTAAGCAATTTAGCCTATTTGTGGCATGGGGAAGGTCAAGGAAAAAATTTCCCTATGTAGAAAAATAGATTTAAGAAGTATTTCATAATTTTTTGTGTTTTTTTCCTCAAAAATAAAATTACCATTAATTTTTTTCATGAAGATTCTATTTGTCCCATTTTTGATAGTTGATATGTATGCAAACCTATTCCCAACCATAGGTTGGTTAGAAAACCAATATAAGTGATCATAGTAACTTTCAATGTACATATTGTAATCATTATATGCTTTTAATGTGCATCTTGAGGACATTTTGCTTCCTTTGTTGGTATTACTCTTTATGAGTTGTCACTTACACTAGGCTTGATAAGAAAACCATGGAAAGAAATCTATATCTATACCTCAAGTTAGGCTACTTGTTTTTTTTTGTTTTTTTTTTGTTTGTTATATTGAGATCTCATGGACCGCACATCTCCTAGTCATGTATTTGGTATTGTCAAAAAATCCTTAGCAAGGAGGAGTGCATGGGCTTTGTTTCATAAAGTTTTGACCTATAGTGTGAAAATTATTGAATTTCAAAGGGACTTTTGAATCAAAAAATTAGAAAATTACTTTTACTTTTATTTTGATTGTGGCAACAACACAAGGCACACTAGTCCAAACTAAAAACACAAAAAAGAATAGTCTAAAAAAAAGTACATACAAAATAAATGATATGAAGCAAATCCAGAAAAGAAAACCCCATAGAAAGAACAAGAATTCTTTTGTTTTGGGTGATTTTCTTTTACATTTCTTTTAATCTTTCTATTTGACTAATGGTATGTTCCCACCTAGTGTTTGGTAGAATTGGGTGTTAAACGATAAGAACTTGACTTTGAAATCCCTTGAACAATTGAACGTCCTTTCCAGAAAAGAGGTTCGGAAAATAGCAATAAGGATTATTGATAATATGCATTCACACTTGGTGTTAATTATGAATGACACTATGTTTTTTTTGGTGTCTATTCACAACTCTGCCACTATCCTCCTAGTACACAAGTAAGTCTAGCTAGCTCCATGATTCATGCTTTGAGCATAAATTTCTTTATATCTATAACAAATGAAGGTTGGTTTTGAACAATTGATCTCACTTTAGAGATCCACACTAGTTACGATGTGAGTACAATACCAAGGTTTGTGTCATGTTCCTTGGGAGATTTGATGAGTACTTAGAGGGAGAGGTACCAATTAGTGTTTTCAAAGTGATGTAGTATGATCAATGGTCTCTAATTATGTGCAAATCACCAAAGGCTGCGTCATTGTTATGAAGAATGCTTGTGTATAATTTCATATTCAAGTTTCTGGAAATGTGTTCGTGCTACATAGTTTGCATTCAGTTTGTTCTTATTTAGCATCCTTTGTTCTTGCATTGGAACCTTATTATAAAATCGTTCAAATTGATGTTGAGCTAGAATGCGAGAATGTTCTTGAGTTTGTTCTCCATAATAAAGATTTTTTGTTAGGACATACCTTCAAAGAAAAAAAGCTATGGCAACGAGAGTTTACAAAATTTGATCTGCTAGAACAAACATGGTCATGCGGCATGAGCTATGCAAATTAGCATGAACAACACATTCTGATTATTATCAGAATATTGGTTGTCAACGAGAATTTTCTTGCTCACCAACTCCAAGTTGATGACAACCAATGGTGTAACTTTGGTGGCCAAAAGGTAATTGTCCTGTTTGAGGCCCATTAAATAAGAGCAATTGTAAATGGTTGAAATCTACGTTTCAGCCACATCAAGTTGTTTCTTTAACTCTGCCTTGAGTCACTCCACTTTAAAGAAAGCATCATCCTTCGCTGCACTAAGAACCACTTTTTTTATGTCACATAGACATCTAGGTATGATCGATATTCCCTAAAGAACGCAAGTGTGAATGCCTTTTGCCTTCCCATTCTATCTACGCCTACTAAATTGACCTGTAACGCCAGGTGGGAACATACCTTAACTTGTTTGTTATGGTACTTTCATTCCCATGCTTTTTTTTAGATTAGGCTTAGTTACCTTTTCTAATACTTTGATTCTCCATGCTTTTCTTTTGGATCTGGTTTATTTAATCCTTTATAATTCTTTGTTTTAGGAGTGGCTTCCTTATCTTTTGTAATTCTTTTACTATCTAAGGGAGACCAGCCCATTTCCACCAGCTTCCGATAACCACCATCCTATTTTTGGCCCCATCTCCACCATAAAACTCATCCAAATCCATTCATTATTTTGACAATTTCAATGCATTAATTCCAACTTGGGTAACATGTTAGCCTTTGATTGATGGATACTCTAGTGCTAATAGGTACATGTAATGGTGGTTATAGGTTTAGGATAGGACATTTATGACTAGTCTAGTGGCGGTTTTGTAATTTAGGGCAGACCACTTTAAAAATTCATAGAAATTACAATTTTTATCAAAAAATTATAATTCCACTTGGATTTGATTGGTGAAACTTGCACACACCTCTGAAAAATATGTACCCCTCCTAGAGTTGGTCCTAATATATTCAGATTGCAAATGAAGGTGGTAATAGGTTGGTCTACCTTATACTTTGGGGGGGAGATTTGTCTTTACAATTCTTTAGATTTTTAAGTTGAGCTTTTGAGTCAGATACGCCGGATCAAACGAGTAGTTCGGCAAACAAAAATCTCATAAAAGAAAAGTAAATCGGATCCAAAAGAAAAGTACTCCCAACCAAAGAAAAGCATCTCGTCATCGTCTCGCGGTCAAGAAACTTCCCAGAAACGTCGACTATGGCGGAGGGCCCCAGGCACTGCAATAATAGCACACAACCATGTTCGTCGCCACGACAACGCTCTCACCACCTTCCGGAGTTTTCAAACCTGAACGGAGGAAACAAAACCAAAAATCACGGTGCTCCTCTAACTTAGTTCTCCTCCATCTCGCAACATCCCGGATTTTTGCATCATCGCGCACCAGTTATTACGCGGCTGCCCAGGAGAGAATCAGACAGACAGACGGACACTTATACTAACTATACGCAACTAACGCCATCTCTCCGTCTCCTGCTTGCTTGGAACACTTCCATTAAAAGTTCCGACTGATCTCCTTCGCTTGCTTGGGAACTTCAATCGTTTGCTTTTGCCAGTGAGATTCTCAATCGCCACCATGTTTCGGGATGCTCGGCCGCATTGATCTCGTTGCAATCAATCGTCACTGATCTGGCTGCTGCCATGCCGACGCAGCGCAATGCGGAGGGCTACGCGCTCTCTCCAGCTGCCTCGAAGTTAGTTCCCTCTCGCGCTTTGTGTTTTGACGCGCATTAGGGTTTGGATGGGATGGATTTGATGAATGGATTGTTGGATTGATGGATTCAGTTCGGGATGAATTCGGTGATGGATTGGTGTTTTGGAGTGGAGTGCGTGATGGTCGTGGGTTAAGTTTTTTGAGGGTTTAGAGGGTTTGGTTTCTTGAATTAGGGTTTTGTGGGGGTGGGAGCCGGATTTGTGGTAATGTTGGAGGTTTGAGGGGCGAACTAAGGGTGGTTGGTGTGGCAGGATGGCGCCAATGCATGCCATTCACATTGTGGGGCGCTGTTTGCGGCTGGTGTCCGTGTATGCAGCTTACCATTATGTGATCGCGCGGGGAGTGTCGCTCACGTTTTTCTGCTTCGTCTGCTTGTTGGGGTCTGCGGCAGTTTTTTCGACGTTGCAGACGCCTTGGCGAGGACGGCCTCTGCCTAATAGCCTGGTATATCTTTCATTCTAGTTTGTGTCGCTCGGAAATTATTGGAAAATCAAAATAGTGTTCCATTGAGGAAATGAAGTTTTGTTGCTTAGTCATGTGCGTTGGAACAGCATCAATAAGCTTTGGGGCACTCAGTCAATAAGCGGCCAACACAGGATGCAAAGCTCACTAAATGTTCTTTCAATCTTATCCATCAATGTGTACACTAGTTCACAGTGTTCTAATTGGTCTTAAACCTATGAAATGTTGTATCATACACTACAGAGAATAATTGATACTCCCTCCGTCCGGAATAAGTATCCTGTTCGAACCTCATGTTTTCTAAAGGTTGTTTTAAGTAGATCGTATGGAGGCTTTTTCAGTTCAATTTTATTTAGGTTGCAATGAACTCATGCAATGCTCGTCATTGATTCTGGTGATATAAAATTTGGACCCCTTTGGATTCATGCTTTTCATAACATGATATTGAAATCGGTATCCTATGCGTTTAACAAAACTGCGGACACTTATTTTGGGACGGAGGGAGTAGGAATTATCTACTACTATAAATCGATTTTAGGTCACCTCGAGTTTCCATCTATGGTTTCGAATTTCTGCATTGCATCATTAGAGTCGGTATGAGGATTACGTGTGAAGATAGGCGTGCACTGACAGAAATGGTGGTGTATGGGGTGGTGTTCAGCTGGTACCTGCTCTTGTAAACGGAGGTGTAATGGCCTTTTCTCTATTGCTGTGGGCTAATGGACTTCGCAATTGTGGTCCTGTCAGGTATTGTAATCTTCCACTGATTCTCTTTTTTCCCTCTGCAGGTCTTTAATGGAATGTCTGGTCTTAAATATTGTTGATCTGAATTCTCATTTTAGAGAAGTGTCTTTCAAAGTAAGGTCAAATCCCTGAAAAATTGTCGAAAATATGAATCTGAACTATTTCCACCATGTGAGAATTAATTTTGAATATTACCAAGAGCAAATTGAACCTAATTCTAATTCTGAAGTGTATTGAATTAGTTATGAATTTCAAAACCATTGTGGTGTTTTTCCCAAGACCACGCACTAGACTAAGCTTATTCTGACCGTCTGCGTGAGAAGGTTAAAGTAAGGATCTCTTACAAATCTTAGCATGTAGCATTTTTCATTGGTTTAAGGTTGCTATTTGATGGCATTGAATGATATTATGGATGTATATTTAGTAGCTAGATGGAATTAAGGCATCTACCTTAGTCATTGGCTTATGACTTTTATGGCCTTGCTTGTATTAGGACCATACTGGGAGAATACGCCGGGGCGGTTCTGGGGGCAATATCGACTTTACTATTCAGTCGAAACGGTCTCGTATGGAGGCGGGTATGCCACATACTTGCTTTCAATCCAAGAAAGTCTATTAATGTCCGACGGAGGTGTATGGAATGCTTAGCAGCTAAATGGAATAAAAACTTAGATATGCTTAAAAATAGGAACTTCACTGGCTTATTTGAAGTTGATAAAAAAAGAATTGTTTAGCATGCTGAGAAATTATCCGTATGGAAAATCCTTATAGATCTTTGTAAAATCAATTAACTTTGAAATTTCATGAAATTTGTATTTTAAGTACTTGTATTTTGGTATGATTGGATGAATTGTAAGTGTATCAACATGGCACGATAATTTTGTATATTTTCTTAGTTAAGGTGTTTAAAAGCTTTAGGTTTTTTATTTTTAGTAATTTTACGAGCAAAGAGAGAATATGGACATCGTATGGTCTGAATTTCTTTAATTTGAGAGAAATTTGTCGCTGTCACCATGCTTTCTTCAGTCTGTCAATTGCCGAGATGCCTTTGAAGTAGCTTCCTAGTGGATGAAAGCAGTGAATGAAAGCAGTAGTTGAATGTGATGAATGGAACATATATGTCCCACATGGCATTAAGGGGTTACTTTGAGTTACTTCAATGGTATGTCGATGTTGGCATATGAAGGCGACGGTTTCAACCCAGTCTATTTATACCCATGTTATATATGCATTCATACACTTTATTGGGGAGTTTTGATGATGACATTTCGATACTAACACGAACTCATCTACATGACAGTAATTGGAGTGAAGGAGCTTACTGTCTAGAGATGCAGTCAACAAAATTAGAAGAGGGTGCTCAGAATTGGACTGAAATTTTTTTTATCTGGTTTGCAGATAGTAGGATTGTTGGCCATGTGTGCAGCATATTACTTTCTCTCTCGAGGATGGGCAATGTCAAGCTACTCTCCTTTCTATATCCTCCTCCCACGTATTTGGGTCGCAAGTTGTAGGCATTATTTTTGGAACAAGGAGTTAATAAGTTTAGTTTCATACCACAAGTGATTTGAGATTCCATCCCAAGTTTCAGTAACTCAAAGCATCTTCCTTTATTTTAGAAAGAAAGTATTTTTTTTCTTGATTTTTTCAATGTGTTTATCCTTGACTTCTAGCTACCTTTTGGATCATCTGCTGTGAAAGTGGAAGCGGTTGAGGCTGAGGAGGGACTCATCAAGTCATCATCCATGTTATTACCGGCATTCTCAGGGATCCTAGCAGCCATTCGACGTATTATCAGCCGCCGAGAGTATACGAAGGTAGTTATTGGAATGCCATCCACGTCTTTGAATTTTCATAGTGTCTCCGAACTGCATAATGAAATGTAATTTACCCTGGAAGACCACATACAATCATGTTAATATTTCAACATGATTTTAGCGTCCTTTTATGGTCATATTTGAAGTATTTTCATTTGCCAGGAGAGATTGGGAATTAACTTTTCACCAGCAATTTGTAATCTGAAAAATCTGGACTTCGCAGAGCAATGCCAAGAAGCGGTTGCATGCAGTAACAGTTGCTGCTGCTGCATGCTTCATATTTCCTTTTGCCATGTTCAAATTGGCTATTGTAAGTATTTTCTTTCCATCCAATAATATTCCATTTGTGGCATGTTTGTGTAGTCTTTTTCAAAACGTTTGAAAAAGGATTTGACTGGGTTTTTCAATTTTCTTTCGCCCAGATCTGACCCTCGAGTGTCATGTGTGCTGACAGGGAAAGCAACATCCATCAGCTGAGCCGCATGGATCTGCTGCATGGGCATACATAAGCACCATCTTATTTGGCGTCGTGCTAATTTTTTATGTTGATACTTTTGTCGAAGACAGGTATCGTAATTTATTTTACGACCAGATTATTTTACTTCGGTTTTTGACACTTGATATACGTGTCCTGTTCAGTAGGGTTTGCTTGAGTACTTTGAGTGCAAGTGTTCTGCTAGGGAGATTTCTGGTTCTCTGTTCTGCTCTTTTCATAAGATTCATAAAGTCGCTTATTTAGGTCAAGTTAGGGACTCTAGATTTGAAGTGTCAGTTGAATGTGTCTTCATGTGTTTTTGGTTCAGTACATGTTACCAAATATCACTTTTTGAAGGATAAGTGGCTAATTATTTTCTGATATTTGGCTGGTTTGGCAGGTTGCACATTGTGGTTGCTTCTCCATTACATATTGTGGTTACAGCAGTAGGCATAATCATTTTTGAGTATATTTACGGGATGGACTTCTCATTCTTTGGCTTCATCGTTTGTGCAACAGTACTTGGTTTAGGTGTGCTTTACAACCGTTCTTATGAACTCCTCGTGCGTGTTCATAGAAGAGTTGTTAATCGCATACCGGCAGAAACCTCGATGAGTGTATTATTTTTAGAAAACTCACTAACAAGTCATGTCATTCGGAATTGTAGGCAGTTGTGCTTGTTCTCGGTTTTAAATATGACTGAGGTGTCGGAAATGGTGGTTTATATAGTCTTTCACATTCTATTCTCTCTCATTTTAAGTAGATTTGACTTGTATGAAAATGCAGGCATATTTGAGGCAACGGCAACAGACCCGAGTACTGACGACCTTGACCAAGCAAACGGCTTCTTGAAGGATGATCGTCCACCTGTCAATATGTCAGCACTTCCATCTTAGAATGTTCAAGGTAAGACTAGGATCATGCAACGGAACCTTCGTATTTGTTTTAACCTCGAAAAGGGCATGAATTTATGCTCTAAAATTGACCCAATTCGATTGATCAAATTGTAAAACTTATTAGTCAGATCGAGTCAAATTTTATATCAGCAGTGTCAGCGAAGAACATTGCATTTGGCCAACAGAATGATCAATACAATTGGACAGAACAGAGTCCCCATCTATTATACTCAAACTGCTATCAAAAGCATGAGACTCAAAGAAGGTAACAAAGAGGTTTCAAAGTGTCCTACAATTTTTCAATGATACGAATATGTGTTGGAAGTGAATATAATTGACAGTTTGTTTCCAAATTGGACTTTCTATGTTCACTTCGGGCATGTACGGTTTAAATAAGTGAACACGAGGTAGGGGGCCCATGTAAGTGCATGCACTTTTAGCCTGGATGTCACCTCCATTTTTTATTGCTGCAGGCTGTGGCAGATGAAGATCCCTTGTACGTTCTAAGCGGAGGATGTGGAGATCCAATTACTGCCTGGCATTTTGTAAAATTTAATGACATCTATTCCAAATTCTCTCAACCTGCAGAACTAGTCGAATCACTCTCCAAGAGATTTTTCGTTGTTCGAGCATCGTCCAGATCCAATACAGGTTTGTCTCGGTTTTCTTTCTTCCACAAGTGTGAAAATGGCTTATGAGAGCACGTTCTTTGGGCGCAGAGATGACTGGACGTAATGTGAGCTTATTTTGGATTCATTAATCAGACTTCTAGCCACGGGTTTTGGACATACTTTAAACGAGTTGTACATTGTGATCAGAACCTTCTTTTTTATAAATTTTCTAAAGAGGCGTGAAAATCGACTTTTAAAATTTAGCTTTCAGTCAAACAGTAATTGTTATTATTGTTAAAAAATTTCAAGTTAATATTGTTAGGTCGCAACCTTTTTCTTAGTATGCAAATCATCGAAATCGTCCACGGAGTGTTTGAAGTAACGTGCCTTAACTCGCATTTTTTTGCTTATTGATCTTATTTTTGAATACTAGGGAAGGAAGGTAATTTAATTTACTTTGAGAATCAAACATCTTATTTTTGAAAACTCTTTCTTGCCGCTCTAGAATTGACATACTGTTCTTTCAGTCGTCCTCACGTAAACTAGTTCTCTTACTAATCTGCTTTGGTATGGCTCTGCAGATTCATTTCCAATGGAATACATTTATTCATGAACTGCAAGGCTTGTTGAGGAAGCTTGAATGTAGGTGTCCACCTAGGAGTTAAAACTAGGTACATAAATTCTTTCTTAGAGGAACATCCCTTTACTTATTTGTATCCTTATCTTTCTCTGTCTCAAATCATGGGCGCGGTGTTGATTTTTTCATATTTGCACGAATAAAATTGTGAAAGGGCTGTTTGTGTGTGACGGTAGTTAGTTTTGTAAACAGTGTTTCTCTAGTAATGCTGGATCCCGACCCCTTCTCACGTCCTCTGAATGGCAGCCTTGAGCTGCGGTCGTGTGTGCTCGACAGTTATTTTCTTGTATTTATGATGGGATAACTTGTCTAATTTTCTCATTGACGGATCAGTTAAACTTGGTCGCAGCTGATTTTAAACTGCAATTTCGGATAGAGTGATTATGTATTTTCAGAAATTTTCTTCCCTAACCTTTAGGAATATTTATCCTCTTTCCGATGACACCCAATTCGAGTCATTCCAAGCTCCTATGCCTTCATAAATGAATGATATGTTATAGAAATTCAAGGTTTTGTAATTTCTTGTGTTATTCTGGAAGATTGTCCCTTCTTCAAGGCGACTCTATTAGAGGTGATGTAGGCTTATTAAAAGACAAAGTGAGTACCAATTCAATTAATGGTTTGCAGGAAGTGGAAATAATTTAGTCATTTTTGTGAAAAAGTGTTACATGTCATCTTGCCATTGGTTTGTGAGGTGACGTGGACCCCTGAGAATCTGACGTGGAAATTCAATTTCAACATTTGAGTGTTGAATCAGACCTTCATGTACTATTTATTCATTTGTCCTAATTTTCCAGAAGTTAAAACATGCAATTTCAATTGCACATGTAGGAGATACATATTTGTCCCAACTTTATTACACCCAAGGATCCTCTTGTTATGTACACAATTTGTTGGATTTGTTATATGTAAACTCTTGGTCAATGCATCATGTCAATGCATTACAAGGGATCTACATGACAATACTCGAAATTTTTGGATGATGGACATGTATAATTTGGTTGACATTTCATACACATAAAATACAATAGCTTTGTCAAGAATGCCTTTAGACTCTAGACAAGAAACTTCTTCCATTGTAGACCTCCGAATGAATTTCCATCCTCATATGGTTATGTGGCAAATAGTAAGCTAATGTTGGTAATGTAGAATGCCACAGTTATAACAAGTCAAGCATTTTGTCATGGCTAGGGTGACTATCGACCCCTTGATTCCCCCCAACCTAGGGTGAAAGTAAAATTGCCCCCTATTTTGTGCTAGATTAATTTTGTATTTTTTCGCTTCTCACGTGTCATTTGGAGCCTTAGATTCAAATATGAATTCAAAATTTCCAAATTTTATCATGAATGGCATATAAAAAGTTTCAATCTTTTCTCCAACAGTAAACCATAGGGGACTAGAGGGCCAATTCACCTTGGCCCTTGACCTATGACAATTCTATTAATATAGATATTCATAGATATTGATCCCTCTTCAATTTGGACACATATGTAAACATTTTTTGTGGTATATACAAAATAGCTTTTTTGCCTTCTCCTTTAGCCATATATGGTCCATCCATGGCACAAACTTCAAAACTTGGTAGTTTACCTAAACTACTATATAGACGCAAGTGTAGTCAACAACTTCTCAAAGTGCAATTGTAATGAAAGGTGACTTATAGGGTTGGTAAGATGGTAAAAACTAACATTTGAATGCACAATCCATGAATTAACAATGGTTGTCTCAAGAAGAATATGAAAAATTCTCTACCACCATTTATGACTCTTTGTCAATGTCAAATAAGTGCTACATAAATTATCGGCATTGTTGACTCCTCTCATATTTCTTTAATACTATAAGTGCACATGATCTTTTGTGTACTTCAACCCTTCTACCTTCTTCTTCACTATTTGGATATCCATTGTTGGTGAATTAGGTTCCGCAAGTGTTCATAGAAGAAACACAATATTTTTGTGTTTCTAAACAACACAACAAATTTTGCTAGAAGAATGTAACATCCAATCCAAAGAATCCATCTTTTTTCATCTTAGTGACATCCAAAGGCCACATTTCATATGGTAAATATTTTCTATTTGCTTTGAGGGTTCCCTTTGATTAGATATGCATTTCCAAAACTTGCATGAAACTTGAAAAGATGCATCAAGGCAAATAAAAAAATTGCCTATTGTGATTATGTAGATACAATCATGCAACTTTTTGTTTGGTCCTTCCCTAACCCTTCAAGGACCAAGGCCAATTCTAACAAAAAACACTCAAAATTGCCACTTTGTTGTATTCATCTTATAAAACAAAAAATATTTGTTTTAAAAATAAATAAAATCATACAATCTCATACCTCACTTTTTTGAGATCATGTGATAAAAAATTCACCAAATTTGATCATATAGATTGGAAGGTATTAGTATTTGAAGTTGGCCAAACTTTCTTTTTTCAAGAAGATGCTTAGATTGCCTAAAAAACAAGATTGTCCATAGCTTTCTCTTCACTAGTCCAAATAGAATGAATCAAAGCTTCAAATGTAGACAAAAATATATTGTTTTAGGAATGCAAAAAATATATAATTATCATTATGACTTATTGTGATATTTTTTGTTGCCTGTCGACCTCTATTTTGGGCTTATTGGGCCATAACTTTTGCTCCTAGGCACCAATTGAAATAAAAAATTATATATTCATGAAGCTCTTACAAGACAACACATCTTTAAAAAGTTTCCAATATATTCACTACAAATTGACACAATAAACACCTACCTAAACTGAAAGTCGGGTTTATACTATGCCTTGGGATGAATGGACGGACAACCAAATTTGCCTTCAATCTGGCCCTAGTTTTTCCATCTGGCCCTAGTTAATGTAAAGCCCTTGGACTAGATTCTAGAGTCCAATTTCCCATTCATGTGTTCTTGGATTTTCTTAATGGTGAATTAAAAAAAAATATTAATAAAAAAACATTATTTCCTTCATCTTCTTCTATCTTCCTTTCCTTAAATTTATTTTTTCATTTTTTTCCTATTTATTCTAATTCAAATATATAAGAGAGAATTTTTTTTACTTTCTTTTAACCTTTTCTTTCTATTCCTATTTATCCTATTTCAAAAATAGAAGAGAGATTTTTTTTCATTTTTTGAAACTTTTTGTTTCTCTTTCTATTTTTTCTATTTGAAATAAATAGTGTTTTCACTTTCTTTGAACCTTTTCCATTCTCTTCTTGTTTTTTGTATAAAAAACAAGTTTTTTTATTTTTATTTTTTTGAACTTTTCCTTTTTCTTCCTATTTTTTCTACTTCTTTTCTTTTTCTAAAATCGTACTCAAATGAAAGCAAACTTCATTTTTTTGGATTATATGTTTATTGATATATACATTGAGTGACATTTTCTATTCTCCTATTTTTGCAACATGGTGACTACTCAAAGGCATAATGTAAATCAATAAATGCATAAGGTAGTTTGCTCTAAAAGTGATAATGACACGGAGGTACATTTTACTTTCTTCAATGCACTAGCATTGTACATTGAAGGATGTGAGCACATTTAGTGATTGTTGCATTTCAACTTCAAAATCTCATAACTACTTAAATAGAGGTCCAAAAAATATGAAATGACTTGAGTTAGATGCCAAATTCAATTTCATATGTACTACAGTTTACTAAAGTTTTTTTGAAAGAGTCTAATTTCCCCGAAAAGTCAATGAAATCTTAAAAGGTTGCTTGAAGAGTGGACTACCTTATTTTGAAAAAACTATTTTAGAACATAAAAGTATAGTATAGTATCCAAATGCCATGTTCTTTGACGTGTAGGAACTTCCTTTCAAAAGCCAACAATAAAATAGAAAATTATGAATAATCCACTATTGGTAACTTCTCGATAAGGGAAAATAGGCAATTAAATTTATTTCAAATAGTTAAACGATATAAAACCTTTTTTTATTTGACTATTTGAATTTAATTTAAGTTTTTAATAAATCATCAAGAAAGGTAATTGGTAAGCCCACCAAGCCTTTCTTAATTAGGACTTTCTTAAAATTAATTAACTTACCAAGAAAGGCTTGGTGGGTTGATTAACCCCTAAATGCCCAAGGCACCAGATTCTGGTGTTTCAAAAACTTTGAAGTTAAGTAAAACCCAACCAAATTGCTATTATTATTAGTTTATATTTTTGGAGAATTCTTTTTGAAGTCTAGTTTAAGGATCAAAAAGCTGATCTTAAAAATAAAAGATTATGATTTTTCTATTGAAGATTTTGTGCAAGGATACCCAGTGCAATCTTGACTTCCCGTAGTGTTGTGGGCTCTTGGAAATGAGCCTCAAATACACTAGATCTTGGAGGAAAAATCACTTTAGAAATTCATTTAAAAAAATTGTAGAATAGATTTTGAAAAAACATAAATTGATTGGGGTTGTGCATGCTAGGCCCTATAACCTCATATTTTTTTAGTGACCAACTTTTTAGAGTTGACATGCAAAAAGTGAATTGAAAAATTTTCATAGTTTTTACACCTTCATGATCAAACATTATAATCTTTCAATCTGTAAGTGATTTTGTTATGTTTTCTTTTCCTATGTGATCTCCAACATGTCTAGTTTGAATTTTTATGGTTACAATTCAAAAGAAATTGGTATAACTTATGAAAATGTTGACTTTTTGTTCAATTTAGAACAAATTTCAAGAAGCTCCAAACAAGCCTTGGGCATTTAGGGGTTAATAAACTACCAGCCCACCAAATTAAGACAAGCTTGGTAATGAATTTCTTTTTTTAATAAATAACCAACCTACAAGCCTTTCTTGATCAGGACCACCGGCTTCAAGCCAATTAGCCAAACAAGCAGGCCAAACAAGAAGGCCAATCAGGCAAGAACAAACAAGGAAGAATAGACACGCAAGAAGCACGATGAAGGAATTCATAAAAAAAAATTAGAAATATATTTCTGAAAATCAATGGTAGAGACTTGTATGATCCAATGGAGGAGCCCAATTCAGCCCCAATCCAACCTTGGATGGGAGTTCGGGCAACCCAAAACCTCATCTCAATTGCTCCCTTGGGGCTAGAAGGTTTGGCACCAAAACTATGCCACTTAAGGTGACATGTAGGATAAGTTGTAGTTCAATTTGGCCCCAAGTATAAAGCCTTTGGGTTGGATTTGGAGAAATTAACCGCTAAAGTTCCATGACTATGTTTTCACCAAAAATGCTCTAAAAATGTCATTTTTAGTACAAGTACAATTTTTTTGAAATTTTTTTTGACACATGTAATTGTAGGATCTTGTAGTATGCTGACTTGAGAACATGTGGTAAAAATTTGAGAAATTCCCACTGCATGGATTGCAAGATATAAGCATTGAAATTCACTGAAATTATTTTTTTGGCCCTACGAAAAACAGGGCAGCTGCACTTCACAAGCTCACTTTTCTATGAAAAAATTTCCAAAATGGTGGTGCTTCTTTGTATTTTTTTTCCTAAACAAGATGGCCACATGCTTGAAAAATTTCAGATCATTTGGAATTGTACAACATATAGGAAAAAAATAGTAAGCGGATAGTAGTAAAGAATGATTCAAAATACTAAATTGTTAAGAATTGAATTATAGAATTGAAAAATGCCCATCCTAATGGTTGCAATGTTGTAATAAACAATCTACATCCTATGATTTTACTTCTTTTCCAAAAATATTGAAAATTGAGTAAGATAATGGACTTTAAAGTTTAAATTGGTGTAGAGAATCCATAATTGCTTGTAAACACAAAATCCTCATAAATTTTGACTCATTGATCAAAATGGAATGATTCAAAGCTTTCCAAGTATATATAACTCTAGAAAATCAATTTCAATTTTTCTTTTTTTAAAATAGTGATTTTTTCTAATTTGCCTAAACTACTCATTTACGAAAAAAAGTAACATATTAGGTCATAACTTTTGATTCATATTTTCAAATGTCATGAAATTTAGTGGATGTGAAAAATATTCCTCTTCCCCACCTTCTATTAAAATTTTGGCCAAAGATATGCAAATCTCCAATCACACATACCTACCCAAAATTGCTATGTAGCCAAAAAACACATGCATGCTAGTCCTTTAGAGGTTAAGTGATCCTATTGGTTCAAACTTGGAGAGTTCTATCCAGCCTTCAATCCAGCCCCAAGTATTAACCAGCCCTAATAAATTGTTTCCCAAGGAGACAAATGGTCCTTTAGGGCCTAAAATTTACGCTTGCATTCCTACGTATACCTTTTTCATTAGTGTAGTGTTTCCATACTTTTTACGTACCATGACACAATCAACACCTTCTTCAATGTCTAAAATTGTGATTCCAAACCCAAGACTTATTAGATTCATAAATTCATCTTTTGAACTGATGAACAAGAAGTTCACATATAGTTAACCCCTAAATGACACCATGGACGTTTTTGGTCCGATGAATGCAAAGGAATTTTCCTCTGTAGGATAGAATTGCAACTATTCATCCAAGTAATTAGAGGTGAAAAGGGGAGATCTTCTTTAGTAGTTTGACTCCCAATGAGTATTTTTTATTTTTTTAAAGTGGATGATGTCACATGGATCCAAAATGGCTGATTTCCAAGGTCACCAGCCTGGCGTTCAAGGGTTAAGTACTGGAGGAATTTTCCTGAAGATTCTCTGAAAACCCAGCTCCTGAGATAGGAAATGAATTTAGATACACAATCAGACCACATTCACTTCGCTAATCACCAGCGAGGATACCCAACTGTGATCCACCCGTGCAGCTAAAATTGGACATCATGAAAGATTGCACGTGGATTTATGGCCAAGACTGAACATTTCCAAATTTTCCGCCATAAAAATATATACCTACCTGTAATGCAATGGCGGGGGGGGTCAGTCCTTCCTCGTCTGTGCTAAAAATAAAAATAAAACAAATCCAGGGTATTGGAATGGGTTTGCTACCCCCGCCCTACAGAATCTGTTTGTTGGTGCCAAAAAAAACGAATAAATTTTTATTATCCTCCGTTGGACCGGGACGAGGAAAAACTGGGCCGAGCCGGCAATAAACGCAATCAACCTGTTCCTTCGACATACAAAAAAGAAAGAAGGAAAACAGTGTTTGCAACGACTATTGAAACCATAATCGGGAACAAGATTGAACCGAAGCATAATATATTAGTGAATGATTGCGAACTGAAGAAAATGAGAACAAAGTGGTTGAATTTCGGGAAGAGTTCTAACAGGAGTAGGTAACTTATACCAGTTGAATTTCGAGTACACCCGGCATTCGAAGCACCACTTTTTCCATAAAAATGCAGTTTATTGAATAAGAAAAAAAGGTTTCCTCTCTACCCATTCTCACGGAGATGACAATCAAACATTAAGATACATAAGTTATGTAGAGTATGATTATATCTAGTATGATTATATCTAGTACTCGTAAGTCTAATATTATTTTATTGCGACGTTCTTAACCTGTTTATTGGCTTTGAGTGCAGGCCCATGTCATGCAACTGTGATATGACATAAGCATTGGATCGCATGGGGAACCACACCAGCTGGATAATTCCCCGCCAGCGGCGTTATTAGTAAATTAAATTCCCCTAGCATAGGCCTAAACGCTGCTGAAGAAAGACTTTCAACCAAATGCACCGGCACACCACTGAGCAATACTTTAAGACTTTTTTCGTAATCATCTTTTTGGCATGCATGTCTAAGTTAGAAAATGATATTTCGGGAAGACAATTTCTAACTTAGAAGCGCTTCCCCGAGAAACCTACAGTACTGTACTGAACCCTTGTGCAGCAGAAGCGTACCTACGCCGCGATTCCCCAAACAGATAGACTTGAACTACCTGATTAATTTCAATTTCAATGACTGTCAATAAAGCCGTCGCCCTTTTCTTCATAAAAAACTTGTACATCAAAGTGAGAGCAAGTCAACGCGTTGACCTTTTCCAACTTTTTTCTTTTCTTTTCTTTATATGAAATCAAATGGAATTTTCTTGCAGAACAAAAATACGCAACAGCAGTGATTTCTATTTTTATTTATTTATTTCATTTGGAAGAAATCAAGCCAGCTGTTTCTTCAAGTGGATACCCACATACTGGTTTCAATTATTCTCAATGCATCTTCGGCACCATACTTCCTCGTCGCTTTCTTCATCTTCGCACCATCTGGTCCTTACTTAGAGGTTCTGCACTCTGGATTATTTGGATTTCCCGGAACAGTATAGTGTTTTCACAATCACCATGGCCTGGTGAACTAATCCAGAGAGCCCTCTGGGAAGCACTCTTAGACTCCGGTCGTGCAGCGGAGATGAAAGCTCAGCGAGGAGTTCGTAATCAACCCCATCGAGCGGTTAACATTTGGGCGAACTTTGCCAGAATCTGGCTCCACTCTCCACTTATGGCCAGTAGGAAGGAATCTACCATCTCATGGAATAGGACTGCTCCCCCCATTTGTTCCTTTGTTTAGGTCTCTCATTTTTTGTGTTTTCTGGTTTTTGTTGCTCAGCTTCTCTTCAGTGTCCAGCCTTCGTGGCTTGGCTGTCTTGTTTCTCGTTCCTTTTTAATGCAATGGGTTCTCCCCAGTTGTCAAAAATAAAATAAAATTGGGTTGATAATTGGTAATACCCTACGCTAGGGTCAGATTCGTAAAAAATTAATTCAAAATATAAATAAATATGGCATCTATTGAAAATTTCAAAAATTAAAACATGGCGTAATTGAATAGTTGAAAAAATATTCATAATAAAATTGTAATACTCAAAAACCCATGAAGCCAAAAAAGAAATAATTTAGTATGGGGTCTAATGAATCTGACCCCAAGGTACGGTATCTATTATGGATCCCCAGTAGGTGATATTGACAGAGGTAAACTTTGGCTACTGGTTAAAATATACCAGGAATGTGGCTAGTTTGTCAAAAAGAAAAAACCTGAAATCTCCTGAACAGAAACTAGCCTGTTCTAATTCTGTGTAGAAAATTAGCAATGTGACAATAATTTGTGACAAACAATAAAAAATGCACTGCAGCGAAGCACCCCTTTTTCAACTTTTCAACTAATGTAATTGCGACTGACAGAATGCTTCCACGCGTCTTACGGAACAGCAGGTGTGATATCAGCGTTTTGTACTTTGGAATAAAGTATTCAAGCAGCATCTCTCTGGTTGACCTTGAAATTTTCAGCTTCGGTCGTCTTCCGACGTCAACTCTCCGTGTTTCTTGTTTACTCATTAGTGAAGGTTATGTGTGCTCTACGAGTCAAGCTCTGAGCATTGAAACGTAGATGGTAAGTAAACGTGCTTTTTCTATGGAGAACACTAAAATAATTGGTGGGCGCTCCACCGAACTCCACTCTGGCTTCGCTCTATAAAGGAGGAACCGTTTCATGTTTTTCACATCAGACTCTTCAGCTTACAATTGCAAGCGCTTCTGCTTTCGTACAACTGCGAACAGGCAGGACATTTACACGGGAGTCTAAGACAGACGATCCAATTTCAGGTAGTAGTAGCAGTTAGTACCAATTCGAAGCACCATGATTATGCCTATGCTTTCTCTTGTTGTCTGTAGGTAGACTTGACCCATTCCGGGGGATCGATGTCACCTATTTCCTAGTACGTTTGAAGCCCTCGGTGATGGCTACTAGACATTGCACGAAGGAACATTCATTTGGGGCTTAGAAGGATTTAATGATGCAATAGTGTGTTAATTGTAGGCGATAATCAGGATTTAGGAACTGCATTATTTATTAACGACATGTGGTGGACTGTTGTTGTGTGGGTACCAGCTAGCTAGCTTACCAAATCGCAGGGCAACCATGGCATCCTCAGTGGCTTACGCTTTGTGCATCGTGCTCTGCATTTGCAGTCTGCAGACTGCGGTTCAGGGTAAGCCCTTCATTCCATAGTTAAGCAACCTTGCGGATCAGAAATTGGCCATCCTTCGAAATGCTTATGGAATCCATTTCATAAGAATCTTTTACCGACTGCATAGATCTAGGACTGCATCACACTCCTGTTCTCCCACGTACACGTAATGAAATGGATGTATCAAACTTGCAGAGGAGATCGAAATCCAATATGGAAATTTTACAGAAGTCCTTTTATGTCCAAATTCCATTCTTAGTCTTCCCTAGTGTATCGAAGTGAACCCTACTCGATCTGTCGATCAACACTGATCATTGAAGATGAAATTCTTCCAAAACTCCATAGATACTAGACATTTCGGATTCCTCCTCTATTGTAACCCAGGTCAATTAGTCTCTTGTGAATCTAGTAGCAACTTACAGTCTAGAATCGATCAATCGGTAACATAGATCCCTGTTCGAATCCACAAACTGACAGTGTTTACAACATTGTATTGTATTGTTGGCATTGCAGCAAAACGTGAGAAACTTACCCTCACAGTTTACGTGCACGAGACCCGAGCTGGACCCAACATCTCGATCTTAGCAGCCGCAGGCACAGGTCAAGGCAACTTCTCTGCTCTCGGCTGGGGCAGCCTCCTCGTCTCCGATAACATCGTCAAACAAGGCCCCTCTGCAGACAGCGCTGTGTTGGGCATATCGACAGGCTCCGGTCTGTTGAGCACCAAGGAAGGAGTCGCAGACGGCGGATTTCAAGTGATCAACAAGATTTGGTTCTCACCCGAGTCCAAGTACAACGGCTCCAGCATCACGGTCTTGGGCACTTTGGCGTACCCGTTGCCGCCCTGGGAACTCACCGCCATTGCTGGCACAGGGCTTTTCAGGGGGTACTATGGATATGTGTTGGCGACGACGGAGCCAGCGGTCGCTCCACTGTTTGTTTACAAGTTTGAGTTCCACCTTTACAGGTTGTGGTAATTGAAATGAGGATTTCATTGATTCAATCCACATCTACTGGGAATTAATCGTAGTAGGATTGATATATCGATCAGTTTTATTATGCTGAAGCCTTCATTAACGCAGTTGTGGCCGTTTTTAGAGATAGCCCATTTTTGGTTGGACATGGAGTGTCGATCTCTTTGATTCAATTCATTGAAGCGGGGTCAGACTGCAGCCGGCGCGCTTGCATTTCCGTCCTTCCGGGATCCATTTGCAATAATTTTTGTACATTCAAATTGTTTGTACGTGTTGGCACAAATATATATAGTGTGAAATAAGTGACGGATTTTGAGTTCGTTTCTTGCAATTAAAGTTCTCTTTATTTGGTACTTTCGCATCGTGTTTGCAAGTGGAGCGAGGTTGTTGCATAGGAATCATGGACGTTTAGAGTTGGTGCGTAAGTGACATATATATGGCGATTATGTTACGAAGGACTTTAGTTGTAGTACCACCGCAGGGCTTTGAAGTAGTTTCATTTTGTTCAGTTTTGTTTAACGTCAATTACGTTAAATTGGCAATGGGTAACAATTTCCATCCATTACATATAGGGTACTCTATATAAGTTGTTATCGGCCATCAATAGGAGCTGCAGTTGAAACCTGTATCTTGCATGCACTGGAATTATCAATTCTTTTTATTTGAAGGTGTCTGGCTTCAATTAGGCAAGGAAGAACCAAATAAAAGTGCTCACTATGTCCTCTGTCAATGGAAATCGTCCATGTGTTTCTAAAAAAAGTGCACACTATACCGGGTTCTGACTTCTGAGTTTGATCTATTATGGGAGGGTGGGAACGAGTTTCCACCTGTGGCAAAGGAATTTTTTTCATTTGTGCAGAAAACGAAGGTGCAACTTCTGATATAAGAATAGTAAATAGTTATTTCGTTTCATGAATTTGCCCACATGTTTCATTAAAAATCTCTGCGATCCTAGTATGAGAAGGGTTGTTACGTTCCTCATTTCCCCCTACCCAACTATGACCTGTTCAAAACGTGCTCCAGGAAGTCCAAAAAATTATGGTGCCTGGGGTATTGGGGCGTTTCATTTGTTGACCCTGTCTTGCATAGAATTGGGTTTGTTGATCAGTATACTTGGGCGCAATGGTTCCAGAGAGTTATGTAAATTCAGGTGCACCAGTTACTTGAAAAATTGTCTGCATAAAAATATCCTCCGCAGTTTGTAAATAGCTGCCTCTATTTTTAGGAGCACCTGCGGCACTCTCATCCCATTCGTATTCAACAAACACATGCAACCCTTCACGCACTCGCTGAGATTTTGTCGATGTGTGAAATTGAACATTGCATTTCTTTTAAGAAAGTCGAAACACCAACTATAGCTAGTCGTTTCAAATGCATTCAATATCAATTTCGTTAAATTAGCACTGACAATAAAATGACATACTAAACCCTCGAGCAAGGAAGAAAATGAAATGATTTTGAGAGTCCACAAAGGATCATGGGCTTGGAAATAATTGCTCAGGAAGTGCACAATCACAAGGGAATTCTACGAGCTTACCATCGTGCTAAAGAAACGGAGTTCACCACTAAGCAAGTGGTAAATAAGGGATCAATGGACGTAGTAAACTCCGTTCCATCTCGTCCATAGTAATTGGTAAACTCTTAAAATTCCCTTGTGAATGTCTTGAATGAAATGTAATTTACATATTTATCTGTGTATCGGCACAGAAAATATTGGAAATGTCGAAACGCCGCATGCCATACGTTAATGGGCTACAAAAGAATTCGTTTTGAAGCGAAGGAATTTCTTGATAAGATAGAGCATGTAAGTCCCAAAGAATAAAAATCATGCCAACTTATAAAATCAACGTTTTGAAATCCAGAACAAAATTGAAAAAATCCCGTCAACCATCAACTAAAGTTAGTCGTTTCGTATCACAACCGCCAGTTACGCATAAAATCCGAGCATCGACGATTCGTATGCAGCCATACTCTTTCGCGAATACAATGTACAAGCGCCAAAAAAAGAAGAACAAGAAACACGACAACTAGTGATGTGAAATTTCGCTGCAACAAATCACTTTAATACGAAACTTAATGAAATTAAGCAGTACGCAGGCATTTGTGCCAAATCGTACAAACAAATGCATTGCACACCAATTATTGCAATTGGAAATGCATCCCAGCTGCTATCTATCTGACCCCTCTTCCAGCTCGACGAATCAAACAGACAAACTCCAGCTTCTCAGGCCCACAAATGGAGAACTAATTCATCTTTTCAAACAACTGCCACAACCGGCGACACCACAACAAAACTGCAAGGAACATATTCTGGTTTTCTAAAGTTAGGTGAAACTAAAACAACTTATAAAGGTGGAACTCAAACTTGAAAACAAAGACCGGAGCCACGGTGAAGGAAAGTTCCGGCGACGCCAACGCGTATCCATAGTATCCCCGGAACTGTCCAGTCCCAGCAACGGCGGTGAGTTCCCATGGCGCCAACGGGTACGCCAATGTTCCCAGGACAGTAATACTGGAGCCAAGGTACTTCGACGTTGGAGAGAACCAAAACTTGTTGATCACTTGCGTTCCGCCGTCAGCAAAGCCTCCCTTGGTGCTCAAGAGCCCGGAGCCTGTTACTCTTCCGAGAGTAGCACTAGCTGGGGAGGGGCCTTCCTTCAGGATGTTTTCGGAGACGAGGAGGCTGCCCCAGCCCAGAGCAGAGAAGTTGCCTTGGCCTGTTCCTGCGGCTGCCAGGATTGTGATGTTGGGGCCGCCACGGATCTCGTTGACATAGACGGTAAGCGTAAGCTTTTCCTTCTTTGCTGCAACAGTTGCAATAACATTAATCGTTGGAACATACGTGTAGTGCTCAACTGGTGGATATCTTGATTTAAGCTCTACTTACAGAGATCGGAGACTTGAGGAGGAGAACTAGCTACCGATCGAGGTTATGATGTTGGGAGAATTAATGCGCTAGTTGAACCACATGATTTCAGGCAGTAGTTATCACATTCACAAGAGAACTGCGGGATTAAAAGTTTGATCCATGGACTTTGATTGATATCGAGATCGAGATCGAAAACTGTAAGTGGGATGCAGTCGGTATAAGGTAAAACAGCCCATTACGGACCAAATCGGGGGTCTGCCCTCTTGAAATTTTCTACTTTTTTTTCCAGAGAAAGTCAAGTGACAGAAATGGCGAGAGCATTTGAAACTATATTTTTTCCACAAAGCGTGAATTTGTTATGAATTTTTGAAGTGTTCAGCCCATCACAGCGTAAAAGAGTCTGTAGACTACCCAAAACCAACAAAAACTGATCCGTACACTCATCTTACTCACCTATACTCACCTACAGCGGTCACAATATTTTTTTTTTTAACACAGAAGACCTGAAAAAGGCACTTCCTACAATGAACTAACACTAAGAAACTGAAAGTATCTATTGCGATCACTAATTACTCCATTCCAGTTAGCTAAGACATTGAATGTGACCCAAATCTCAATAACTACAAGAAAACCATAATGGGGTCATTCTTAGAAGTCCGCAATGGGTAAAAGGTCCGTAATGGGCTGTGTTACCTTATACAGAAGCGGATGTATCTTAGTACTTCGATCCTGGGGAGTTCCAAGACAAGCATATGAAGTACGAGGTTGCTTAGTTATGGAATGAAGGGCTTACCCTGAACCGCAGTCTGCAGACTGCAAATGCAGAGCACGATGCACAAGGCGTAAGCCACTGAGGATGCCATGGTTGCCCTGCGATTTGGTAACCTAGCTGGTGATCATACAACAACAATCCACAACATCTTGTTAATAATGCCGTTCCTAAATCCTGATGATCGCCTACGACTACCATAGTAAAATCCTTCCAAGCTGCAATACCTAGCTAGCTACCATCACTAGAAGATATGAAAGTGGGTGCATAAAAAAAAGCATTCGATCAAGTCTACCTAAAGCCAACATGAAATAACATATAAAGCACAATCAAAATGTTTCGAAGTGCTACTGCTACTACCTTTGATAGTTCGAAGGTCTGTCTAGAGCTCCCCCCTTGGCAAGGCAGCTAGGCAATGCAGAACTTTGACTGTCGTCACAAGTGATTAGACGAGCTTGTACGACTAGTATGAATCTCTTGGAATGATTTGTACCTTTATACATCGATGTTAGGGTTGAATTTGGGGGGGTCCCCATGATCCCTCATGAAAATTATTTTAGTGATTTCCACTGCTCATCGAGTTACTGGCCAGGTTTTGGTGCTCAGAGCTTGACTTGTCGATGGAATGCCTCGGTGTAACGGAAAAAATAGAAACACAAGGTTGACCTCGGGAGACGACCTGTGCTGAACGGTTCAATGTCAACCGGGGCGATCCTTGATTCCGAAATACTAATCGCTAACTTTGTAAGTTTTCGGAATGCATCGAGGCAGGGTCAACCTTCGGCCGTTGAAAGTTGACTTTAAATAGGGACTTGGGTACTTATCGACTATACGGTAGATGTTTTGGTTTTTTAGTTTTGAAACACGTGGGCACCTCTGCAAGTGGCAAGCCATTTTTAGAGAAGTTAAGGAACCAAGGAACAACTTACAGCGAAGCTATGTATCTCCAGAGTAGAGCCTGACGAAGAGGGCAATGAAACTGCTCCGACTGGGTGGTGCTTCTCCTCCTCCTACGGCCGGGAGCAAGTGGCCACATGACCTCTCCCAGCGCTGCGTCTTTGGAGCCAACCTTCGCCTGTCCGTTTGTCCGGCTCCCTTGTTGTCTGTCTTTTGGGTCGTTTGTCTTGTTCTCCGCCAGGCCACCAGTGGCTGGCGTCTTGTGCACTGCCTTTGCAATTTCGGAAATTCCGTTTCATTTGTGTCAAAAAAAATCAAAACCAACAACTGCTACGAATGCTCCGTCAAAATTACAATTATGGTACATGTATGGATTAAGAATGTGGTGAGCCTGGTCGCTCAATCTGAGCATTATGGACTATAATGTCAAGTCCTAATAGTTCATCACAAAAGTCCATATCTATACTATTCGCATATCTTATACGTGTAGAAAGAGGGACAACATTATGAGATATAATGCTTTCATGACTATCCAATATTCCAATGGAGTGGTGACAAATCTCCTTTAAAAATCGAAGTCAATATTATGTTCTACTTATTAATAATCCACTATAACAAGCTCTATCTTAGTAGCATTGGCTTGCTTTTTGAGTAAGATAGGTACTCAAACTTCTTTATGGTATAGTAGCTTTTGTTGGTGCAAAGTCTTTTCCCTTTGGTCTAGGATCAACAAGTACCAAATATGAAGAAGTGTTGTTTTTCAAACAATTGTTTAGGAAGAAGATTTTTTAGTAATGTAAATGGGTGATTGCAAGAAAGACCGACCATTTTTGGTGTTGTTTTGCAAAACTGGTTTTGTCTTCCACTATAACTTTTGAATTTTAAGCCCAATGCCAAAACCAAGGAATATATTTCTAGATGTTTTGATTGTAATTGTATACCTTATTTTTCAAAAAATGAAAAAAATCATTTTATATTTAAAATTCAATTTCTCTAATTTGTCACGCTTTTGGAGTTTTTTGTTTTTAGTATTGAGGAGTATCCAAATTTAATAAAATAAAGCTGAACTTTTGGTGGTCTATTCCCACACTAGTTGGGCATGTTCCATGTGAGGGGCATTAAAAAGTACAATGTTTTATGTCCTCCACATTCATGCAAATAGGCCAAAAAGGGGGCTCTATGGTGCGCACATTTGTGAACATTGAAAATGTTTTAAAGTTCATTCTTTTGGTGAAATCTCATCACTATCAAATCTTCACTAATTTCCAATTTTTAGTTTTTTTAATTTCACTATGGTTAATTAATTAAAAATAAAAATGTTAAAATATCCCTATTCTACCCACAATTACATATGTCCCCAAAAAGGGGTATTTTAATGTTTTCATTTTTAATTAATTAACCATAGTGAAATTAAAAAAACTAAAAATTGGAAATTGGTGAAGATTTGATAGTGATGAGATTTCACCAAAAGAATGAACTTTAAAACATTTTCAATGTTCATAAATGTACGCGCCATAGATCTCCCTTTTTGGCCTATTTGCACGAATGTGGAGGACATAAAATAATGTACTTTTTAATGCCCCTCATGTGGAACATGCCCAACTAGTGTGGGAATAGACCACCAAAATTTCAGCTTTAGTTTATTAAATTTGGGTACTCCCCAATACTAAAAACAAAAAACTCCAAAAGCGTGACAAATTAGAGAAATTGACTTTTAAATATAAAATGATTTTTTTTATTTTTTGAAAGATAAGGGATACAATTACAATCAAAACATCTAGAAATATATTTTTTGGTTTTGGCATTGGGCTAAAAATTCAAAAGTTATAGTGGAAGACAAAACCAATTTTGCAAAACAACACCAAACACAATTGATCTTTCTTGCAATCGCCCCTATAAATTTTTCAAATTCCAAACTCAAAGAAACCTTCAAGCATCACATAATGTCATATACATGCATGTGGAAAGAGTCCTTTAAAAAGATATAAAAGCTTTCATTGATCTAGTTTATTTACCATAACTATATATGAAGATTCAAAAGTTAAACAAATAATTTCAAAGTAATCTTTGGCTTAACCCCTAAAGGTTCAAGGTGCATTTTTTGGCAACATAGAAATTTTAGGCAGGTACATGTGATTAGAGATTTTCATATTTGTGGCCCAAACTTTAGTAGGTGTGGACGAGGAATATCTTTGATATGCACTAAATTTCATGACATTTGAAAATAGGAATAAAAAGTTATAGCCTATTATGTAGTTTGTTTCTCAACTCAAGCAATTCAAGATTTTGGGTAGATTTGAAAAAATCACTTTTTTCAAAAATAAAAATTTGAAATTGGTTTTCTAGATTTATGTATACACAGAAAGCTTTGAATCATTCCATTTTGATCAATGAGTCAAAAGTTATGAGATGTTTTAGTTTGTATCCAAGTATGGATTCTCTATTCTAAAATAAGCTTTAAAGTTCTTTATTTAACTCAATTTTCAATATTTTTGGAAGAAAAATAAAAACATTAGGTGTAAATTGTTTACTACAATATCACAACCATTGGGATTGGCATTTTTCAATTCCATTATTAAATTGTTATCAATTTAGTATTTTGATTCATTCTCTACATCTTTCTACTTACTATCTTTTTCCTATATGTTGCACAATTCCAAATTAATGATTTGAAATTTTTTAGGCATGTAGCCAACTTGCCTTGAAGAATGAAATCAATCTAAAGAAGCACCATTGTTTTGGACATTTTTGATACAAATGTGACCTTGTGAAGTGTAACTGCCTTGTTTTTTACAAGGCCAAAAAAAGGATTTTTGTTACTTCAAATGCTACTATCTTGCAATCTACATGGTGGGAATTTCTGAAATTTTTTCCACATCCTCTTAATCTAGCATACTACAAAATCCTACAGTTACATGTGTCCAAAAATGATATTTTTCAAAAAATTGGTACTTGTATTAAAAATGGCAATGTTACTAAAGAAGAGTAAATCAAGATTCATCCTATGACTTGAAAACTTGGTAACTATAAGTACTTACAATATATAGTTCAAAATTTTAAGCATACTTTTTGCATTTGATATGAGATTTCTTAGCTTTTTCTTAAAAAACCCATATAATTTTAAATTCTGAAAACCTCTATCATCACTCATTAAACAAAACGGTTGATTTCATTAATGGATGAAATAAAATAAAACAATGAAAAATTCATTCCAATTTGGGGTCCAAAATGGAGCATACTGTCATACCGACAAAAGAAAGCGGAGGGATATCCTAAAGTTTGACTATGGCCTTAGGCACCGTACTTATGGGTTAATTATTGATGTCGATAATTAAATTGAGTTGATTCTTTGGTGCTGAACTGCTGATCCAGCAATTCAGTTGTTGACCTTGACATAATAGAATTATGGAAATCAATTCTTTACTAAAGTCAACGTCGAAGTACCGAAACTCGGCTGCTTTCAGTAGGGATATCCTGTTGAAGTTCTTTTTGTTTTTAATTTTGAAACAAATTCCTGTTGAAGTTCTTTTTGTTTTTAATTTCGAAACAAATTCCTGTTGAAGTTAAAAATACTTCATCGGTCACGTTGCCAACAATTGGCGCCAGAGTGTGACGAGCCTCTTGCGGAGGTCCAACCAAGGGTGAATGTAAAAAAAAGCCTCCCTCTTTTGTGCTGTAATAATTTTATTGTTAGCACCTCTTGTAGCTAGTTTGGGGTCTCTGATTGCAAATATGAACTCAAAATTTGTGAAAAAAATTTTGCACAACAAATAAAAGGTTCCTTTGTTTTCCCAAAGGGGATAATATAGGGGGCAAAATCGCCTCCACAAGAGGCTCATTGTACAACTGTAAGCTCGATCCACTTTGCCCAAACCTAGTAACTTAGGTAGGGTGGGTAGGCAAATGCATTGTTGCACTTTGCCTAGACCCAATAACTTAGGTAGTTAGCTTTTAAAGGGACCTTTTCCAAGTTGATTGCATTTGGGGGGGAAGCTATATTTTTTGAATGAATTTTTAGTAAATTTTTGTAGGAAAAAAATTGGAATCGGGACCGAACTCAAGACATCTCGTATTTTTTGGACCTTTGTAGAATTAGTTACAAGTTTTTGAAGTTGAAATGTACATGACACTAGAAGAGACCCCCTCCTAAAATGTACACTATTGGTACATTGAAGAAAGGAAAATGCACCTCTGTGTTAGTGGTTGCTTTAGAGCACCCTACTTTAGGGAAAGAACCACCTACCTAACCAATTTGCACTTTTAAGTGAGGGTCTTGAGTGAGCGTTGATGACCTATAGGATCAAGTCAGGAATGGATGGTCACAATTAACCTTGGAATACCAAAGTCTATGACATGTGGTCAAACTTCAAATTATTCAATGTATATGGTCCATTTTGCAACTAAATTTCAATGAAATTTTTTATTTTTATTTTTCAAAGATGAAATCAGATCTCTTGACTATGTAAGTTCTAAAAATTCAGATTTGTTTGTAAATATTTGAAATTTTGGTGAATTTTTGAAGTAATAGTGAAGAAAATTTGTATTGAATATGAAATAAGCTTAATACATCTGAAAATTTCACCATATCCATACATAATACTTTGGAACATCATGGTGCAAACCAAGTTTGATTGCTCTTCTAAAATTGGAAAATCAATAGACCATGATTTTAGGCCCAAAATTTAAATTGCAATTAAATATTCAAATTGAGAAATTTAGAAACTTTTCATACTGGAGTAGAAATTTGACTTTATGAGCTTCATCTCATTAGTTGGGCTCCATTTTTTCTTAAAACCTTCATGGCTGAAATTCAAATCAAGAACAAAGAGGTAAAAATTGCCAAATAAACTAAAAAGGCATATTCTATTAGGGACACAAGAACTAGATAACAAGAAGTACAATTGTATGTAAGAGTAGTTCTCACAAAAGCATATTATACTAGATTGATAGCTAAACAAGTCTCCATGTGATTCTCAATGTTCTTTGCCAAGTACTACTTCCATGTAATTTGGTCGAACTAGTTTTTTATAATCTCAATGCTTTAGTTGATAGCTAGTCCTTGTAATTTTGGTGCTTTGGCCGCACTATAGCACTTGTGATTTTGTAATTTTGGACCAACTACTAGCCTTGTGGTTTTGGTGCTTTGGCCAAATTGTTGCCTCTTCTGATTCTAGTACTCTAGTAGATTGCTCCTCTATGATTCCATTGCTCTAGCCGACTACTCCCTTAAAATTGTGGTGTTTTAGCCAAACTAATCTCTTGTGATCTCATTGCTTTGGCCAACTGGTTCGTTGTGATTTCAATCCTTTAGACCAACTTGTAGCCTTGTGATTTGATATTCTAGCCAAATTGTTGGCCCTTGTTATTTCGGTATTCTAGTCAACAATTCCCTTGTAATCTTGGTGCTCTAGCCAAATTAGACACATTTCTAATTTGATGCATGACAAAACACAATTCAATAAGAAATCTCTAAATAAAGTCAAACTAGGTAATTATCCTTGCTCTTGGCTAACTACTCCCCATGTGATTTTAGTAGTCTTTGGTCAAAACCTCTCAATTTTGAGGTACATGAAATCACAATCCAATTTCTCATCCAATGGATGAAATTGATAGAGAGCAAAATAAAACAAATATATGGTGTGACTCCAATTAAACAATTTTATAACTAGACTTTGAGTTTGAAGCGACAATGGACGTAAAAACACTTTTATTAATCTGAAACAAAACTTGGCTAATTGATCCTTCTGAAGCAATTTTTTAGAATTGGGAGTTTAGCCTAAGTTCAAAGCTTTGCCATATATATGGGTTTCATTGCGAAAACTAGCAAAAAAGAAGGGGCAACTTTCTATACGACTAATAGATTAAAAGTCAAGTTTCATCCTCATTACTACTAGGATGAAAGTCATCTTAATTTGTGGAGATACATTATCAAATTGTCCCATCTAATGGTTGAATTTGGTGTTATTAGAGTCCATATATTTTTTCTAAAATTACAAATGTACAAGTATATCAAGTGGTTGACCAAGCCAAAATTGCAAAAATAAGGTCAAAGATTTTAAGAACACAAAAACTTCAAAAAATCACCATATGAAGAGAACCTCATTTAAAATCCATTCCATCAAATTTTACTCAAAAATGATAACATTTTACTTGTGATAAAATTTTGAAGGAATTTTGAAATTTTCCTTTCAAAATTTATAAAAAGAAATATTGGTGACAACATTGGAGAGTCTAATCATACAAATGAAATCTACAACTCAAAATCTACAACTTTCATTTGTATAAGAATTCCAAAACATTCTTCCAAATAGCACTTTATGAAATCGTCAATTTTGGAGAAGACTCTTGATGTTTAGGGGTTAAATGACTTGTCTAGGGCACCAAAGTAAGTGTTGACACTTTGCAAATGAATGCTCTAAGTGACTATAACTAACCTAATACTGGTCAAAGTCAACATGATTTGTATTTTATATTGTTATGTTCAATTCAGAGCACCAAAATTGACAATAAAGCCCTAAACATCCAAAGTCATCTCCAGAATTGATGATTTGAGAAAAATCATTATATAGTGAAATTTGGAAGCGTATTTTGGAATTGATATACACATTAAAGTTGTAGATTTTGATTAATAGATTCCATTTGTACGGTTAGATTCACCAATGTTATCACCAATATTTTTTTATATATTTTAAAAGGGAAATTTCAAAATTCCTTCTAAATTCAATTATAAGCAAAATATTATCATTTTTTGAGTAAAATTTGTTGAAACGGATTCGAAATGAGATTCTCTTGACATGGTGATTTTTTGAAATTTTGATGGGCCCCGTTAGGAGACGCTTACGCTCCCCTAATGGGGAACTTCCGTGCCGTTGGGGAACGTTGCTTCGGGGAACGTTGGTGGATGTGGATCTCAGCAAATATAATGGTGGAAGACGATAAAGCTTTTTTGCAAGCTCCGAACGGCAGAGGCTCGAGGAAGGGCAGAATCTGTTGGCAATTGTTCGGGGAATGAACACTGAGAATCTGTTCACAATTGTTGTAATAGACAAATGTGTGGTTGTGTGTGTTCAGTTGCTCTTGCTGTTGGCAATGGCGGATCTCGTAGTTGAGTTGTGACCACGAAACAATGGTCATAGCACAGCCTATCAAATCTAATCATATGAGAAAAAAAGTGTGTATAAATTGCAACCAAGGTCGTGAAAAGCAACACAAGAAACCAAGCGATATCAATAGCTTGAAAAATTTAGATTTCAAACTCACCTCCTCTTCGATAGAATCATCGTACTTTGAAAGGATCATCTTGTTGCCCATCATTTCATTGTTGAACCTACAAAGTACATGAAAATCTGTGCGCAAGTGTTCAAAACCATTGGATGAGACTTTTAACCCCTAAAGGTTTTTGACTATGTTTTCACCAAAAGCGCTCCAAAACTGCCATTTCTAGTACAAGAACCAAATTTTAGAAAAAAAACATTTTTGGACAGATGTAACTGTAGGATCTTGTATTAATCTGGTTTGAGAACATGTGGAAAAATTTTCATAAATTTCCACCGTGTAGATTGCAAGATTTTAGCGTTTGAATTGACAAAAATCCTTTTTTTGTCCGTGTGAAAAAACGGGAAGCTGCTCTTCACAAGGTCATATTTGTATGAAAAAATGTCCAAAATGGACATGTCTCTTTTAATTCATTATTCAAGTCAAATTAGCTACATTCTTGAAAAATTTCAGATCATTTGGAATTGTACAACATATAGGAAAAAAATAGTAAGTAGAAAGGAGTAGATAATGATTGAAAATACTAAATTGCTAAGAATTTTGTTATGGATTTGAAAATTGACAATCCCAATGGTTGTAATGTTGTAATAAATAATCTACATCCTACGATTTTATTTTTTTCAAAAAATATTGAAAATTGAGTAAAATGAAGGACTTCAAAGTTTATTTTAGAGTAGAGAATCCATAACTACTCGCAAACTAAAACTCCTCATAACTTTCACCTCATTGATCAAAGTGGAATGATTCGAAGCTTTCCACATATATAAAAATCTAGAAAATCAATTTCAAATTTCAAATTTTGAAAAAAGTGATTTTTTCTAATTTGCCCAAGTTGGGAAAGAAACTACATATCATACAATAACTTTTTAACCATGTAGCCAAAACTTATGAAAATTGTTGGGCCTTAAAGCTACTCCTCGACCACATGTTGTTTCAAAATTTCAAAGAAAAAAATGAAAAATTCCACTCGTAGTGAGCTGCCCAAAATATCTATAATGCTAAAAAAACCATGTTTGGGACTTTAGGGGTTAAAGGAGGTGATTGCCATCCACAAGAATTACCGCCACAACATTCCATGACCTACTTTCAGACAACATTGTAAGCTTTGTTTTTTAGCATTGATCCAGGAAGATTGAGAATATTACTTGTCCTCGTATTTCCCGGGAACCTTCTTGGCAACCTTGTAAGCATCATTCTTCTCGAGCTATCTATTGAGCCAATTCCAAATTTTCCAATTCATCCATTTCTGTAGTAACAGCAAAAGAAAAAGATGACATATAAAATTACTGCTTGAAGGCAAAACTTGATCGTTATGAAAAAGCTTTATCAAACAGCCTTACATCTCTCAAAAAGGAACCATCAAATCCTAGTATATACAATAGATATTTCGTTAAAATGGCAGTATTCATACACCATTTTTCCATTTATTTTCTAGGACAGGTGTAGATTTCAAACCACATCGTCTAAAATCTAGGAGGGGTATACATTTCAGATCGCGTGTTCTGAACCTCAAAGTGCCAAGTTTGTGGAATATCGCCGTTTTAATGAAATATCCGTTATACTCACCATCATTAACATTGCCATCTGCATGAATGTTTTTGTCTTTCAGTGTGAGTACATTAGCTCCACCTTCCATCGATCACTCGTACCAATCCATGTTGAACTTTCAATCCATCCTTGAAATCCTCTGCAAGTCCAACACAAATGCCCACAAACACCAAAACGTAAGTGCAACACTTCAACTGAATCGATATACAAACTGAGTTTTAATTACCATGTTGAATGAACACTAATAAGATTTTTTAAGTCCAGTTAAAAATCAATAGAGATGTTAATAACCCAAATGGAATACACAACCACACATCTATCTGAAGAGAATCTAGAATACAATCCAAATCATGCAAGTGTGTTTGCAAGAGTCAACACAACTGAAACATCTCATTAAATGATAGAATTAGGTGCAGTGCAGGTTCCATAGCGTCTCATCTATATATGCATCCGACAAATTGTATCCCAACAAAACTTACTTGCAGAATACTTGCTTGAGGGCTGAAAATCATCGTCACTATCCTCTTCCTCATTCTCCTACATGTTCAACATCAAAATTGTCAGCATCCATTCAGAAACAATTCACTTACCGGCAAAACCTAAAACCGGCATATTTGCATAGTGCATTAGACTAATAAAATATTTGTTGACTTCTGCAAGCAGTTGACAAGAGATTTCAACACATGCAGTATTTGGGGATCTAGAATGCAAAAAAATTCATTGAGGGTTAAAAGCTTCTTTTGTAGATGAACAAAAAACAACACAACACCTACTATTCACATAGTGTATGATCATACACAAGCTTATCTTGACATGGTGATTTTTTGAAATTTTTATGTTCTTAAAATCTATGACCTCATTTTGGCAAATCCAATTTTGAACTAGAGTCAATGCCATTTTGGCTTGATGAAACACTTGACACACTTGCACATTGGTAATTATAAAAAAATATGTACTCTAGTAACACCAAATTCAACCCTTAGATAGGACAACAACTTGATAATGTATTACCACAAATTAAAATCACTTTCATCCAAGTAGTTAAAAGGATGAAACTTTAGTTTCAATCTGTTCGTCATTCCAAAAATGGATGTGGGAGCACTTAGGGGTTAACAAACCAAAAAAATTTAGAATCAATGTTTTAGTAAATAAATGTTATAATTTCTTAAGCAACACTTTTAGAATCTCTAATTGATTTCGATGTCTCCATTTTATGCTTAAAAACATAGATTCTTTCCCCCAAGATGAAAGTATTTGTACTTAAACATTAGGACCCTTTCATTGTAGGTGGCCATTCATACTATAAATTCTTGATATGATCATTACAAATCAATGTCATTTTTAGGCTTCAAGTCACTTCTTCTATGTGACTTTTGTATGTTATGTGTCTTTTTTAATGTGGATTCATCATGTTACTTTTTTGTTTCTTGCAAAATGATTTGAAGAGAGTAAAGTTTTTGTGTAGCGATGCATTGTGTATCTATCATGTGCTCTTGTCGTGACATTACAAACACTTGTGTTATGTCTATGGAGGTAGATCTGCTACGTGAGTGGTGTGGAGTGGTACCCAAACTAATCCAAGATGCTTATGCCCAGGCTATTGACAAGGTATGAGAAATCAAATTCTAATAGTTCATCAATTTTATGATGTTTCATTTGCATATTTTATCTAAACACTCACAATGGTGACTTATGTCAAGAGATACAACAGTTAGGATACTTTTGCCTTAAAAGTATGCTCACTTCACCATATAGCAATAGTGTTATCCTTATCGATTTTGAATGATGTGGAAGATGATAGGGTGTTGTTGATGCTCTTCAAAATACTAGTGTACAAGAGAGAGACGTTTTTGTTGTGGCCGTTACCATCTATCTAGAGTTAAGCATGTGTCTACAAGGTTGTTTCGATTTCCCTAGGCGATTGAGATTTTTCATGCTTCAATTTTAATCTCACATTCTTGGACCGGCCTCTTTCATAAGCATATAATAGAAAGTGACTCCGCATATTTGTGGAAATTGAATTTGTAGGTAGAACTTTGTCATGAGAGGGATAAAACTCTTTTGATAGAAAATCTTGAGCAAAAAGGTAAGGCACCCTTTCAATAGCTACAAGATTTGTTTCTAACTTGGTGGCCTAAGTTAGAAGTTAATTGTCTTTTGGATGAAGTCCATGTATGAGCTTATGGTGTAGAGCCTGGCAAAGAGTTTAGGGGGCAATGGTTAGCTTGGAGTATCCAAAAAGGTTGTCTAAACTACAATATCAATCCACTCCCATGTGTCAAACGACTTCATCTTTTAAATCAAATAAAGTATGATTTCACAAAATATGGTTTTAACTACCTAGATTGATGATGTATCAAGAAAAAAAATTCATCACAATCAAAGAACTTAAAGAATTTTTAATGAAATTTTTAATGGAAAAAATAAGTTTTGTTCTATGTACATAAAATCCTCAACAGTAAACATTTGGAATATCAAATAATTTTATTTTAATATCATTTTAGGATATGACTTATATTTAGTAGTCCAATACATTAATTAATTAATTTTATTAATAAATTTTTATTAAATTGTGCATTATAATGCTTGCAAATCCCCAAATTTTAGCATTATTCTCACATCTATTAATAGATCCAAAATTTTCAAATTTAAAAAAAAAAAAAACTCTTTAGAAATATACATTTTGGTCCCGGCAAGAATTTTCTTTTCATTTTAGAGTCTTCTCAATTGATCAAAATGAACAAATTAGACAAAGTGTGGAGGTTTAAACAAAAATCAACTAATTATTGTATCCAAAAGGTAATACCCAAAGCAAACCACTACCCCAAGGTTAGTTTACTTTCTCCCCAACTAGGATTTGTGGTTTTGAACTAAGGTAGTAGGCTCATAAACCACTCATCTAAGGGCTAAAGGCCATATTCATTTTATTGAGACTTTTTGCAGATTTTGAGACAGAATGCTAGTTATTAGAAAATTCATTGAAAAAAATTGTAATTGAAACCAAAAATAAATAATACTCAAATAGTGATCCTATAATGAAATTCTAAAAGTTGGTGTTGTTACCTATTTATAAAAAAATATTAGTAAAGAGATAAAGCGGTTTATCTTTGAGTTGAGGATAAAAATGAGATTGTGAAAAGTCTCAATATAACGAATATGACCTTGCTAGTTTGCCTTTTCATATTTTTTTTTTATGGGAATATTTTTAGCTTATTTTTCAAACAAAGATAAATATATGTAGAATGCAACACAAGTGAATTCATATTTATTTGAAGCATTATTGAATTAGTTATGAATTTTCAAACAAGTTGTGTCATAGGTCCCTATTTATGATCCTAGGTCTTCCATAAATTGTTCACTTGAAGTTATAAAGAAAAATGGGGAAAGAAAGGACAATGATTGGCTCTTGTGAAAAAATTATACTCTTTTTCTCAATCCATTCAAATGATTGTAGAGGTTGACTTAAGAACCATCTCATGTCCATTTCAGAGCTAATTAGAGGCAATTCTAAATGCCTCCTACCTTAAATGCAATATAAAACTACAAATTCAAGAGTTTGGTGCCACGTTCTATATCCCCTCTTTATCAATTATATGTATATGTATGATCTCTTTGGGGCTTGTGTATTTTTTTTCTTACATGTATTACTATGATATTTCCTATATTAGTTATGTATTTTACTACGAACTCTTTATTCTAGTGCTCACATGTCTTGACAACGCAGTACTTCTTAAAATGTTCTTGAAATATATTTCTTCTCTAGGTCTTACTGAAAATTTATAGGGATTAAGTGGTTGAAACTAACAAGAAATAATAAAGATATCAAGAGACATCATTACAGTGTGGGACATATTAAGAATGTTGAACAATCCCAATCAACATCTTGACACATATGTTAGAGATGACCAATATTTCAACTTCTAGACAAAAAGTTCTACCTTGCCCAAAAAGATTTAGACATGAAGCTTTCATTACAAACAGTCTAAAGATAGTCTACATTGTTGCATCTATCAATAGTACATTTTAATATTTTTGAGATAGACTATTGATAATAAAAAATAATCTTTACAATAGATCCAAATTTCTTCAATATATGATTTTGAAGGAGATTCTTTAGGGCCCACACGTCTTGTTGTGTTTTTAAAATCTATGACCTCATTTTAGCAAATCTAGTTTTGAACTAGAGTCAATGCAATTTTGGGTTAACCAACCACTTGACATACTTCTACATTGATAATTTTAGAAAAGTATGCACTTTGATAAGAACGATGCTAGCATAGGATCCTAGAAATGAGAACCTATGAACCTTAAGCCTAGGTGTAAGTAAATATTCTACAACTATTGAAGGTATTTATAACATACATATTTATAATATGAGTACCCTATAACCATGTAAGGTGTATGTAACATAGGTACCTATAATATAGATATAATATAACCATGGAAGGTGCCTATAACATACACACCTAAAGCATAGACACGCATAATATAATTAGGCACTTATTAATAAACATCCTATAACCATGGAAGGTGCTTATAACATAGGTACCTACAACATAGACACCTATAATAATAAACATCCTATAACTATAGAAGGTACCTATAATATAGGTAGCAATAACATAGGAGTCTAGGCTTCTAAGCTCATTGGCTCAAGATCTTAGGCTCACATTCTAGCAACCGTGCTTTGATAACACCAAATCCAACCCTTAGATAGGACAACAACTTAATAATGTATCTCCACAAATTAGAATAACTTTCATCCTAATAGTTAGGAGGATAAAACTCTAGTTTCAATCTATTCATAGTCCAAAAAATAGATATTGGAGTGCTTAGGGGTTAACTGAGATACAAACTACAATACCCTACAAAGGACTGAATTGATGTCCAAAATTAACCCTCTCAGTACATTGCAAGTCCCATGGGCATTTCGAAAGTCAAAATCTGAATTTTCACATCGTTCTTGATTTAAAATGTGAAAAGCTTAACCAAGAAAATGTGGCTCTAATAATCCACTTTTTACACCATCTGAATTTTTTTCAAAATTGTTAAAATTGTAATTTTTTGTCACTTTGAAGATAGCGTCTTAAAAGCTCAAAATACACCACTTTCAAACTTTTTCTATTGAGTTTCTGAATTTCTCTTTCTCTTGGTGTGAGCTCAAAGAGTTCATCAATTACCTAAGCAATGTTATCCATATCACCAATATTATTTTATTTTTAAAAAAATATTTATTATTTTCTTCAATTTTGTAATTATATAATTAAATTTTTATAATCTTATAATTTTATAATTAAAATAGATTTGGAACTCTGATTTAAGGTCAACTAACCTATTACCACCCAAATTAGCAATATGGATATCTTGTACAAGGTGCTTATTGTTTTTTGTAATTTCAAAATTGCTTTGAGTGAATTGAAATACAAGTGGAATCCTACTAATCCAATAAAAACTGAAATTGATATGAATTTTTAAACTTATTTGGTGCAAAATAAAAAAATCTTCAGTAAGTAGGGGTCATGACCATCTCAAAAAGGTACAAGATTAGTGATTTTTTGAAATCACAAGTTTAAAAGCATCTCTTTTACTACCTGAAGTTACAACTTCCTTTGATAAGCATTTGTTCACAACTTAGCCCATTTGAATCAACATTCAATGAACCACATCTTTATAAGCCTATTACCATTCATAAATAGATATAAATTTGATATCATTTTCTTCTAATAGAACCCAATTGCTTGCCCAAAGAAAATAAATCATATGTAGTGGAAATGGGTGGCATTTGCTGTGCAAATGGAAATATCAAGTAGATGTTGGAATTGGGTGACTAATGATATTAAGCTAATCTACATTATCTCTCTATTTGAATCCTAAGTCTATTCTTCTTTTGAGAATTTTGGATGATTCTTCATCAATAAATTGGCAAATTCATATTCTTACTTCATCCACATCAATCTCTTCCAATGTACTTATTTACAGAGGTTTCTATGGTTTCGGAAAGGTTTTATATGTTCCTAAATTTCATATTCAACATATAAGTTGAAAACAGATCAAAATTTCAGATTATAAATTTGTAGTTCATGTTTTGTTACTTCTCTGAACTACACTACATGGCCGGTTCCTAGTCAAGTGGCATCCAATCTCAGGAATAAATATGTCATTGATTTGTTCTATTTGTCCTATCAATGTATGCAACACTAATTTTTCAAACTCACATTGTTTGTACGATAAGGAAAATAATGCACCTTGAAATATTACTCTATTTTACTAATTTTCATAAAAAATAAATTTTTGTAGTGATACTAATTTTCTTAAGTGACACTTATTTTGCATTCTAACTAATAGGGACAAATCAATGTGGTCTTCACCTCAAAATCTATGAAAAAGGTAGATGTAGTTGATGGATCTAGAGCATTGCCTTGTCATTCTTCGGGATCACTGTGACCTTGAAATCCATTAGCTTGTGACTCTGAATAAGGTAGGGTGTTCTAAAGGCGGCCACCAACAATAGATTTTGCTTTCTTCAATGTACCAATAGTGTAGGTCATTGTGTTTCAACTTCAAGAATTTGTAACTAATTCCATGAAGGTCAAAAAAATATGAAACAACTTGGATTGGATGTCAATTCCATTTTTCTTCCTATTAAATTTTACTAGAAATTGATTCAAGGAGTTTAGCTTCCCTCAAAATGCAATAAGCTCTCAAAAGGTTGCTTTAAGAGCAGACTACCTTATAGAACATACTATCTCCAGTTCACCGACCTACACATCACAATTCTTTGTGCTAATTGGATGTCAAGAAATGCCTTTTAATATAGATAACTAGTTTTATTTGGAAACTCAAGCAACAACTATATATCTATGGGCAATTTCATTAAAATGGCATATGCCATGCGCCATTTTTGACATACTTTGCGCCATTTTAATGGAATGCCGTGTAGTTTCTAACATATTCTGCGCCATTTTAATGGAATGTTGTGCCATTTTAATGGAATGTTGCGCCATTTCATCATCATACGGCCATTTTACTGAAATTGACCATATTTATAGTTGATTTCGTTACCTCGTAATGCAAATTATTAATGCAGGAAGACTGAATGGTGAGTCCGAACTACAAGACCATTTTTTCTCCTCATGAGTGAGTGATGACCCCATCGTATGGGATGCTCCACACTATATTGTTGGGTAGAGAGGAATTGCCTTGGAAAAACGATGGGTTTCTAGTTGCAACTAGAATTGGCCCGGGATATGAAGAATTCCATGATCAAGAGATAAATGAACTCATAAAATACATAAAATACCTCAAGTCATCCTCATATAGTGTTTACAAATCAAATAAAACACCAAAAAATTGATTGGGGGTAGTGGAAGTTGAGTATAAACCTCCAAAGTCCTTGGAAGAAGTATCTGATACTTGGTTGAGTATCAATTTTGCTCCAAAATTCCAAATGAAGAATGTGATAGGGTTTTGAATTCATAAGAAAGAGAAGAATACACTTTCAAAATTTCATTACAAAACTCACAAAATTACAACATGTTATATCTCTCTCAAACTCATGGCTCTCTCCAAACTAATTATATATCTCCCTACTAATATCTCTCTCCAAACTAATATATCTCCCTCAACTAATATGAGGAGGAAGAAGAAGGGTCTCCCCTTTATCTTTATCTTCCACCTTATCCATCATATTTTTTACTGTAAGAAGTGAATGTTTGTCCCTAAAAGTCACATGTACTCTATTTTTACCATTGGCTAACTCAATTCTCCCCATAACTCTATCCATATCCCTATATTGAGTCTAAATTTTTTTTCAAATTCAAAAGAAAGACAAAACAAGCTTTGCCTTTCATTTCAAAACCCTAAATACATGATCTAAAGTTAGAAAATATCATTATATATAAAAATAAAAGAACTAGGATTATATGGATGTCTAACAAAGGTAAAAGAAATTGAGTTTCAAGAAAGCATCACTTCTTTTGTTTCTTGAGACTCTAGAAAAAAACACTTTGATTAGACAAGTTCATATATATTTTACATAGTATGTGCATTTACAATTCTACAACATCTACAACTCAACTTTAGTGTTTGCAAGATCACTTCAACAACCTTGTTTAACCCTTAGAAGACATTTCATGTTCACATTTTTTGGTCAAACTTCATTAGATTTCTACATTGAAACACACATTTCAAAAATTTGATATTTTTCGCATGTAGTAATATATGTCTAAAATTTACTGTTATATTTTCAGAATTAAGAAATATCAAATTGAATTTTATATGATTTTTTAAGGAAATTTCTTTGTAAACATCATAGAAATGACAAAGATGCTTAAAATAGTATGAATTTTTTATGAAAAATGAAAATAATGTTGAAAAACGTCATGGTGTAATTGATGTATTCCTTGAGCTCATACTAAGAGAAATTCAAATAGAAAAAGTTCCAAAGTGGTGTATTTTGAGCTTTGAAGAGGTTCTCTTCAAAATGTTGCAAAAATTACAAATTTCATAATTTTGAAAAAAAATTTAAAATGGAATAAGAAGTAGATTATTGAAGCTAGGTTTTCTTAGTTGAGCTTAAAAGCATTTAAAATCAAAAACTATGTGAAAAATTTCAAGTTTGACTTTCGAAATTCTCATCAGGCTTGCAATGCCCTTTAAAGATTAACCAATCACAATCTATAAAAAAAGAAAACAAAATAGGCTCTAAAATGCCCTAAAATAATAAAAAATTAATGCTAGAAGTATTTGAGAATGATAGATTAGATGTTAAAACAACCTTCATTTTGAAAGCATAAACCTTAAGTTACCTTGAAGTGGAGATTAATCCAACAATTCTAGAATTGCCAAATTCAATAAAGATTTTGAATTTTAATATGACAATTGCTACTTCCTTGAATGTAGCAAGTGAACTTGAGCTATGTCAAGGAATTGCTCAATGATTTTGATAACTTACCACAATGAGCATCAAGTGGCTCAAAATACTACAATTATATTGATATTATTCTTTTGGAGCTTGTGATAGTCTTATATATTTCAACTTGATTTGAATTGAAAGCAAGAATTCGAGATGTAGATAATCAGTTTCCATGCACTTAGAGAATGGAAGTGTTAGAATTGGTTGTGTTCAAAACTAAAAAAAGAGGAGAAAGGATAGATCTTTTTTTGTTCTTCACTATCATGATTGATCAATAATGATTGCCACTTCTTGATGAATTTGACATGCTCCAAGTACATTATCTGAAAGTAAATTACAAATTTGGATTTTGATATTTCAACATTAGGATTTTAAATATAATCTATAATTATTTAATCAATATAAAATCTATTTTAGTAATCGTCCTAAATTTGCATAGATAAAGAATATCATACTTGTAGAAAGAACATTAATCATTAAAGGGAATTAACAATTGACAAAATCTATTAATTGAATATCAATACTAATAATTGCCTTTCTAGGAGGTCTACAAGATTTTCAATTTCAAACACAATTAAGAAGAGAGCAATTTACAATTAATTGAATGAACCAAAAGATAAACAATGAGATATTTGATATAAGAAACCACCATCTTCAACCAGAGACTTAATAAAATAAAAAGCACCACTAGACTCGAGATCATGAGCTTTGCCAATGTCCTCTGCAGCATATGTATACTTGACTAATATTCCTTTCACTTTCTTATAACTCCTTAAAGTGAAAGCATCATTGGACTCAAAATCATCAACCTAGCTCAAGTCCTATAATGACTTTGTACAATTGCTAATCACTCTCTTTATTATCCCACCATTACATAAAATAAAACCAACATTAGGCTCAAGATTGGAAGCCTAGTTCAAGTCCTCAACTTGACTATTATTTTCTTAACTTCCTTGCAATTTCTCAATGTCAAAGTAGCATTAGGCTAAAGTACCTTGTTTAAGTCTTCCAATACATCTATATACATGCTTACCATTCTCTTAACTTCTCAACACTTCTTTAGTGTCCAAGAATCACCATATTAAAGTTCATCAACCTTATTGAAGTCCTCCAATACATCTCCATACTTGCCCATCAAACGCTTAACATCCCTATGCTTCTTTAGTGTCCAAGCATCATTAGGCTGAAGATCATTAGCCTTATTGAAGTCCTCCCATGCATTTGCATACTTGCCCATCATTCTCTTAACTTCCCCACGCCTCTTCAATGTCAATGCATTATTAAATTGAAGTTCATCAACCTTCTTCAAGTCCTCCAATGCATCTACAAACTTGTCCATCATTCAATTCACTTCCCCACACCTCTTTCATGTCCAAGCATCATTAGGTTGCAGTTCATTAGCCTTGTTGAAGTCCTCCAATGCATCTGAATACTTGCCCATCATTCTTTTAACTTCCCCTCGATTTCTCAATGTCCAAGCATCATTAGGTTGCAATTCATTAGCCTTGTTGAAGTCCATCAATGCATCTGAATACTTGCCCATCATTCTCTTAACTTCCCCTCGATTTCTCAATGTCCAAGCATCATTAGGCTGCAGTTCATTAGCCTTGTTGAAGTCCTTCAATGCATTTGAATACTTGCCCATCAATTGCTTAGCTTCACCACGCCTCTTCAATGTCAAAGCATTATTAGCTTCAAGTTTATTAGCCTTATTGAAGTCCTTTAATGCATCTGTATACTTGCCCATCATTCTTTTAACTTCCCCACGATTTCTCAATGTCCAAGCATCATTAGGTTGCAGTTCATTAGCCTTGTTGAAGTCCTTCAATGCATCTGAATACTCGCCCATCAATCGCCTAACTTCACCACGCCCCCCTAAAGTAAATGCATTATTAGGATCAAGTTCATTAGCCTTGTTGAAGTCTTCCAATGCATCTATATACTTGCCCATCATTCTTTTAACTTCCCCACGATTTCTCAATGTCCAAGCATCATTTGGTTGAAGTTCATTAGCCTTGTTGAAGTCCATCAATGCATCTATATACTTGCCCATCATTCTCTTGACTTCACCACGGTTTCCTAATGCCCAAGCATCATTAGGTTGAAGTTCATTAGCCTTGTTGAAGTCTTCCAATGCATCTCCATATTTGCCCATCAATAGATTGACTTCCCCACGACTCCCCAAGGTAAATGCATTATTAGGCTGAAGTTCATTAGCCTTGTTGAAGTCCTCCCATGCATTTGCATACTTGCCCATCATTCTTTTAACTTCTCCTCGATTTCTCAATGTCCAAGCATCATTAGGTTGAAGTTCATTAGCCATATTGAAGTCCTCTAATGCATCTATATACTTGCCCATCATTCTTTTAACTTCCGCACGATTTCTCAATGTCCAAGCGTCATTAGGTTGGAGTTCATTAGCCTTGTTGAAGTCCTCCAATGCATCAGCATACTTGTCGATCATTCGATTCACATCTCCACGCCTCTTCAAAGTCAAAGCATTATTAGGTTGGAGTTCATTAGCCTTGTTGAAGTCCTCCAATGCATCTCCATACTTGCCCATCATTCTCTTAACTTCCCCACACCTCTTCAATGTCAAAGTATCATTAGGTTCAAGTTCATTAGCCTTGTTGAAGTCCTCCAATGCATCTCCATACTTGCCCATCATTCTCTTAACTTCTCCACGCTTCTTCAATGTCAAAGTATCATTAGGTTCAAGTTCATTAGCCTTGTTGAAGTCCTCCAATGCATCTGTATACTTGTCCATCAATTGCTTAACTTCCCCACGCCTCTTCAATGTCCAAGCAATATTAGGCTCTATTTCATTAGCCTTGTTGAAGTCCTTCAATGCATCTGAATACTTGCCCATCATTCTTTTAACTTCCCCTCGATTTCTCAATGTCCAAGCATCATTAGGTTGTAGTTCATTAGCCTTGTTGAAGTCCTTCAATGCATCTGAATACTTGCCCATCAATTGTTTAACTTCACCACGCCTCTTCAATGTCAAAGCATTATGAGGTCAAGTTTATTAGCCTTATTGAAGTCCTTTAATGCATCTGTATACTTATCCATCAATCGCTTTACTTCTCCACGACTCCCCAAAGTGAATGCATCATTAGGCTCAAGTTCATTAGCCTTGTTCAAATCCTCCAATGCATTTGCATACTTGCCTACCATTCTCTTAACTTCCCCACGATTCCTCAATATTTGAGCATCATTAGGTTGAAGTTCATGAGCTTCATTGAAGTCCTCTAATGCACTTGTATACCTGTCCATCATTCGATTCACATCCCCACGACTCTTCAATGTCAAAGCATTATTAGGCTGTATTTCATTAGCCTTGTTGAAGTCCTCCAATGCATCTGAATACTTGCCCATCATTCTTTTAACTTCCCCACGATTTCTCAATGTCCAAGCATCATTAGGCTGCAGTTCATTAGCCTTGTTGAAGTCCTTCAATGCATTTGAATACTTGCCCATCAATTGCTTAGCTTCTCCACGCCTCTTCAATGTCAAAGCATTATTAGCTTCAAGTTTATTAGCCTTATTGAAGTCCTTTAATGCATCTGCAAACTTGCTCATCATTCTTTTAACTTCCGTTTGATTTCTCAATGTCCAAGCATCATTAGGCTGCAGTTCATTAGCCTTGTTGAAGTCCTTCAATGCATCTGAATACTCACCCATCAATCGCTTAACTTCACCACGCCCCCCTAAAGTAAATGCATTATTAGGATCAAGTTCATTAGCCTTGTTGAAGTCTTCCAATGCATCTATATACTTGCCCATCATTCTTTTAACTTCCCCACGATTTCTCAATGTCCAAGCATCATTTGGTTGAAGTTCATTAGCCTTGTTGAAGTCCATCAATGCATCTATATACTTGCCCATCATTCTCTTGACTTCACCACGGTTTCCTAATGTCCAAGCATCATTAGGTTGAAGTTCATCAGCCTTGTTGAAGTCTTCCAGTGCATCTCCATATTTGCCCATCAATAGATTGACTTCTCCACGACTCCCTAAGGTGAATGCATCATTAGGCTGAAGTTCATTAGCCTTGTTGAAGTCCTCCTATGCATTTGTATACTTGCCCATCATTCTTTTAACTTCTCCTCGATTTCTCAATGTCCAAGCATCATTAGGTTGAAGTTCATTAGCCATATTGAAGTCCTCTAATGCATCTATATACTTGCCCATCATTCTTTTAACTTCCGCACGATTTCTCAATGTCCAAGCGTCATTAGGCTGCAGTTCATTAGCCTTGTTGAAGTCCTTCAATGCATTTGCATACTTGTCCATCATTCTTTTAACTTCCGCACGATTTCTCAATGTCCAAGCGTCATTAGGTTGGAGTTCATTAGCCTTGTTCAAGTCCTCCAATGCGTCAGCATACTTGCCTATCATTCGATTCACATCTCCACGCCTCTTCAAAGTCAAAGCATTATTAGGTTCAAGTTCATTAGCCTTGTTGAAGTCCTCCAATGCATCTCCATACTTGCCCATCATTCTTTTAACTTCTCCACGATTTCTCAATGTCCAAGCATCATTAGGTTGAAGTTCATTAGCCTTGTTGAAGTCCTCCAATGCATCTGTATACTTGTCCATCAATTGCTTAACTTCCCCATGCTTCTTTAATGTCCAAGCATTATTAAGCTTAAGTTCATCTACCTTGTTCAAGTCTTCCAATGCATCTGCATACTTGCCCATCATTCTTTTCACTTCCCCACGCCTCTTTAATGTTCGAGCATCATTCGGATGAAGTTCATTAGCCTTGTTCAAGTCCTCCAATGCATCAGCATATTTGCCAATCATTCTCTTCAATTCTCCATAAGCCTGTGATGTAGATCAAAGTACCATTAGGTTGAAGTTCATCAGCGTTGTTCTAGTCCTCCAATGCATCTATATACTTGCCATCATTCCCTTGAGTTACCCACAACTCCTCAAAGTGATAACAATATTGGGAAAATAATTTTCAATCTTGAGAATATTCTCCATTATGGTATCTTTAACATTAAATGTAAGGTCAATTTTTTTTCTACTCATTCCTTTTCAAAACAATCTTGAATCTACAATTTTGTGCAGAAGACATATGATAATGATTTTCCATGTAGAGGTACTAAGCCCAATGATGCATCTATGATTTGCTTAGCATGAACTTGTATCCAAATTTAAAGTACATTTGGAGCACAAAATTCATTTAATCAAAGTATGAAATAAAACTACAAGAGTTTCAAGATATTGAAACTACTTTGAAAGAAATCTTGAGATTTTCACCAATGAGTTGCAAGCATACCTTGGATGTCGAAGAGGTATCTGCAATTTCCAAAGTATTGAAGTTACTTTCAAAATCTTACAATGGTTGTATACTACGAAGTTCTAAAATATATCTTAAAACATAGTCATTTGGACTTAAAAGTGTAGTGTTCCATATTTCAAATTTGTTTGTCTTTGGACAACAAGTATTAACATTATACACTAAAATATGCTACATTTGACTAACAAATATTAAATTTCTAATAAGATTTGACATGGATATCATGCATGCATGTCAACAACAGTTAGAAACTATGACTATATATCTATATATTATACATTTTTTCTATGAAACAAGACAAGTAAAATCTTTAGAAATTCAAAGCCTTCAAAGTCCAAATACTAACCTGTCATTAGTATATACTTCACATACTTCAACTCTTTGCAAATGTCATCAAAAGTTGGACGACATTTTGGCTCTGGATTCCAACATTTTTCAATCAAAGCTTTGAGTTCAAAAGGACATTGAGTAGGAAGCTCTGGACGATCACCCTCCAATATCATTGCCTTCATCTTTTGTGTCTCATCTATATCTGAAAAAGGCAATTCGCCAGTCAATATTTCATAGCAAACCATTGCAAAGCTATAAATATCACATTTGCGAGGATGCTTTGGTATTAATTGATTGCTCCTTCCGACATTCATTTGATTGCCTATGCTTTGAAGTTGTATCAACTCTGGTGCCATCCATCTGTTGCTTCCAATGTTCATTGTTTGCTCTGAGTATGTCGTGGTGCTTTTCTTGATTTTGGATACGTTAAAGTCTGCCACTTTGGCCTGAATGTATTCCAAATCCATACCAAGTGTCTTAACACTTTTGACAAGAATGTTGAACGACTTCAAGTCCCTATGCACAATTTCTTGTTCATGAAGGTACTTTCCTCCTTCTGCTATTTGGTGCATTATGTCAATTGCTTCCCAAATATTGAATGGAGGAGAATGATGATTCACTTCCAGTTTGTGTTGCATCAATGTAAAGAGGTCTCCATCCATCAACTCCATGAAAATGGAACACTTCCGCCTCTCTTGTGTGCAACAAAACATGGACATGATGTTGGGATGGCACAATCTTGCAAGGATATCAATTTCTTTTTGGAACTCTGGATTGTTTTTCCCACGGAAAACCTTTACAGCAACCTCCATTTCCAACCACATTGCTTTGAATACAGTAGCTGAAGCCCCTTTTCCAATGGGCATCCCTTTTTCTACCTTTTCAAAGATACTTCTCAATAAAGTCAAATATTGAGAAAAATCCCATTTTGATTCTCGTAAAGGTATGGTTGGAATTGGGGCCACTCGTAAAAGTCTTTGAAGCAAATAACTTGCCAAATCCTTCTTGTCTCCATGCAATGAAGGCAAGGCCAATGAAATTTTTTTCAAGAGGTCTTCTTTGTCCTTAGAAGCCTTTGATTTGACAATTTCATTGACATCCTTGCTAATGTTTGCCACTTGATCCAAGGTCAAGCCTCTAGATGCTCCACACCTCTTAGACAAGGCAACTTGGCACAATTCCAAATGAAATCCCATGGATGAAACAAACTCCGACACATTTGTCAATGTCATTGCAACTGGTACCCATGCATCTTGGCTACACCCTTCGATGAATCTTTGAATTTCCGTAGCCAACACAAGGAGTAGTTTGAAGCATAACAAAAAAATTTCCAATGTTGTAGGTGCATATGATCCAATTTGTGCACCATGTGATGTCTTCAAAAATACATTGGAACTTTCAATGACCTCTTTGAGTTTACCAACAAGATATTGACATTGATAATTGTTGAATACTAGTGCATTAATCATTGGCACACATTTGTTACAAGCCACCAAAATTTTTGAGTATGTATCCAACTCTGTTTCAAGACTCGTACCCCCTGTACACACATTCATTGTATACTATCAATATTATTTAGTTATCGGTAAGAAGAATATAAAATCAATATTTGAATATACCTATAGTTAGTGGAATTCATTTACTGACAATCATCTCTATTCTTTGACATTAGATGGTAATCATATACTCCTTTGAGAAACTAGAAATAGTAGTACAAAATAGAAAGATGGATTAAAATGGTAGGAAAATTACCTTCATAGAGCCTTGTTGTTGATGAAGAAGGTTGGTTGTCCATACACTCCAATTCTACCATAATTTAAAATGCTCCAAATGTAGTGTTTTCAAAAGTTATTTTCAAACTGCCACACCACCCGGTCTCAATTCTTAAATAATATAGTATATCTACAATTGTTTGCAAAAGGTGTTCAACCTTCTAAAATCAAATGATGCAATTGAGCAACTTAGGACATTCGCTAAAGAATATAAGAAAGCAATCCAAATTAAACCAAAAATCAAATGCCTCCATATATTAAAATCAAATTTGTTAGAAATTGTCCAAAAAAATAGAGCCATAGATTTCAAACATTATTTGAAAGAAATCCTATTGACATTAGACATTAAACAAGATTGATGGAACAATAATCTTAAAAACAAAACTTTCCTATCTAAATTCTAACCTAGTAGTATACAATGGTTCTCCAATGCACCATATTGACATCAAATATATTGTGCCAAATTTGATTTGCTAATGTGATACCTTACTTTGATATTTTGCTACATCAAAAAGGTTTACTAACTCTTAACGACAATATCAATGGGACATAAATACATTACATCCACTTCATTATTGCTCATCAAATTGAATTTCCACCATTTGTATTGAACAAAACTTCATAGCCATTAGAAAATACCTATCTAAACCAAAATCACATGTCATACATGATTGACTTTAGTGGAAATTCAATAATAGGAAAGCATTCATGAAAGCACAGGATAATGAAAACAATCCTAGCCATCCATGTTTCAAGAAAAATAAATCCTAGCCCAATTGCTTTGGTGATAACCTAAGACCTTTACAAGGTAATAATGCTAGCAATAGAAAGGTAAATTTTGACCTAGAAGCTCCTACAAGCAACAATTCCCTCATTGTGGAAACTCCTACAACCCTAAGGGAACCTTTATAACCAAAGCATTATTCAACACTACACATATAAATATGGATCACAACACCATGGAAAATATGTGAGAGATAGGCACCTCCTAGTGCACTCCTTGCTTGGACTTTGTAACATTCTTAAAGCTTAGGAATTGAAGGAATTGATACTAGTACTTACTATCATTACAATATTGTTACAAATATAGTTTACCATTGCCACATGTGACATTCCAAGTGGCATTCAACAAAGTTTCTTGCATCAAGGTGTGCTCTCACTTATGACAAGACAAACTTCAACTTGCACAACTTTCAGAAGAGAGGTAGTGGATATTATAGTTCCCTCTCTACATCGCCTAATTTCACCCCTCTTTAATCAAAATTTTGTGCAAGACCATTGATTATATCATCCTTCTTAGAAAATTATTTGTTAGTTTTCAAATAAGGCCTAGTCCCAAGTAGAGAATTAGGATCTTGAAACATCCTCAAACCCACATTTTTTGAGGTGTTTTACCTTCAAAACAAGATTACAAGTCCAAGACATGAAGACACCTTCCCTAATCAAATTTTGTAGGTATTAACAAAGTCAAATAGACTTAGCAAATTAGAGGTAATTAATGCTTGCAACACAAAATTGACAAAACAAGCATCTAACCTTTTCAAAAGTGTTTAGAAAAAAGAAACCAACAAACTTGACAATAGTGTGTTTAATGAACTAGTGGGCATCATTCATGGTTGAATTCATATAGCCAAAGCTCTACTCATTTATCCAAATGAGTTTCTTCCTCAAACCAAGTTGGCCTATATAAGATGAAAAAGTGACAAATACAACACTCTCATATCCTCAACTTCCATGATTGAAAAAAAACAATCATAATTCCATGCCTTGCTTTAACCTCTAAAAATTTGCACATCCAAACAGGGGATGCACTTTGGTGAACCTTGATGTAACTTAGCTTTCAAACTAACCATTTTTAGGTTTTTGATTTAAACTAAGAATATGAAGCTTGACCAAATTTATTTCTATTCTATTTTGAAAATTTGAAAAATCCAAGGTCAAAAAGAATTATTGCAATTGCAAACTCTATATGATAGAATCCAATCATATGATATGATAGTTTCTCATTCTAATCTTCATCTAGAGTTAAAATTTCAAATTATTCTAACATGTCTTGTAATTGATAAAAATTTATTTTCATTTTTTTACCTAAGAAAATAACAATATTTTGCTTTATTTCCATCAAAAATTTTGAAAAGATAAATAGCAATACAAAATACATCAATTATATAAAAAGATAAATGCAGCTTGATAGTTGCACTTGACTTGAAGGTCATTGGCAAGGTTTTTCTTCGTACAAAATATAAAAGAATCAATTCATAAATCTTCACACCAATCTCCATTGTTATTTGGTGAAGATTGGTGATAAATAACAAATGGTTTTTGTAATTACGACATTTGAATAATATTTTATAAATTTTCAAAGATGAGAACATAGGATACCCTATACTTAACACTAGACTTGCATTGAATGGACACCCTTGAGGCAAAAAATGTTTCAACTTTCATTGATTGCTTCTAAAAAGTTAGGGTTTTGAATCATGAAAGTGTTCATTCAAGGTCCTTTTTTAGGTGTTGGAAAATGGAAGGTGTTGCAATTAGGTGCTTTACCTTATGATATGTGTGAATAGATATTATCCAACATTACTACTAAAATTGATACCAATGAAGTTATGAAATAACATCAAATACTAATAACGCTTCATATGCAATTGTGATTTATTACATAATTTAATAGTAAAAGATTCTTATTATATTATATTTCATTAATCAATATATTAGATTATTGAATCTTAGAGAGTACTATGTTAAGTTCTTTTGCTAATATCATAGTGTCACCCATGTTACGATACTTATTAATTTTGGATGCCTTAGGTGTGATTACAAAAAGTTTTAACTGTAATCATTTGGTTGTGTTTAAATCCTTAGCACTTCTACATCCAAAATTTAGACAATGAAAAGAGAGAGGTTCTAAGGTTTTTTTTGACCATAGAACTTCTCATTCATTAAAATCAATGCTTGACTTCTAAAAAACTAACTTTTTATATGATGAATTTGATGAAATTGAGGTAAAGAATATATAATTATAAGATATAAGCAAAAATGTGTTAGAATTCAAGAAATGATTCCAACGTTAATTATCACAAGATAAGATTATATGTAATCACAAACTACATACTCTCATGCACTCCGTATAGAGTCTACTAAACAACTTTGAAAGAGAACCTCTATAAAGTTAGACAACCCATATAGATTGTTTGCAAAGGATAGAAACAAATCAAAACTTACTTCAACTAACTTCAAGCTAAAACCTCAAAACGCCATCAACACTACAACCAAAACCTAAACCGGAGGACTTGTACAATGCTCTGCTTGATTCCCTCAATGCCTTGACAACTTTGTACATTAGAATGTCACCTCAAACAATTAGACACAACATTTCGACCCCAAAAGCTTGGTCTATTCATTGATGAAGTGCTAAACATGACACTCTATAGGCCTTTGCTCTTACTTTTGAAGAGAAAGTTATCACCACCCCTAGCCCTTATCTGTGGAGGTGTACAACTAAATCACTTGGCCATGGTAAGACTATCTTTAACCACAAACTACCCAAGAAGACGTCCATGAAAAATCCTAGCTAATTACGACAACCTAAATGGACAAGTTGCAAAAGATAGAAAAACATAGCAAGGGATATGAACAGGCTTGAATCAATTTTAGGCAAACTCATTCCAAGAACAATCAAGACAGACATTTTATTTCTCACAATACCTAGAAAGATGCATATGGTGTAACCCGCACCTGTAGGTGAGAGTTCGCACTGTCCCTCGAACAGCTTGGATTGAAATTCCGGAGCTTTGTCTTGGAAAGCATCCATCTTGCGATTTGATGATTGATTTATTGTCACCCAGGAATATGTTGTTTGTTGATTGAGTCTTGTGATGCCGTAGTCAACCATTTTGCAGAGCATGGCGGGGATACGAAGCGAATGCAGACGATGCAGGCAATGGTGGTGTTCCTGATACTGCGCTACACAACGATGATGGTCATTTCCAGCTTGCAAGTGCAGTGCGTTTTCACATCCTGGGACCTGCACATTATGGAGCTCATTTAATGATCGGAAATGAACTCTGTGATCGTTTCTTTCCAACTAAATTAGAATTTCTTTGGATTTGGGAAACTGCCTTTGTGATTTGAAATTGACGCTTCTTAGGTTATGGAAGACAACATAGTCCTAGCGCGCGTTTTCGAGTAGTTTGATTCTAGAATCCGGAGTAAGGTCCGTTTTTCCGGAGACAGCCATACGAGATTGTTGGGAAGATTGTTGAGGGAGGGCAGGCTATGATATTTGAAGCTCTTGGAACAAATATTAAGCACGAGTATATTCTCGATGGAATAAGGAAAGGAAAGACAGGGCTGGTCGTGAAAGTGTTCAAAAAAGGTATTTCACACCAAGACATGCAACGACTGTGGCCTCCTGGATTAGCTTCAGCCGCATTGCCATACCGATATTTCTACCGCATTCCCATCAGCGGATCAGCCAGCGTACTGACAGTTCAAGTTATGAACTTTGTTGGTCAGTGGGTGCCTAATTGCGTCACGGATCTGCAAGACGGGACATCGCCAGACATGAGAAACTACAGGTCCAGCATAATCACTTCTATGGTAAATTTCATTAAAATGGCGGTATTCCGTGTGCCATTTTTCAGACCGTGCACTCTAAACTGTAAAAGGGACATCTAGGATCAATGTAGATTTCAGAAATCTAGAACAGGTATAGATTTCAGACCACATGGTCGAAATTATCTATGATTTATCTAAATTTTTAACATCTAGGAATGGTTAAGATTTCAGAACGCACGGTCTAAACTTTGAAAACGCCAAAGTAGTGAAATGGCCCGCCATTTCAATGGAATAGCGCCATTTTATTGAAATTGACCATTTCTGCAATTATGGTCAATTTAGTTAAAATGGCGGTATTCCGTGTGCCATTTTTCAGACTGTGCACTCTAAACTGTAAAAGGGACATCTAGGGCGGATGTAGATTTAAGATATCTAGGACTCCTATAGATGTTATAAATCTAGAACATATATAGATTTCAGACCACATGGTCTCAGTTATCTACGGTTTATCTTGATTTCAAAAATCTAGAACATGTTTAGATTTATAACATGTACGAGGAGTTTAAATTTCAGACCACGCGGTCTGAACCTTGAAAATACCGAAGTAGTGAAATGGCTCCCACCATTTCAATGGAATAGCGCCATTTTAATGAAATTGATCATAATTCAAAACTGGAATCCTTGACCATGACCATGAAGACCTGGGTAGCGTGCTCTGTAACAGCAGCTGAGGAGACATGCACAAATAGTGCAAAACAACTCACTGTAAAAGCTACTCATGTGCCGCCAAATGCTGACAGCAGCATAACGCTGCAAACGCTGCTACCGGTACCTGAACTTGAGGACTCGCAGCACCGCATTATTCCCTCGATACTTTCACGGAGCAGCACGTTAGATCGAAAATCGTGATAGACAAATAGTAAAGACCGACCACAATTCTCATATCAAATCACTGCACACCTATCAGAACACCGTCCGTAGTACCTGAAAATAAATGCTCTGGACGAAGAGGCAAGAGTGTTAAGTCAACACGTGAACCTTCCTAAAGAGAGTCCAGTAAGTGGGCAGGAACAATGTCAAAGTATGCGACACATACATGTCATATTCAGATCTGTTCAAACGTTTAGAAAGAAAAGAAAAAAATACCCGGGTTCAAGGCCTGAACTGACAAACTTAACCCGGCCGATGGTGTGTTACTCAAACCATGCCAATTGGTGACATCTGCGGGCTACAGTGAAACCTTCATAATTGAAGTCATATGCGTATTCTATTCTGACAGAGCTGGTCTAGATCCTGAGCAAACGATTCACTTGACGCTCTGTCACCCTGAAGCAATAATTCTAGAGAGACCAAGAACCCAAGCCGCTGTGGTGCATTACATCTGGGTCACGTGCCCATGGCAAGGCACTCTTAAATCGCAAACGGGCTAAGTCCTACCCTGTAGAATCTATCCAACTAATTACGACAACGGAGATCAACAAGTTGCGTAACCACCGATCAGAACTTGCTTGAACAGATATTTCATTAAAATGGCGGTATTCATGCGCCATTTTCCCATTTATTTTCTAGGACAGGTGTAGATTTCATACCGCACGGTCTGAAATCTAGGAGCCGTATACATTTCAGACCGCGCGGTCTGAACCTCAAAGTGCCAAGTTTGTGGAATACTGCCGTTTTAACGAAATATCCGTTCTTGCCCCAATGTCAGGCTGACTCAATTCTCACCAAGAATCAATTGACCAAGACAGACATCTCAATCCCAACCATACCGACAAAGATGTAAATGCAGCTACTCGTACCTTGAGGTAAGAATTTGCACGGAGCTTGCAGGGTTTTCTTTTTCCCTGAATGGATTCACGGCCCTGCACAAGAGAGAATGTCGCCACAGATTAGTATCCAAGATCGAGCATACCACTTCCGCACACCAAAACCGAAACTCTAACTTAGAACTCCCAGACCACCAAGACCTGGTGCCCAGAGCGTGATGCGTAACGCCAGACAGACGAGGAAACCGGTGACAAGTACTGCAACAACTCACAAAACCAGGATTACAAGCTTCTCTCGTGCATGCATTTCGGAGAGGGCTTCAGTATGTCGGTAAGCCCAAGCGAGCGGAGACTTCACCTTGATCGACAAGCATCCGCACGACCCACCGGTCAAAATTCGTAGGGGAGCCGGAATCCGCCTGAATTTGCGAGCGCTGGCAGCGCCCACTGCGTTCCTTAAGAATGCACCGGGCAAGTGCGTGGAGTAGCAACGTCGGAGAACAAGGAAGGGGTTCCCCTGCCTCTCTCGGGAAGCTCGGCGTGCAAAGGACGGCACTACCACTGCTACAGTAGTGTTCCATGGCTCACTATTGGTACCCTGGCTCACTCCCTCCTCGTTCCCCGCCTCGGCGGGTATTGCCCTCGGGCGTGTAAACTGCCTTGGGGCGAGTATCAGTAAAGTTCCACCCTTGTATGGGTTTCTCCACTGCTACAGTAGTGCGTCCATGGTCAATTTCATTAAAATGGCGCTATTCCAAAATGTGGGAGCCATTTCACTACTTCGGGTATTTTCAAGGTTCAGACCACACAATCTGAAATCTAAACTCCTCCTAGATGTTACAAATCTAAAAATGTTTTAGATGTTTGAAATCTAGATAAACCGTAGATAATTTAGACCATGTGGTCTGAAATCTATATCTATTCTAGATTTCTAAGATCTGTAGGAGTCCTAGATATCCAAAATCTACATCAATCCTAGATGTTCCTTTTATAGTTTAGAGTGCATAGTCTGAAAAATGGCACACAAAATACCGCCGTTTTAATTAAATTGACCATGTCTGCAAAAAGTTTTCCCTATTCTCTCACCCTCGGTTGAGCTACAGTCAACCCTCTATAAGACTTAAATTGTTAGGAGTAGGGCTCAAACAATACTGTAACAAATAATTATAGAGTATTAGCATTTAACCCCTGAATGCCCAAGGCACCAAAATCTGGTGTTTGCAAGACTTTGAAGTTAAATAAAACCTAACCAATTTTTCATTATTATTTGTTTGTATTTTTGAAAACTTTTTTTGAAATCTAGTTTAAGCATCAAAAAACCGATCTTGAAAATAATTGATTATGATTTTTCTATTCAAGATTTTGTGCAAGGGTGCCCATTGCAATCTTGACTTTCCATAGTATTAACCCCTAAGTGCCCCAACACTAGAAATCTATCTCCCCAAATTGAAAAATAGTTTTCCAGCCATTGGATCCCCTTGTATTGGGCAAATCAGTGTACCTAGGTGTAGTTGAGTGGGGTACTCAGTGGATTGGAGTGGGGGCACAGGGTTAGCAAGTAGTTGTACGTGAACGAGAGCCAATCGGGCACGAAAGCTATGTTTTGGGGTCCGATGCTGTGATAGTGAGCAACTGGAATGACTGGAGAGGGCTAGTGCCAAGCCGTTGGGTTGTTTTGGCGCGAGATGGGAGGATGCCCCGTGCTCATTCTACACTCTTGGATAGGGCATTTTGCGGACTTCTCAATGTGTGAGGACAAGGCGGAGGTTTGGGGTATAAGTGGAAGTGTATGCACAATACAGGGTCAAATTTCTCTGAGAATTTTTTGACTCTAGCAGTATTGGCCTGAGATAGAGGTTGCCCTGTGACTGGGTCGTTATGGACATTGCAAGGGATTTAGGGCGAATCTTTGTGTCACTAGAGTAGGTGGCAGATAGTCAAGTTAGCATCACAAGTAGTCAGCCTTTTTCGAATTCCGTCAGAGCTTCAGGTTTTGATGTTGTGGCGCATAGATGGTGGGTTTCCTTTGCGTTGTATTTTTATTTGTGTTGCTAACAGTCGAGGTATTTTTGCCCGCCAACTGAAAAGCAGTTTGTTTTGGTTCATTTGTGGATTGAATATGAACGTTTTCTGTATGAATTGAGCATGTGAGTAACCAGACCAAATTTGACAACAATGCATCATCCGACTTGTGATGGACCTCATCCATAGTGGCAGGGCTGATAGCTGCGCTAGGTCAGTCTATTTTTGGTTATGTGGGAACTAATTGGAGACAACAGAAGGTCAGCAATCGATCGGCTAAGTGGGAGGTTGTTATGCCTTCCAGTGGGAGAGGTGCTTTCCTCAACACATGTTGAGGAGCTTGGGTTGATCGGCACAGAACAAAAGTTTTCTTGTCGCCTTCATGAAGTGAGCTTGTGTAGTGGCACCTGCTGATTACGTTCTGGATTTATTTTTTGACGGCGATTTTTTTTTGTTCGGTTACGTGGGATGTTGTGGTCTTACAATAGTGTCTTTGTTGTTTGCCTTGACTGTTTGAGATCGTACCGTGCAAGCAACATTTGCAGCATTTTGTGATGGTTCTGTAATGTCTTCTTGTCATCTTCTTTCAAATGTTTCCGATTAGCATCGCAAGGACTGTGAATGTTGTAAGTAATTAGGCTACGTCACGCAGGGTCAAATTTCTCGGACTCGATTTTTGCTCAAATTCTTGCTTGTTGTCTGAAGCCACGCCCGGCCTCATCCCATGCAGAAGATTCAGCCGACCTTGACCGTTGGGCTCGAGGCGCGGGAGATGGGATGTGGTAGTCTTCGCACCAGTGTCTGGGACTGGCTTGCACAGCGTGTTAGTAAACATCGTACACTAATCCCGGTTTGCATTAGCACCCTTATTCTTTCATGGTTGCATTCATTGCCTGTTTTGTCGACTCTCTTGATGTCAAAACAAGTTGAGAATTTGCAGTCTCCCAAATACCCCAAAACCCTAAGCCCTCTCTAAATTTCAACGTTTGATTCCCCTTGTACATCTGTCAACGATCATCGAAAGTGCGGAACCACCCAAAATTTTGGCTCTTTAGCAAAAGTCAACTCCGGTTTGACTGTTATAATCTTCGAACTTGTACGGTGAAAACATTTCTGATTTTTTGCTATCTGCAGAGGGCATTTTCCACTCACAATTTGAACGGTCAATTTTCGTGGATCTATTTTTCGAATCTCTAGGCTTAGTTTGAGTGGACTGACCCGGTTACAGTCTCCTTTTCACTCTCCACGGGTTGGGCGCTCAAGGGTTAAGGGCTCTTGGAAATGAGCCTCAAGTACACTAGATCTTGGAGGAAAACCACATTAAATTTATTATTAGAGAAAAAAATTGTAGAGTAGATTTTGAGAAACCATAAATTAATTATGGTTATGCATGTTAGGCCCCTTAACCTCATATTTTTTTGGTGACCAACTTTTTAGATTTGACATGTGAAAAGAGCATCAAAAGACTTCATGTCACTTTTGTAGTTTTAACACCCTAATGATCAAACATTATAATCTTTCAATCCATAAGTGGTATTGTTGTGCTATCTTTTCCTAAGTGATCTTTAACATATCTAGTATGAATTTGTACAATTACATTTCTAAAAAAATTGATAAAGCTTATCAAAATGTTGGCTTTTTATTGAATTTAGAGCAAATTCCTAAAAGCTCAAAAAAAGCCTTGGGCATTTAGGGGTTAACACCTACGAAAATTGATCTTCCTAATACGTATCATTTACAAAAATAGCATTTATAAGATTTCAACAGTAAATATGAATGGAGTAACTTTTATAAAAAATTTTGCTCACAACTTTTGCTACGGATAATCACAGCCACCCCGTCAGTAACTCACCTTCCGGTATCTGGTAGCGTCGAGTCTCGGCGTCTCCCTACTATCCAGTATTACAAAGATTGCATCATTAGCAAATATCAGTCCCTGATGAATCAGTCGTCACCAACTCATACAAAGTCTCAACTGTCGAGCAGCAAATGAGAGTTGGGTACATCAGTCTGTTGTTACCCTGTTGCTATAACAATTAAGTCTACAGAATTGAGTAGGTGTACAGAATTTGAAGCGTCTTTTACTTACTCTGAAAATTCGAAACTGACCAATTTAGTCTGAAATGTTTGAATCAGAAGGTTTTAGGAGGTTCCAGTGTAGATCGAGGTTTGCATTTTGTGACATACGTAGTTGTGATACAGTGATTCATTTATTCAAGTTCAATTCTTCTAGATCCCTGTTCGGTAGAAATCAAGCTGAACCATTTGTGATCGTCATTTGGTATGCTTACACTTAATTACCCTGAACTGGCCCTGCCGAGCTTGTTTAGTTTGAAAATTTTGAGTCACAAGATTCCAGTTTGGATTGAGGAGTGCATAGTTACTGACATAGTTACTGATTGAGATCGAGTCTGGGTTACAAGGATGGGGGTAGACAGTGTCCCGTTGAGGAATCTTGGGTAGGCACCTAACTTACCTTCTAGGCTCAAATCTCTGTTTTGAAGGCGTAGAGCTCCGGGAGGGCAATGGACATGGGAAGACCTGTGCAGAATCTGTAGATTATGCTTTAATGATTGAGGAAGTGTTGTCGGAGTGGTAGGAATGTCGAGCGTTGATGCAGAAGTTCGTTGACACAGTCCAACTGCCTGCTGCTGAGGACAATGGAGGTCGTTCTGATGTTTTGAGCTTGCCAGATGACGTCATGACGATGATTTTTGCATAGTTGCCGAGGTCGAGGTTGGCTACGGCGCGGCGCGTGTGTTCGTCGTGGGAGCGTGTGGCGGAACAGCAAGAACTCGCTTCTTTGCGTCGCAAGGTTCCGACCCGCACCCACTGATAGATCGATAGTTACATTTAAGAATCAATATGGGCAATTTCATTAAAATGGCATATGCCATGCGCCATTTTTGACATACTCTGCGCCATTTTAATGGAATGCCGTGTAGTTTCTAACATATTCTGCGCCATTTTAATGAAATGTTGCGCCATTTCATCATCATACCGCCATTTTAATGAAATTGACCATCAATGCTTTTACGCTGAGATACTAATATTTCTATTTCAGCGTTTTTGCATTGATTGATGTTTGCATTTTTACTGGATTGTTGATACGAACTGTGTCTGAGTACGTCCACCTCTGAAAGAAGGCACCGAAGTAGCACTCATTGTAATCAGTAGAACTAGCTCAAACAGATTCATCATTCACGCGAATCTGAGGATCAAAGTTCTTAAGACGGTTGAATTGAAGGCAGACATGAAAATAACTGTATCATGATGAATTTCAGTTACTCGAAACTAAAACTAATATCATTTGGAAGATTCAGAACCAGGCAGTGATCAAGGACACCAATGGTATACTTTCAATCACTTAATTACCATTCAATGTAGACCACGTTTAGTATTGAAGCATACCACCCTTTCTGTCTAGAAATGCTAAGATTTACTAATTCTTTCACCAAAGTACTGCTCTTGCTACATTCCTCTACCTTTCTCTTGCTGTATCCTTATAGAAAGAATGGAAGAATGAATACCCAAGTTTCAGGGCATCCTGCGGTTGATCACCGTCAAGACTTGTGACAATGAATCGTACTTTTCAGCATTTTTCAAAATCTCTTCCTGTTTTGTTCATTTTCAATGATGCAACTGCAGATGGGCCTTGTGGAAGGGTGGATATACGTGCTGCCGGAGACTCCTCACGTGCAACCAATATCCTCGTACAAACAGCATTAGCTATAGTTTAGTTAAATTAGCGGAATTCCACTACTTTGGTGTGGCCTGAAATGGAAATCTACACAGGTCCTAGTTTCTAGAGCTTTGTGCAGCTTATGTCACAATTTTCGGCACCCGGAATTACGCCCATTTTGCCGAACTAATATATTCTAACCACACGAGCTAGTATAATTTATCGACGGTCGTAGGGCCTAATGTTATACTCCGTCTAATTACTTATTTCTTTCTTAGACTAGTTAATAAATCAAGACAATTTCCATCATTCAGTTGTTTAATACCGAGATTCAAAAGGTGGAGTCGTAAGAGTGAACATTCTTCCATTCTTTTACTTTCAATGAATAGGGAAGTCATCTCCCAAGAGTCTTCGAGACTGTTTTCAACAACAAAGTGGTGAAGTTCTCAGTTGATTGAGCATTGGAGATGAATTGCAGACTAAGTAATGAAGAAGTTTGTGTACAAAATGCACTCGAGAGCTTGTCTCCACAACCCCCCATTTTGGTGTCAATAAGAAAAGGGGTGTCAAAAGTGGAAGGGGTAAGGAAAGAAATTTAGAATGCAGCTAATTGTGACTCCCCTGTTGTTTTAACTCTCTTCATTTTGAGTTTCTTGCAACGGTGGTTTGCAGTGACGTTGAGATCTACGACGATGTCATCAACAAGTGGACGAAAGGGTGTACTGTACAGTTGGGTCTAATTCATTTTCAAACTGTTGATTGTGCCATTCAAAGATTTTTACGCAATAGATTTAATTGTAAAGTTCGTCCTATGTTTATAAACAGGTGTCAAAAGGAAGGTTTAACTAAAAATAGTACAAAAAAAACACGGCACCAAACTCAATCAATCCTGAGTTTGGGTGCTCCGAGGAGTTTCGTTTTGTGTTTTTCTCAAACTCTGACTCTTGGTCCCGCAATGCATACACTTTACAATTAACTCTAATATAGAATAGAATTGGCATTTTTTGTTTTGCATGATTAGCATTCAATTTTTATGCAATCCCAGTAAGGCATACCAAATTTCTCTTTCAAAAAAGCAAAACTCCATTTTTGGTGAATTGTTTTACTTTAGATTCATGATTTTACATGATGATTGATTGAAAAACATTGTTGATGAATTTTTTTAATTCAATTGCATGGAAAGATATGTTATAAAACATTCATATGCACGTCTTTCATATTAAAAACCATCCCATTATGTAACAAAAATATGATCTATGAAGAGTACAATGTGAGGTGTCCTATGACTAAACTTTGTAAAATAGATATTTCTATATTTTAACTAAATTTTGGCAAAGTAATTGCATCATCATGCTCAAATGTACAAAATTAGTTATTGTGTGAGGGTCAAATAGCTAAATCTAGTTAAAATATAGAAGTATCTATTTTACAAAGTTTAGTCATAGGACACCTCACATTGCACTTTTCATGGATCATATTATTATTACTTAATGGGGTGTTCTTTAACATGAAAGATGTGCATATGGATGTTTCCTACATATCATTCTATGCAATTGAATTTTAAAAATTCACCAACAATGTTTCTCCATCAATTATCATGTAAAATCATGATATTAAATAATACAATTTACCAAAAATAGAGTTTTTCTTTTTGAGACTAAACTTTGGTATGCTTGATTGGGATTGTGTAAAAATTGAATGTTCTTATTCAAGACCAAAAGTGCCAATTATATTCTATATTATGCAAAAATCTTTAAATGGTACAATAGACAATTTGTGAGATTATTAGACCCGAATATACCTCAACAACAAGAAGGTCAATTACGCAACTCATTTCATGTTTGTTGGATCAACACATTTTAGAAGTTTAAATAGTATTTAGAAGTCATCCAAATCTAAGACAAGAAAGGTGTGACTATGAGGTTGTATCCTAGGTAAACAACAATATTAGTTTATTGATAGTGGACAATGAAGAAATTAAAACAAAAATTATCATTTGAAAATGAATAGCCAAAATGTAAATAAAGATGATTTCATTTTAGGTGGTAACTATTGAAACTATTTACATTAAGTAATTGTAAGTTTTTGGTAAAAAATGAGTGAAGTTTTTTATATAAATTTCTTAATAGAATAAACATTAATATTGACAAATATTTAAAAGAAAATATAGAATTTTTTTGTAGATTCATGCAATAGAACTTGAAACAATGAAGAAAATATTTATTTCTTTGATAAAAATATATAAGAATTCTATATTATACAAAAATCAACTATTTTAAATGTTTCTTAGATCTTGGAGCAATAACCACAAGTCTCAATTCCTTTCATTGATTTTTTGAAGATTTTCAGATGTAGATTTTTTTATGTTTTCATAGGTGGCTTTGATATTACATAGGACACTGGATTAGTAGCACCTATTAAGACTAATATCCAATTGTTGGGCATGTAACTCTTAATGAAGGATACAATAGTTATTTTTTCATAATGCAAGGAATCCTTGTCTTCATCATCTAAAACATTTGATTCAAAGTTTAGAATCTACATCACTCAGAAAATTTGGTTTAAAATTATTATTTTCAATTGAAGATGAAATTATAGAAATTATTTCACCAATTTCTTTAATGTTAATTTCTACTTTAGTACTAGAATAAATATTTGTTTTTATTCGTCATATTTTGTAAATAATAATATACACCTTTACATTTAATATATGGACTTTGGATATCAAACTTTGAGCTTGATTTTTGGGGTCTTGAAGAGGTAATATGAAAATTGCATTTCATTTGTTGTTTTTTGAGTCCACTAGGCTATATTATGACTAAAAGATACTCCCTCCATCACAAAATGATCTTTTGGTTTTCCCTAATAGTTTGTCTCAAAATGATCTTCCGGTTGCATGTTCCATAAATCTATTTTAAATTATTTGCTTACAGTGACAACACCTTGCAATCTACTTGTATATATGATGTACTAGCTATATATTAACAATAGTGATCCACAATCAGCATTGCTACCTATTGAAAATAGATAGGTCAGCTTCGTAGCTCCTTGTCAACAATGGGCAACCTTTAAGACTTAGACCAATCAAAATAAATCTCCACATTAGATTGGATAGTTTTCATTTAAAGTGTAGTGTGACTTTGTGAGCTACCACATTGGCTTACAAATTAGAATTAGAAAAATTTATATAATTTAGGTGAAATGATAAGTTAGGCATTATTGGTTAGATAAATTTAAGCTATAATTATGAACTAATGGATTTTCTACTAGGTAGGAATGGCAATTCTCAAACAGTGGTGTGAATTTTAGGAAATTACAATTATGCAAAAACAAGGTGGAAATCCTAGAGAAAAATTAGGAATTTAAAATCAAAAACACATTAAGTAAACAATATGAATTAAATGAAATTAGGCAAATGGGTTAAAGGTGGAGAAATTGGAATCAAAATGCTCCATGAAGAAAATTGCATAAAAAATGAATTGAAAATCAATAATGCAAATACGAAAAATATAAAATTTATTAGTAGAGTTAGAATAACTATTAGATCATTAACATTGTAAAAGACACTCCAAAATTGGGGAAAAAACAGTAAATTAGGGAGGTCCACACTAAAGCAGCGCAATTTACAGTAAATTAGTGCAATTTCCCGCAATTAAGTGCAATTTTCAGTAAAGTAGCATGCAAATGAAATGTTAGTGGATGAATTATGCAATTATTGGCTCTTAGGGTAGGAGTTCAGGTTTAGAAGCTCTTCTCTCTTCCTCTCTCCTATATCTCTCTTGTTCAAGTGTGTGTGTTTTTTTTTGGGGGGGGGACGAGCCCTTTCAGAGAAAAATGGTTGCCAAATATGGATAAAAAGTGTCAGTGAGATTAATGAGATGGCTTAGGTGGGAGAAGAAAACATTTGTCAAATAGGTTTTCACTTTTTTTTTGTGGTAAAATGGGGGTGAGAAAGGATTAGATTGGGGAATGATGGTAAAATTTCAAGGTTTGGTTTTGGTGGAATATGGTGATTGAGCTTGAATTGAATTTGAGGGCTGGTTGTTTTTTGAGGTTGATGGGGCTGATTTTTTTGTATGGGAAGATTGGAAGGTTGATGATGGAAATTAGAGGATCTGTGAGGCTAGTTGGATGGGAAATCCAATGAGGGATGCACAAAATCCAAACACAAAAACCAGACAGTAACTTACACTACTGTAGGGGTTTTCAGGAAGGAGCTACAGCTGCATCGACCAAGAAGAAATCCACTTTGACCAAGTGACAGAGCCAGATCTGCATAGCCAGCCAGACACGAGGATCGAGGGGCGCAGCAGCTCGGAACATCGAGGAATTCATCCCCGAGAACCAAGCCGGAGGACGAATTCGGAGGACGAGAAGACGGAGAGATCCCCGGCCAGCCACGAGCGGAAGCAAGGACCTTGGATCCCGCAGGCCGCAAGAGAAGCAGACAAAACGAAGACAACAAGATCAGTAACCTTATCACGATGAAGAAGGCGAGGAATCCAGTTGCAGAGAAGTGAAAGCAAACAACCACGACGAGGAAGTCAGAGAAAAAACGGCAGGGAGGATGGGAGAGATTCCCAGATGATCCAAGAGCTGAGCATTCTTGGAAGGCGTACTAGGCAGGCTGATGCAGGCAGGAAGTTAACGTGTCTTAACCCTGAAGCGCTCCGACGTCCATATTCTGGATGATGAACAGAGGGCTTCAAGGCACTTTTTAGTCCAACTAACTTCTCATTCATCCAATGTAATATTTGAATCCAAAGAAGACAACCATCCTTAATGGCTGAATTCATGAAATTTCAGTAAATCATATTTCTGTACAAAGATATAATAAAAAATGTGCAAAAATTCAGAAAAGGATTGAGGCATTTAGGGGTTAACCCTTGAATGCCGGGTTGGTGACCGTGGAAATTAGGTGGAACCATGTGACATCATCTACTTTAAAAAAATCAAAAATAATCATTGTGATTCAAGCTACTGTTGAAGATCTTCCCTTTTCACCCCTAATTCTCAGGATGAATAGTTTCACTTCTGTCCTATATAGGAGAATTCCTTGTCATTCATTAGACAAAAAACATCCACCTCAGCGTTTAGGGGTTAAAGGATAGAATGGTGACCGTGGAAATCTTCCCTTTTGGAACCATGTGACATCATCTACTTTAAAAAAATTAAAAAAAATTAAAAAAATTCATTGGAAGTCATACTAATGTAGAAGACCTACCCTTTCTATCATATTAATAATAACCTTTCTATCAAATTACCACCATGAAGCAAAATATTGACTTGATATAAGTGATTGATTCAATTTTGATCATTTTCATGTATTAGTAAACATTTTTTCTATGGATGCTTATTTTTTTAGAATTTTTGGTGGAAAAATAATTTTTTTTGTGATTTTGTAAAGTATTATATGCACAAAAGATTATATCAATTAGATCTCCAATATTAGAACAATTTGGGATTCTAACCAAAATTGAAGGTTAGAATGAGAAAAAATATTTTGAAATTAAAACTTGAAATTTATTTTAAAGAATAAAATATGTACAAATTTAGGTTATTTGGATTCTAACACAGGGAGCTTCCAATTGCAGCAACTAATTGAATCAGGTTGGATTTTTTCAAAGTTTTTTCCGTGGAGTTGAAAGGTAACTTCATAGGCTTAAATTTTCAGCTTCAAAACCAAAATTGGATATTTTGAAAGTTACAAGAAAGGCAAATCCCAAATCCCACATTCCTTTAGGTATTAAGTGAAATCCCACATCCCACATTCCACGTTCAAGGCAAATCAAGGCAAATCACAACAGATCTTGTTATTGTCAAGGTCCTTTAGTCCCTGGCTTTGTCTCCAAGTGTTGTTCGTTGCAAATTTTACTCGCCGGTGAAGTAAAGTACAATGGAAATTGAAAATTTGAAAATTTGAAAATAATCATGGCACCAATCCCAAACAGAGCCTAAGTTAACAAAACAGAAGAGGTTGCCGCATGTGCGTCTTCAGAAGTCATCGTCGTCAACATGCAAAAGTCAAGTGTCGGCAAGTCGGAATTACGAGTGCACGATCAGTTCAGTTCAGTGACTTCAATCTAATCCTACAAGCCATCTCGTTCCGACATATCCTAACTCTCTTTCTCACAGAGAGAGATTATCCTTGTGCTCCTGGAACTCCGGGATCAGAAAACAGCCGCAAAACAGGCTAAATTTGTGCCACTGATTGAGGACGACGTACTGAACTCACCTACTAAACCGGGAATTTCCAATCTTAGACGAGGGAACCGTACCAGAGATCATCTCCCTGTGATCTCAATTCAATTCAATGCATTCCACTCCAACTCAACTTCGAACATGCATCCCTTCACGTACTGGCAGTTCTGCAATTCGATCATGTCGCCCCCGCCACCCTGGAGTCGGACACACGTTCTCTTGATGGACAAGAGTGGAGTTCTGCAAACCTTCGAGATGCCGCAAGCCAAGCACCAGCTTGGAAGACATCGACTCGGAGCAAGCAACCGCGTCATGACGGCAGATACACAGGGTGGCCGGCAGACCGAAGCTTGCGGAGCACGTTTGGTAGCTCACGACGGAGTCGACGTTCGCTTGGCTTGCATAAGATTGCAGCAGCTTGACGGGCTAGAAATCACGAGAAACCAAGGGCTAGGATATATCAAACAGAGAGAACTTCACTAGCTTTTCTGGATTTGAGAAAAAAAAAAAGAGTATAAGTTTTAGAACTTCCAACCTGCTTGTTCTGATCTTTCAGAAAATGAGGGTTGTCCGAATTGTGGTCCATTTGGTCGATTTGCGGTAGCTTGGAGTGAACGTTGCGAGAGCTCGCTAGCTGGACGGGCAATCCAGGTTGGTTGGCTTAGCTTTGAATTGAACATGCCACAAGTTTCCGGCCGAATCTCGGTCGTGTGTTTCGTCTGTTATTTAAGGGTCGCAATTCCGGTACATTAATTGGATTGTTGATTCGAAGCTTTGGAGCGAGTGAAGGTAGATTGCAGGAAAATTCTTGAAGAAACTCATCAGAGATCGCGATGGAGAGGGCCATAGCGCAGGTGCATTGTGCAGCCCGCAACGACGACGTGGAAGCGCTGAAGAAGCTCTTGGAGGATCCGGAGGAAGATGGCCACGGCGTCGCCTTGCTTGACTGCACCGACTACGACAAGCGCACGCCGCTTCACGTGGCGGCGTCGCACAACAGCGTCACGGCAGCGCAGCTACTTCTGAGCGCGGGCGCCGCACGAAATCCTCTGGATCGGTGGAGGCATACGCCTTTGACGAATGCGCAGGAGCGGGGGTACAAGCCCATGGTGAAGCTGCTCAAGCGATACGGCGCAGAAACGAAAAAAATTGGGATGGAGACGATGCTGCATCCACCGCAAAGCTTGGATTGGTTGATCAGTGATGCGAGTGAAATTCGATTCGAGAACAGCGTGCTCATCGGGAAAGGCTCATTTGGGGAGGTGCGGCAAGCGACTTGGCGAGGCACCACCGTCGCGGTGAAGACGATCAAACCTTCGAAGTCCAAGGTATGGCGCAAACCCTAATCGGCACTGATGGCAATCTCGTTGTATTTCTAGCTAATATGGGGGAGGCAGGGGTTGTGTGCTTCCTCATATACTAATCTAGATGAAATGTGGTTGAAATGCAAATCGTTAAGAGGAGTGGCAATTGATTTCTACAAACATTTGAATCCTCTTATGGGAGATATAATGTTTTCTTGAATGTCATTAACTTCGAGTTTTCAATGCACTTTTTGGAATGCAATTCGTCATAGCATGAGACAAAGAATAGAAGACGATGGAAATTATACGGAGAAATCACTAACACTTGTCACTTAACTTTCTATAATGCCATGTCGAGTGTATGGATGTCCATAATTCGATCGCATTGACTAGTTGGTAGCAGATTATTACCTCATTCTAAGCCTTCATATCAGCCCCAAACTATACCTTTGGACATTTATAATTGAACAGAACAACTTGGCATCTTGTCTGGTAATGCTCTTAAGCTTCTTAGCTCTTAGTTGAGCATTAGTCCCTTTCTTGTGCAAAGAGATTAGGGGTCAAGTAAGGAATCCAATAAGTTTGCTGAAACCAACATTGACTCTCCGTCATGAACATTGGAAGCAATGAATGGAGACGAAGAAGTTAACATGGAGAATGCGTTACAGCTTGCTACCTAATCCATTTTTGTGCTGAGACGATAGTAACAAGTTTAATTAGTATTCAACATACTTATTGAAATCTGCAGAGTCTCCCCCTAATCATTTGCTCTCGATCATTGTCAATGCCAGAGTTGGGGAGTGGTGAAAGACTTTCTCAATGAAGTGGAGTTGCTGGTGAAGTTGCGCCACCCGAACATCGTCCAATTCCTCGCAGCCGCCATCACCCAACCCCCGTTCATGTTAATCACAGAGTATCTCTCTGGTGGCGACCTTCACGCCCTCATTCGCAAAGGTCCCTTACCTGCAGATCTCGCAACGACTTTCGCCCTCGACATGGCCCGCGGGATGGCGTATCTCCACAGCGGACCCAATGTCGTCATCCACCGCGACCTCAAGCCTCGCAACCTCATCATCGACGACACGAACACCCAACTCAAGGTCAGAGACAATTCCACTGACTCAATGTGCTGATTTTCTCAATTTGGGGCTAGGGTTTCGGAATCGCCAGAATTTTTTATTTTTACTGAAATTTGCCAATTTTTTCAGGTGGGCGACTTCGGACTGAGCAAGCTCATCCTCGAAGCGACAGCGGACATCCACGACGTGTACGAGATGACGGGCGAGACGGGGAGCTACCGCTACATGGCGCCGGAGGTTTTCCTGCGCAAGAGTTATAACACGAAAGTGGACGTGTTCTCGTTTGGCATGATCTTGTATGAGATGTTCGAGGGAAAGGCTCCTTTTCATGACGAGGGGGATAAAGAAGCGGCGTTCATGGTGGCGAAAGAGGATCGTCGGCCGGAGTTTGGATCCAAGACTTTCTATCCCGATGGCATGCGCGAGCTTATCATGAAATGCTGGTCCGAGTTTGCTGTGAAACGACCTCCGTTTGATGAGATTGTGCAAGTGCTGGAGAAGATGCAGGTGAATTTGGAGCATCGTGATCGACATTGTTTTCGGCAGCTCCTGCAACGCATGCATCGGCATTGTGAGTCTGCGATCTCAATGTGTGGCTTGAGTTAACCCTAATCCAAAGATTCATGGTTCTAGTTTGACCGATTTGAATCATTGTATTGTGAAAGTTATATTACTTCAGATGGAATCAAATTCTTCGTCACCGGAATCAGTCACGAACATTGGTTTTGATGGTCAAGAAAAGAAATGAAATGCAGAGAGGATTGTTTGAGTATTGAAAGGAGATGCTGAGAGAATTGAAACTAGAATATGGAAGTTGGAAAAAATAAGTTTCCAGATCTCATTTCCTCCACTGTCTCATCTTGCTGACGTTATTAGTGCATTGTTGATGTGATAGGCCATAGAGATCCAATTTCAGAACATCAAGGCTCAAGTTAGCCGGTGTCTTGTTTCCAATCTTATCACTCCTGAGAAGCACACTGCAATGAGGTAAGTCTCTGGATCATCTCCCAAGCCAAGTGAGCTTTATGAGTCGACTATGGACTACATTTTCCAATCTTGTGTTGAATCATTTCTTGTGTTCAATTCATTTCCTGTCTTAAATCAAAACCTTAAAACAATAGCTTTGCTGCTGGAAACAGGTATTGCAGTGGACGAAGCTGAACCTGAACGAGGAGGCAATTGTTTGGCGTGATATCTCAAGTGTGACAAACCCGAACGACTGGCGAGTGCTCATGTATATATTTCACTTACACGTGAAATGGTCTTTTATCCAATTCCACCAAAACACCTAACTGTACCTAGATTGTGACAAAAAAACTGAAAATGTACAGACATTTTGAACCACAAAAAAAAGGTGTTGTTTTCGAGACTCTTTTCTGCACTTTATTGTTAAAAAACTGTTTGTTTTCGAAAAAAGAGTGTTGAAAGGGTGTCGAAACCAACACCCTCTTCTCGTAATGTGAGAAATACTGGTAGATTACAGGTTTAGTGTCCCCAAAGCATTTTAGCATTAAAATTCACCCGAAAACCTTTCAAGCCATGTAGCTTCTACAGTGGCAGTTAGACTTTTCCAGATGTGTACAGTACATTTGCTACACTTGTATAGCAAATGAGCTGAAGTTGTAAATTGAATATTATCGCATATGTAACTCATCCCAGGTTAACTTAGCAGATTGATGCTAGAGTGCTAACTTATCACACTGTCCAGAGGCATGTGAGTCAATCCCACCATTTGGGCTCATGATTCTGGTCTCAAACTTTTGTAAGGACATTGAAGCAAGAGCCGAAGCAATAAACTGTGACAATAGCAAAGCATTGCACAGATTGATGGGTGTGAACCCTACAAATAGACTTTAAATTCACTCTTGTTACCAAAAGAACCCGAGAGTTCTTTGGGTTTGGGTAAAGAAAACTTTGTGAGGAAATATTATTAACTACTTGTTGATGATATTTAAGCCTGAGTTATTTTTTGTAAGAATGCATTATTTAGAATACCTCAGTTTTATCAAATTGGTCATGGAGGAAGGTCATCTTTTAAATGTGCTAGTACTACTTTGGATGAATGAGAATTTGTTTGGATGAACATTGCCGTGAAGCACTTTGTTCATTGTTAAAAAATATAGACTTTGGAGTTCTCAAGGGTTAACCCATAAGCGTCCTAAAGTAGGTGACTAAAAGTGTCTCCACATAGTTTGGAAGTCCAATTCAAAGTGTTTTAACTTTTGCATTTAATGTTTGAATTTAATAAAACTTGTTGGAAAATATGCACTCTGTCTTCTTGTTTGTCTGGTAAAATTTTCAAACAAATCCAAGATGTGATGATTTGGGGGATCCATTTGAAGTTCACTGGATTAATTTGAGTTTACCAAACTGCATTTTGATGGTTGCATTTTCAAGAGCTTGTATCTCCTTCATCCAATGTTTGTTTTCAAGAAAAAAATCTGCATTAGATTACCCTATGAAGTCTAGCCGTTGTTGCGATTGTAGAAATAAATATTGTCTCTTGTTGTTTATTGTGGGAAAGGTCAAAATTTTCTTGGTAATGTTATGTTTCACTTATGGTATTCAAGTTCAAGGGATTTTCTTACTAAAGTGAAAACATCTAAGGGAATTCAACATAGTTGCAAGCTATCTATTTAGTAGGAGAAATATTTTTCTCCTCTCAACAAATGAAAATCATGAATTTAAAATATATCTCTATATATTATTTATTTATTTGTATATTTATTTTATGGACCACCTATGCAAGTTCAATAATTTTTCAAAGTGAAAAATGTGTAGACCATTGAAAACCATCCTAGGCTTGTCTATTCTTGACCTTGCTCAATGCCACTCATTACCTGTAAAAAGTCAAAGAGGGACTTGTTGGAGCCTTTAAAGTTTGAACAATGTCAAAATTGCTTACACTCGTTCCCAAGTAATTGGAGGCAATTTGCATTGATAGTCCAAGCTAGTTTAGTTACCTCAATGACATGGTGATAAATACTTAGTTGTCCCTAATATGGTCTTAATCATTAGCAAATCTACTCAATAATCACTTTGACATGTTCCTACAATATATGCCATGCATGGCCTCAAATACCCCCAAATATACTCTAAGCATCAAATGACAATTCAAGTGATAGTCTATTGTTAAATTCAAGTGCTCTTTATAGGTGCGCCAAAGAATATAGGAACACTTTTAGGTGTTTTCATCTTAGGTAGTAGGTATGTAACCCGAAGGTATGTAACCCCAATCTAGCTCTCAGTTGTGGAAAAAGAACACTTTCTGCAACTTGCCCGGCTGAGCATACACTATTTTCCAAAATCAAGGTCCATATTTGAATTTGAATTATTTGGTACATTTCACTCTGCAATTCAACCCGCCGACATCTCTGTGTCCAGGCATCACAATCTGGTCGGTGGGAGGCAGGTCCACAGTAAGGCCCTGCCAGACGGTGCTTGCTTATCATATGATGAAGAATGACTCTGCACAGGAGTTCGATTTCAGTCAAGACCTGGTCGTCGCTGGAGTCATATGTCCACCATGATATCCCTTACTGCGAACCACACAAGATGTATGAGATTTGAGAGGAACATTTATGATTTTTCCAAAATTTAGTGCAACACTTCAGTTGACCACCTTCAAAATTGATAAGAAAATTGTTGTGGACCACAATAATTTCCACTTCCTGCAATTGAACACTCACAGTAAATCATATGGTGTGCCCAGTGCAGTTCGTTTAAGTTGTACGGCTTCAAAAGGTTGTTTCAAGTTTGCTGACTTTGAATTTGTTTCGAATTAACGATTCAAGTTATCATCGCAGCATTAACCTAGAGCTGGTCGGTGCTTGTCAATCACAATGAATTGCAGGACTCAAGAAAAAGAAATATTTCTCAACTAGCCGTAGTCAAGGATCTAAAAAACTGACCACAGCACACAATGTGCGAGAACTTGCTCAGCTGAGCGGATATATTTCTTGGATTATATCTCTCCGGGGCAGTATTAACCCAGGCAACCTCAAAGATGTACCATTAGGCTTATCCTACCTATACCTACATGCAAACATCAATCGGTCACTGAATTCGAAGAAGCTTGCAGGGGATGCCACCTACTCCGCGCAGCTGGAAATCCCAGAATTTGTCCAGGGTGTGACCGATGCATCAGCAACTGTACAAATTGAACATCTGTCTCACGCAGGTCGAGAATGCATGCACTAGCGACGCTGACGCATCCTGACCTAGTTTGATAATGAAATCCTCTTGAACTGCCATATGGCTAATTAGGGTTAACATGCACTTAACTAGTTTCCGTTCAGATTCCAGTTTCCTACAGTTGTTGATTCCTGAAAATCCTGTACAGATCCTAACAGAAAGTATATTCAATTTGTTACAGGCCATGATTTAAGTTAGTACCTTATTCATGTGGGTCCGAAGTGCGAAACACGCAGGATTTCCTCTGGGCATAGCGGCAAGACACTTGGCAGGTGATATCAAGTCAACAATTAAGTGTAGGTGACAGCACCTTGGAGCAAATTCCGGTGAGGCACTATCATTTAAGTAAGAACAATATCCTCGGAGCTGTTGCAATATTCGCGTTATGAAAAGAGATCTCGAAAGGTGCTCCGGCCGGTGACTCTATATTAGAGGGTGATGGCAGGGTGCCTGCACATGAGAAGAAATTCCCTCGACTATGATTTCTTGTAAGGATCACCGACCACGGCTGCAAGATGTCCTCGGAAAGGTGAGCACTAATGATACAGGTTGCTAACTTAGTCTGCCAAAATCCTGAAATCGAGCGCCACGAACTTTATGCTGGAATGGAAAGCAACGCAGCTCCCAGCTGACCAGGTCGAATTTTCCTTAGACGGAACCGAGGAGCTCATATCATTATTGCTTTCATATATCCTCGAAGTGGCCAGCGTGTCTACTGATTGCTGACTGCATCGAGGACATGAAACATACGGTAGAAACACCTAAAACCATTCACTTAAACTGATGTGCGAGGATGGAGTCAAAATTACTAGTAGATGCTATTTTTTACTTGTATATAAATGAAATTCATTAATTTTCTAAAGAAATTATATTTTTTGGAGAATTTTTGTATCTTCTATGAATTTTCAAAATGAAATCTTGAAATATTCTACAGGTGTATATTTGAAGTGCATTCTAAAAGACCTAAAATCATTCACTAAAGACCAAAAGTCATTCATTAAAGGTTGTATTACTTAGCAACCACGTTGCACTATGTGTAAAGTTAGGGACATCCCACATGAATGATTTAAGGTCATATTTGGAACACTTCAAGAGAATTCCACACCACAAGAAGGGGGGCAGACAAAAATGGGTACAACTAACTTACCTTACAAATTTTGGATGGAATGACCTCAAATAACAGTAGTCGGCTTGGCTTCTTGTTCCCAAGAGTCAAAGGATAGAAGCAGACTAACTTAATAGTATAAAGTCTGTACCTACAAGATGAAACCTCAATTGGAACCCGTCCAACAGCTGTAAATTTGATCACGTTAAATTTTCATCATAGGTTTGATCTTATTATACGCAAACAAGACCCTACCTATAACTATTCGTCACGAAGGGATGATGAATGGATCTTTGAACTTCAAGCTTGATGCAGGTGTGAAAGTACGAAGTTTATTGAAAATTTTGTAATTTGTTTATAAATTCGGCCAATCTATGTTTTATTGTACCAGGGGTACATGCAGTAGAGTAAAGTATCAGGCACGAAGTGGCGTTTACCGTAGCCTTGCTCCAAATGAATCGCAACGAAGCGCAATGAATTAAATGTCATAATTTCAATGAGCAAATCCTCGGTTCTGCAAAAAAATTGCTAGAAAGGAAGCAATGAAAGTACGTATCCGCACAACGTATCCATATCCATAGCTGATTTCGATTCACCAGCGAGCACCGTCTCGTTGTTGCCAGTAGGTGTCGATGCCTGAGTGAAGCCTAACAACAGATTCTCGGCCTTAGTAGACCGGCAAATTTCAATATCATCTCGAAAATCATCGCAAAGTATGGCAGACGCTCTACGTATTATTGAAGAACTACAGTAGTTATCATCATACTTTTAGAGCTGTAGATGAGATCACTGTTCACGTCAATTCGGCCAGTCATGAACGTCTTGAAGCTCCGGCTCCGGCTCCGGCTCCGGCATTTAAGTTTAACTTAATAAGCAGCGGGAAGGCGGAGGGCGCGAGCTTCGAGGTCACGACTGTTTCAACGCTAATCTTCGGGGCCACTTGGCGACAGCTCTAATCACGCACGGCAGCTTCCAATTTACTCGACGGTCGACCTTTCGCACCACGCCAGCACTCGGGCTCTCTCTTCTCCTGATAAAATATAATGCCTACCCTTACAATCTTGATTTCTATCTTCAAACTTGAGGCAGTACTTTGAAGCTTCAGGTTGCTCTGCCGGAATCATCCTATCGGCGTGTTTGCTCGTGCAAGCCCTCATCATATATGGTCGCTACAACCTATCGAGTTAGTGCAGCTCGCTCAACTAAATTAGCCACACTGTAGATAGTACTGTTTCAGAACTTTTGAGTGTAATTGTGATCTTGGACGGCATTGAGCTTCTCGTACGGTCAAGAAATCAGAGTGCGAAGAAGGCAATTGGAGGTTGTGAATTGTAGACAGACAGCTACGACTAATGGCGGACTTAGTCGAAGGAGCAGGTGATGCGCCGGCCGTAGAGCAGGAATCGAGATCTTTCGAGCTTCCAACGGAAGCAGAGCCAGCGGTAGAGGATAGAGCTCCCCCACCTCCAGCCGACGATGGCAGCAGCTCCAGCAGTGATGACGAAAAAGAGAAGGAACCTGCCCTCCCGCCAAGTGATGAACTCCCGCCCGGATCGGACTCAACAGCTGCAGGAGGAAGGTGGAACCAGCTGGTTAACCACCCGTACGTGACGGCGACGGCGTCTACGTTGCGGCAGAGAGCCGGGCAAGCGCAGGAGCGTATGCAACCCATTGTGAACCATCCCTACGTGCAGAAGGGCACGGACGCCATCTACGCCGGCGGGACGAAAACCTTGGAAACCGGGAAGAAGGTGTATAACCGCGAAGAGGGCTACGAGCCAAAACGCTTCGTCCCCTTCTTTCTTGTTACCATCGGCCTCGTCGGCCTCGGCCTTCTCATCCGCGGTACATGCTCACCTTCATTGCATCTCCCTCTCTTTTAATTTCTTTGATGTTCCACTGCTACGATTCATCTGAAGCGTGCTTGTACTCTTGATTCGAATTCGACCGCTACTAATAAGTGATGGCATTACATCATTCAGCTTCTGCCTCTCTTTCTGTGCTGTGCCACTGCTACGATTCATCTGAAGCTTGTTTTTACTCCTGATTCGAATTCAACTGCTACTAATGAGTGATGACATTACATCATTCTTGGAACTGCATCACAATGAATCTTGTTGCTTCGAGTCTCTTAACAATTTAGCAGTTCTTGATCCCGGGCTTGATCCTAACAGATGTATGCAATATATTCAGATCCAAATCGTGCGTGCGTTGGAAATCAACCGTACGCAACAAGCAGGATTAATTGAGCTGAAGTGCTCTAACTTCTCTGGATTTGAATTCTTCTGTTACTAATGACAATATCATTCTTGTGCGCAGTATTGCTACAGCGGTACAATCCCGATTTCGGAGCTCTAAAAATGAAATTCACGAAGAAAGGGGAGCTCTAAATCGATCTCCGAGTCCGATCTCTTCCGTTCCGATTCTGTATATGCCCCAGCATTAATTTTGGCATAGATGGAGTCTTCATGAGCAGTTGAATACAGTCTGTGCGTCTGGTGTGACTGCACAGAATGCATGTTTGCCAGCCATAGCCAAGACATGAGTTACATAATCTGTTGTGCACTTAACCTACAATATTTTATATAGTCTCGCATACATATATTAGTCCCGAGATTGCATCCAGGCCTGCATCTGCCAGAAATCAGGGAAGTCGCGCAAGCATCCCCTCCGAGCTATGTTCAAATTGCACTCAGATTCTATCATCGAGCTCGTTGCTGTGCTGCGCAATTCAGCCGGACAGACGGATTTATCAGTGGAGGTCGTCTTAGTTAGTTAGTTAGCCCGTCGTCACTGAATTGTGTGCATAGTTGCAAGCACTGTGAATCCCTCAACCATAGCTGTAGTATTTAGGCACTGCTCGATCATGAAGAGATTCGCGGATCAATAAAGAATATATTAGCTATAGTATCTATCTCTCAGTGTGTGTACTTGATCTAACATCTGAAGGGACGATTTTGAACAAAAATTAGATCAAGATGATAGAGCAAAATAGAATAGGAAGTGTATGGAACTAGTTTTAAGAACTTTGGAGATTGCATGAATAAGTTGTAAATTTTCAAACTTGAGATCATAGAAACAACTATTGTTGATACTAAACTAGATCCTTCATCAAACTTCGGCTTGAAATACTAAATGCTTAGACTATCATTGGTTGTTTCAAAAAACTCTTCAAGTGTTGATGGTTCTTATTAAAAATTTGTATTTGATCAATTTGAGAAAGTGCATTTTTTAGAGTTGGGGTCATTGAATGGCTCAAAAAGCTTGTTTTTTAACCCCTAAATGCCCAACCGACCATATATGGTCGATCTGAAATTTCAGGCTCATTTTGGTATGGGCAATTAAATTCCTTCGATTGTTTTAAAAAAATTTACAAACAATTTTGAAAGTTAACTAATGAAAATTTTTATTTTTCATTGAAAAAGTCCAATATTAGATTTTTGAGAGTTCTTCAAAGGCATATTTATATATATAACCATTAGTGGAAGAGTAAAGCTTGCTAATTATATTTCATTTTGTGGCTTTGAATAAAGTTCTCCAATTTCACTTAATTTTGAGATCTAAAAAATTGTACTTATCCATTTGTTTTCAAAATGGTGCTAGTTGAAAGAAGAAAGTGTTTTGATTCTTGATTTTCACCATTGAAAATTCAAACATGCAAATGTTGACTTGGAATTATTCACAATTTTTGCTTGTAAAAAAAAATTGCATTTCAACAATTGCAAGGCGGATTGTGTAATGAGTTTGATAGCTCTTCATTTGAACTTAAGTTTTTTGGAAGTGCATTTCAGTGTACTAAGTAACACTAGTTGTAGTTGGTCATGTCACCTCCAATCCCAAAAAACTTTTATATGCAAATTTCTAAAACATTGTGGAGAGCAGGAGAGGGGTAACAAAGGTTACTATTATGTGAGCATAGAAGTGTGAGCCCATGAGCCTAGAATACTACACATCTATGTTATAGGTGTATATACTATAGAAATCTTCTATGATTATAGGGTATATATGTTATAAATACCTATATTATAGGTATTTATGATATATACGCCTTCTATAGTATGTGGTATCTATATTATAGGTACCTATTATGTAAGCTCAATGCTCACAAGCTTGCATTCTTAGGCTCACATACTAGCACCGTTGGATTGCATACTAATAAGCAAGCTCTATAAACATCCATATGGTTAGTTTTTGAAAAAACACAATTTGCTTCATTGGTGATAACTATAAGCCTATGCATTTTTTTTCATAGCCAAAACACACTTAGAAAGGCTTGTACATTCAAGAGTTAAATGCCCCCTAATGCAAGGTGTAGCTAAAGAATGTTCCTCCCTTATAAATGAGATAGATGAGATGTTTTAGATAATTGGTCAAGTTGGTTATTGGCCAAACATACCTTCTCTTCTAAGCTTAACCCCTAAGTGCCTAAGCCTTTTCAAGTGTGTTTTGACTCTGAAAAAAGAGCATTGGCTTATAGTTATCTTCAATGAAGCAAATTGTGTTTTTTTCAAATCTAATTGAACAGATGTAAATAGAGCTTGTTTATTAGTATGCACACCAATTTTGAGTGCAGGATTTCCTAGGAGTTGTGATATTATACCAAGGGAAATGTACATTTTTTGTTTTTAGTATGTTGTCTATGTCCACAATGTTTCAAAAATTTGCATATAAATGTTTTTTGGGATTGGAGGTAACATGAACAACTTCAAAAAGTGTTAGCACACTAAAATGAACTTCCAAAAAACTTAATTTCACATAAAAAAAACATCAAACTCATTACACAATCCACCTTGCAATTGTTGAAATGCAATTTTTGTTTTTAAGTAGAAATTGCAAATAGCTTCAAATAAACACTTGCATGTTGAAATTTTCAATGGTGAAAATCATGAAAAGATTTTAAACTTTTCATTAGTACTATTCTCAAAGCAAATGGATAAGTACAATTTCTTAGATCTCAAATCAAATGAAATTGCCAAGCTTTGCATAAAGCTGGGAAATGAAGTAAAATTAGCAAGCTTTATACTTCACTTTTAGTACACATATGCCTTTGAAGACCTCTCAATAATTGACTATGTACTTTTCTCAATGAAAAATGAAAGTTTTCCATAGTTACCCTCAAAACTGCCAAAAAAAAATTTTAACCAATCACAGGAATTTAACTTCCTGCATAGAAATGAGCTTGAAATTTCAGATCAACCATATATGGTCGTTCATGCAATTAGGGGTTAATTATCATTTTCAAATCTTGGAAATTTAAAATTCTCTCAAAAGTCAATCACAAATGGACTCTTGACTCTTAACCACATTCACTCTTTCCAATCACCCTAAAATAGGTGGTAAAGAAGTAACAAAATATGTTTTAGTTTTTCCAACTTGAGCAAGCTAATGAAATGAAGCTTACCAAGTCAATTTTCTATTCTATTGAAACTTTTTACAACTTACAACAAACCAATCATTAGATGTTGTTTTTTTGGCCTCAATAAGGTCATGAGTTCCCGAACTATAGGAAATATGGGAACTTTGCCAAATCAGCTATCTAACGTGGTTAAGAGACTACCACATCAAATAATATTATTGAATATTTTTCTTAAATCTATTTTAAATAAAAAATTCATATTTTTATTTCATTTATATTTTTCATTTTTCATTTTTAAAATTAAAATTTTATTTTATTTTTACATTTTGTGTTTTGACCATCACACGTTGCTTCACTACTAGGGGAACACCCCTAAAATGACCCTCCTCTAGCCTCAAATCCCCTCTAATGTATTATAGCTCTATAAAATAAAACCAAAAATCTCATTACCCCCTAAATACCCATTTGAAGCCTTTTTTGAACTTCTTGGAATTTGCTCAAAATTGAATGAAAAGACCAAGTTTCGTTGAATTTTATCAATTTAAACAAATTTGTAATTAGACGTGTTGTAGATCACATAGGAAAAGAAAATACAAAACATTAATTATAATTCATTTGAAAGATTCAAATCTTTGATTGAGACGATGTGAACCCCTAAAGGACTATGAGTAGTGTAGATTTCTAAAATTGTGAACATCTATTATAAAATGCAACTTTGAAGAAGAATTTATTATTGACTCTCAAATAATATTTGTAAAATATAATCCATAGATCATATCCATATGGTTAGATCAACTAGTTCACAATCTAATATTTTGAAGAAGCCAAAAAAATGAAAATTTCTTCTAAAATCCATTATAGGTTGAATATTTGTAATCTTAAAAGATATTTTTTCCTTTAAGTTCAAAATGTTAAGTTCTAATCACATTGATTTTTAAAGATTTTCATTTTCATATTTATTCAAGTGGTTTTTAAAGGGTCATTTTTCAAACTGGAAAAAGTTTTTTTTTGAAGATAGTCCTATTGGTATCTTTTGAATAGTAGAATATTTGCACACCAAAGTTTTCAAAATCTATATCATACACAATGTTAAATAATTGACACAATAGTCTTTTAAGAAAATGGATGTTTTGAAAGACACATTTCTTTGTGGTTGGAATGTATTTGCATTCATTCATTGTTTGAAATTTGAATGTTTGGTCCTTAATCCCTAAAGGACCAAGATGCGTTTTTTGGCAACATAGAAATTTTGGGCAGGTAGATGTGACTAGAGATTTCCATGTTTTTGATCCAAAATATAATAGAAGGTGTAGACAAGGAATATCTTTCATTTGCATTAAATTTCAAGAAATTTGGAAATTTGAGTTTAAAATTATGGCCTAATATGTAGTTTGTTTATCAACTCGAGCAATCCTGGTAGATCTGAAAAAATCACTTTTTTCAAAACTAAAAATTTGAAATTGGTTTTCTAGATTTATATGTACACAGAAAGCTTTGAATCATTCCATTTTGATTGATGAGTAAGAAGTTATGAGATGTTTTAGTTTGCGGGCAAGTATGGATTCTCTACTCTAAGATAAACTTTGAAGTCCCTTATTTAACTCAATTTTCAATATTTTTGGAAAAAATTGAAAGCATTAGGTGCAAATTGTTGATTACAACATTACAACCATTGGGATTGGCATTTTTCAATTCCACTAATAAATTGTTAACAATTTAGTATTTTGAATCATTCTCTACATCTTTCTACTTACTATTTTTTTCCTATATGTTGCACAATTCCAAATGGTCTGAAAATTTTCAAGCATGTAGCCAACTTGCCTTGAAGAATGAATTTGAAGAAGCACCACCATTTTGGACATTTTTTCATACAAATGTGACCTTGTGAAGTGCAGCTGCCTAGTTTTTCACCGGGCCGAAAAAATGATTTTTGTCACTTCAAATGCTAATATCTTGCAATCTATTTGGTGAAAATTTCTGAATTTTTTTCCATGTCTTCTCAATCTAGTGTACTACAAGATCCTACTATTACATGTGTCAAAAACTGATATTTTTCAAAAAATTGGCACTTGTATAAGAAATGCCAGTTTTTGAGAGTTTTTGGTGATAACATAGTCAAGGAACTTTAGGGGTTAAAGGATAAAAACTGCAAAAGTGATTTGAAGTCTTTCAATCTTTTTTTTTACATGTCAAATTGAGGTCATAGAAAAATGGTTTTGAAGGATATGATATGCATTGTTATAATCCATTTATAACTTTTCAAAATCTACTCTATGAACTAGTATATGTGAGGCTCAATTCCAAGAGCTTTTAACACTAAAAGATTAAGATTTGCAATGGATACCCTTGCACAAAATCTCCAATTTCAATTAGTTCATCTTTATGTGAGAGAGACTTTTAAACTCATAACCACATTAAGTCATCTTAATATGATTTTGTTTTGATTCTTTGAAACTTTTAAAAATATCGGTATCAAATAGACTTTGAAAAATTATAATTAACTCTAAATGTTTTTGACTATTTTTTCACAAAGAATGCTCCCAAATTGTCATTTCTAGTACAAGTACCAAATTTTAGAAAAACAACATTTTTGGACACATGTAACTATAAGATCTTATATTGCATTGATTTGAAAAGATGTAGAAAAAATTTCAAAAATTTCTACGATGTTGATTGTAAGATATTATTGTTTGAATTGGCAAAAATCCTTTTTTTGGCCCTATGAAAAAATGGGCAGCTACACTTCACAAGGCCATATTTGCATGAAAAAAAATTCCAAGAATGGTGGTTACTCTTTGGATTCATTCTTCAAGTGAAGTTGGTTATATGATTGAAAATTTTCAGATCATTTGGAATCATACAACATATAGGGAAAAAAAATAAGTACAAAGAAGTAAAGAATGATTCAAAATACTAAATTGTAAAGAATTTTGTTATGGAATTGAAAATGCCAACTCCAATGGTGGTAATTTTGTAATAAAAAATCTACATCCCATGATTTTATTTTTTTCAAAAAGTATTGAAAATTGAGTTAAATAAAGGACTTCAAAGTTTATTTTAAAGTAGAGAATCCGAAACTGCCCGCAAACTAAAACTCTTCATAACTTTCATCTCATGAATCAATATGGAATGATTCAAAGCTTTCCATGTACTTATAAATCTAAAAAACCAATTTCAAATTTTTATTTCTTAAAAAATTATTTTTCTAAGAAATTTTTGGGTTGCCTGAAGATCAATGAAAATACATATCATGCAATAATTTTTTAACTATGTAGTGAAAAGTTATGAAAATTGTTGAGCCTTAAAGCTACTCCTCAAGCACATGTTGTGTGAAAATTTCAAAGGAAAAAAAGAAGAACTCTGTTAGTAGTGAGGTGCCCAAAATTGCTATGTTGCCAAAAAATGTTGTTTGGGCATTTAGGGGTTAAGGGGGGTAGTCTTAAACTGGGCCACTACATTTTGAAAGGTTTTTTTTTGAAGTTATTGCTTTTGGCTACTAACATGTAGAAAAACAAATGAATATATCTATGTAATTATTTTTTTGCTTATAATGATATATTATGTTTCTTTTGGTTTATAGTGGAAAATCTAAAGTGAAATCAAGAATTTGTATTTAACCCTTGAACGACGCAACGGACAATTATTGTCTGATGAATGACAAGAGATTCTTTTGTGTAGGACAAAATTACAACTATTCGTCCTCAAAATTAGGGGTGGGAAGGAGAGATCTTCTACACTAGTTTGACTCCCAATGAGTATTTTTGTTTTTTCTAAAGTGGATGATGTCACACGGTTCCAAAATGGCTGATTTCCACGGGTCACCGGCCCGGCGTTCAAGGGTTAACTACGACGATTAAATGTTATGGTTTTGTTTTGGAGCTCATGGCACTTTCAGCACCTACATTTCGTAGACAATGACACTCAAAGTTTTTTTTAGGGTGACATTTTGCCCCCCCCCCCTCCCAATTAGAAGAGAATAGCATCCAAAAATTTAAGGAAGGTTTTAAATTTATACCCTGACAATAGACTTTCCAGTTCGCAGTTCGCACCGAGCTACCCAAGTACCCAACTCGTCCCCTTCATAACTTTGCGGCCCGCCGCCAGGGTGCACGTTTCCACCAATGTCTTCCCGCCAAGTGTCACCCCAAGGCCACAACCCGCCATTTTTCAAAACCGCGGCGCCAATGGTGCGGTGGATTCAATCCACTCCCACTTGTGAGCTCAGTAGCTCCCTCGCTCTTCGGTGAATTAGCGAACGGATCGGTGATGTTCATTCCGACTTGATTGCAACACGGAATTCAGCTTCACGAAATCTTATCAGACCCATTCATGAAGTCTTCGCAGATGCTCAGAACGACTTTCATCGTTGAATTCGAGTGCAAATTCAGTCGACTCTGAGATTTGTCGGTTCTATTAAGGCCTTAGGGTTTCGCGTTGTGCGACAATGCGCTGGAAAGAGAATCTCAGAGTGAAGAAGATAATTGTAACGGATGGTGTTGGTGTGCTTGCATTCGCTCGGGAATGGCTGCTTTCGCTCCGGAGTTCTCTGAATTGACGAAGTTTTGGATTTAGGGTTTAGTTGGTGGTGCTCGATTTGGAGTTTTGTCTTGGCTGGTCGATTGTGGCCCTTGTGGTGGGAGAGAAGAAGAGAATTGCAATTGATTGGACAGCGTTGGTGTACTCACATTTGCGAGCATTCGCTGCGGAATGGCTGCCTCCTTCGCTTTTTGAGATTTCAGAATTGAGTCGAGATTCGAAGATGTGAAATTGGGGCTTAGCTCGCGGTGCTCGATTCGGACTTGGTCGTATGTCGCCTTGGTTGTGCGAGAGATTGATCGGGGGTTTGATTTTCGACGGAATGTTTGGTGATCGACGCGATTACGAAGTTTAAGGAATTTTTTCTCTGCATTTGAGGTTAAGCTAAGGTAACATCCTCGAAAGCTACACTTGAAGCGCAGATTATAGATTCTACTGTTATAATGGTCAAATTTTGATTGATTCTTGTTAGCGATTGCAAGGGGATTCCAATTGCACCAAAGAATGTCTTATTTGGATGTTGTATGAAATTTTTTTCAGGGTTCAGAGTTTCGTTGGTAGATGACCTGAAACTGACACAAAAGTTCTGACGTAGCATGGTGAACATCCTCAAATACACTGTGTACTCATGCAAAACTGTTTAAGGCGTTGCATTTTAGGTGTGTGTTACAATAATATACCTTTATTGGATTCGTTAGTGACGAGGTTAGAATGTGACTTTCGTCTACGTTCACTGCTTTGAGCATGAGGGGTATCTTCTTCTTCCACCATTTGTGTGAATCGTGAAGGTTTCTCAAATATTTCTGTTTGTGAAGTGGAGCGCCATGGGGAGGAAGGGCAAGAAGGTGGATGGACCCGACGGCATGAAAGCTTGCTACAGGAATGCCAAAGAAAGTGGAGATCGAGAAGAGGAGGCTCGCTGGGCGAATCAAATTGGTCATGCGTACAAAGACCGTGGCGACTATGTGGACGCCCTAACCTGGTTTCGTTTAGATTACGATATTTCTGTGAAACGACAGGACGAAGGACCCCTTCTGAATTTGATGCCCACTTGCCAGTGTCTTGGCGAGATTTACCATCGCCTCGGAGACTATAGTGAAGCTCTGCACTACCAGGTACGGTTTTGACCAACCACTTTCCGGTTTCGCTTACAGTGAGACGTTGCCGTAATTCAGTCACTGGTGGTTAGAACATATTTTTTTTTGAGAAACAATTTTTGATAATCCCTGTCGAGTCCTAATTTTCTTGGACATCCCTTCTCTTCTAAGAGTTTTCTCAATCGTAGCAAATATGCCGACTTATTTTGTACTGGACTAAACGCTTAAGCTGAATCATTCATATGGAACCATTGTCAGCAAGGGAAGTGATCAAGTGGCCAGCATCTGATCCTTTGGGTATGTTAAATGAAGTGTCTTTGCTGTTTTGTCTCTGTAGGAAGCTAGGCCATTGGCTAGCAATTCATTTACTCCTCATAACCGATTTTAAGGACAGTTCAAAACGTGTGATGCCGGGTGCAAATGCCATTAGGAGTTTGACTAACTTATATTACGGCTGGTAGGAACGGCATTTGGAGCTTGCTGTGGAAACAGATAATCTGGTTGAGCAGCAAAGGGCTTACACTCAGCTAGGACGCACATACATGGACATGCTCGAGTTGAAAGATGATGTACTGGCATTGCCAAAAGCAAAAGAATATTTAAACAAGGCCATGGACCTTGCTAACAAATTGAAAGCCAATCCTGTGCCAGGCTCCTCAAACTTTGTAGTTGAGCTAGTTGATGCGTTTAACAACCTCGGCACATTGAAGATGATCACCGATGAACCTTTGGAAGCTCGAAGATTGTTGAATCGTGGACTTAGAATTTGTGACGAAGAAGAGGTTGGGCAGTACGATGCAACAAGGACCCGAGTGCACCATAACTTGGGGCGTCTGTATGCTGAGAAGCGTCAGTGGAGCCTAGCCATGACCCATATACTGAAAGACATTGAGATTTGCCGAGCACTTCCGCACCCTCAAGGAGAGGTCAAAGGTTTGATCAATCTAGGCGATATTCACTTCAAACAGCGTCACTATGATGATTCAATGAATTGCTACAACCTTGCGCTCGGGATTGTTAGAAAATTGCAGGACGAGGACATCTTGATGAAAACAGTAGAGACAAACAAAGAAGTTGTCGAGGCAGCAATACCTAAATTGGCAGTTTTTAATGAGCTTTTGGCAAAGCATAAAGACATGCAAAGACATGTGGAGGCAGCTCGGGGCACAGCTTCAGAGAGACACCTTTGTCTCCAAGAGTTTAAATTTCTGAAGGAGATCATCGGGAAGGCCTATGAACTGCAATATTGGGAAGAGGTATTGTTCCGTTCTACCCATTCTTGTAGAGGTTCGAGGAAAAGATACTTGGTGAAGCAGTATGGTGTCGTGTATTCGTGATATAACCAGGCGATAAGCAGCAGGAATTTCTGCTAGTATCTAAATGTATCTTCTATGACTTCATTAGTTTTTCCTCCAATACTTATGTTTGGTGGTCAGCTGTGATAGTCATTTGGTAAGGTAATACTGCCTCCAACCTTTTGTCTTCGCTACAAACTACAAATTTCTTGTTACTACAAACTACAAGTGGTGGTTCCTCTCGATGGCAGCTCAATGATAACGTAATCTTTGTCGATGACTTTTTCCTCGTCACCCTGACCTGTACAGCACTTGAGGCTTGCTAAGAGATTAAAGAAAGTAGTAGTCGCCCTTGGAGATCAAGAGAAGTTGGGAGATGCATTGGATGTTGTCGGTGAATCTTATAATAGTCTTTGCAACTATGAGAAGGCTAAGAAATGGCATCATAAAAGCTTCAAGGTTTGCGAGCGCGTGCATCATGAGGAGGTGGGTGGCTTCGTTACAGACTGTGACCATGTATCAGCAGGACACTTTTATCACTGATTGCCTGCCTTCATGTAGTACTTTGACCTATCTGCCTACGTAGGCTTATATATAAACTTGAAATGACTTGTGGCGGTGCACGACCTGTGCTCAGTGTTTAATTTCATTAGCTCTCTGATTGTAATGATACTTTCGACTGAGATTTTTCTGTGGCAGGGGCAAGCTGTCGCTTTAATCAACTACGGAAATAGTTTGGATTCCGCTGGTGATTACAGGGGTGCTTTGAAAGCGTATAGACAAGCTTATGAGTAAGTACATTTATATTTTAGAGTTTAAACATCCATTCGGAGAGTGTAGTGTCAATCTGCTGGCTTTATTCCTCAAAAAATTTGAGCCTGCATCTTCAGCCCCATTATAACATTTTAGAAATTGTATGTTTTGACTGTTCTTGACTTGTATGGCAGCATCATAAAACAGAGTGGAGACTCGCATCACCTTGATCTTAAGATTAGTGCCCTGGATAACATGCACTATTGCTATGTTGTTCGCTTCGACAATACCAGCGATGCAAGGTTAGGTGGCTCTCTAAGCTTTAACTAAATTATCAAATAGTTGGGTGCATTTCAGGAATGTTCACTGCCTGAACGTCATGAAGACAGCTCGATTCCTTGCTTTATTTGTATATCAGTGATAAAGATGGGGTGCTTGAATCTTGTGTGATTTTTTTGAAATTACATGATGAATGGTAAGTGAAATTATGCATTCTCAAAATTGAAGTCTCCCAATGAACTTGTTGGACTGCAACACGTCACTCCACAATTTGTTGCTTAATTATGTGGAGTACATGTCATGACTCGGGAGATTTGTTGATCACATTACAGGAAAGTGGAAGCTAAGATTAATAAGCTTAAGCAGTTCAAGGAAGACCCTGAGATTGAGGAGGACACTGACGATGTATGCCCAGAGACAGATGATGAAACTGAAAAAGATACTGAAACCCAGGTTATGGATGTTGATGATGAAGTGCTACCGCATGCCTGGACACCTTCACCGGACAAGGCACGTAGCACTAGAATTGGCGACCCAGAAAAAACATTAAAAAACCGTACTGGCGTTGCACGGAGATCACAACCACCAGATATTCGAAAACGATCGAGGATTGTGGTATCTGATGAAGAGAGTGAAGAATCTGCTGGAGCTGTACTTCCAAGTTCTTCTAAAAGAAAATCCAGCCGATCAGGTGTCAAGAGCAGCAGTGCACCGAAGGTACATCCTCCAAGTGGGCAGAGAAACAAGAGACCAGCCAATGAGACCCTTAATCTCAGCTCCGATGATGATGAACCACTGGAATCCATTTTGATATCATGCAAGGCTGCTGCGATCAAGAAAACAACTACCCCGAAGCATTCTAGACTAACGAAAGATAAGGATATTCAGCATGAGAATGCTAATTCTCTCAAAAATAACAAGATTACAAATAGTAATTCAGCACGACGTAGTGGAGTGGTTCAACCTAATCCTGAACGAAGTAATATGCAAGAGGATGGGAGTTGGACACTGAGTAGATTATTGGATACGGGTAAAGCTTCTCGTAGAAAAGACGAAGATTTCAATGATAAATCACCACCTGACGATCTGGAGGAACGGTGTGGAAACGAAGGTGCTGGAGATATGGGTAATACATTAGCAAGTGGTCATCCTGCTCGAGGTTCTCCAGGGTCTCGAGCCGAAGCAAGAATATCTACTTCGAGTCACCATGATGGTGCTGCTTCACACGACAGCGACACACAAGCCCCTTCTAACTTGACGCAGGTGAGTTCGTATGTGTTAGTGCCGAGTATCCTGTAATCTCAATCGCTTTTCTAGTCTTAATTCGACTTTGAATAGTAGTAGTTTTTTTTTTTGGGTTAGAAAATCTTGATTGTCTCCGCATATGGCTTGTTATTGGTTTGTAATGTATAGCAGGGTCCTGATAAAATCTTTTGTTTGTTGTCAAGGCACCTTTAATTGTCCCTGTCAACATCAATGGACAGTCCCTACGGGTGATCATCAGACATTCTGAACTTGAAGCAAACAGAACAATCGGGTGGCTGATGGGGGAGATTATTCGCCTCTACACATGCGACAGCACAACAGGTAATTCTAATCAGATGTTACGAATTTGGATAGGTTGGCTGCAATTTCAGCTTGGGTATAAAAATATCAAGATTTACTAAAGTTGTTGCTTGGATTTGCACAAGAATTTTCAAAATACTTAGAAATCTGCTTTAAGCATGTAACATGGGCGTACGTTACATGGTCTTACCTAAGATTAGTACACTGCTTCCCATGACAACTCTGAAGTTAAGCGCCAGAGGCTGGAATAATATTTGGATGGGTGATGCCCCAGGAAATCTGCCACGGCAACTTTAAATTATCTGGCCTTGGACTTTAGACTGGAGTTATTATTCCTGTCATCTCTTTCCCTTTGGGCCTCTGTTGTAGAAATGAATAAGAAATTTGGAACTCTAATGCCTGCAACATGTTTACTCCACAATCTGGAATGGCGGCATGAACCAATGATTATTATACTGATTTGGATAAATACGGAATGTGAACAGCTAAAAAACCAGTGGTTCAGAGGCTGGAGTTCAAAGGCAGCATTCTGAAGCCAGTTCAGATTATTGAGGAAGTTTTGATTGATTTGACCTCTGAAGACAGTGTCGATGCTATAATTCAAGGTAGACTCTAAATCCTTTGTGTTTCAGGTGTGTCTGTTCTATGACCCAGGCCCAGAAGAAGTTTTCTTCATGGAGTTCATTTAGAATGTTTCCAGTCTTTTCACTGCAAAACACAGCCAAACCTGAACAGCTTGCTAGGAGTTGACTTCAATGTTGGAGAGGGCAATAAGCTTACCCAAGCAGATGCATGTGGCTGCCTGCTGTCAGGAATTATGGGCTACTGTAGAGCATTCAAGGAAATGACATTTAGGAATTTGGATGATACAGGTTGGGTGGCCATCCCTGTTGTGGAGCGGTATGAGGCACACTGTATTGCTGCTGGTTGTTGTGTTAACCCTGCACTTTTTCGGAAGCTTAAGCTTCTCAAGGTATATCAATTCAACTACTCTTGTATTTCTTGAGGCTATGTATCCCATGCTAAACTTGAAAATTATTTGTACATCTCTCTCAAACACTGAGTAATTGAGAACCAACATGCTTACAGGGATCCTATGAGGAGGTTGACGCCTCCAATTGTGACCTGCAAGACGTATCTGTCAGGCCTTTGATAGATGCATTGCAAGAGAACGATGCACTTTCGTCTTTGGATTTGTCTCATAATCTTCTTGGTAAGTACCGTTTGTTACTTTTCGTAGGTCTTTGTTTCTATCGTAGTTTTAAAGGCTTGCCCCCGTAGTGTTTCTGAGGTATTGAACAACCGATAACCATTTTTTTGCTCATGTCGATCTTATTCCACTGAAGTATGCTAAACCTTACAACAGTACCGACCAGAGCTCACCAATTCAGAGATGTTCTTTCTCAGTATTGACTTCACCTATGATCGATATCAGAAAAAATTCTTTGAAGCGAGTGTTTACTCTCCAAAGAATCTTTAAGCAGACTCTGGTACTTCGCCGCACCCAATCTGCGCACTGTTTGACTACTAAGTTGCTATTCTAAACAGGTAATGCATCAATGAATGCAATACAAGAGATGATAGCTGCCACCAATCAGAGCGATTTAGGGCTTACCCTAGACCTTCACATGAATCAGTTGGGAGCAGGTGCTCTCATGCAGGTAACCTCTTTCATTGCTACAGATTTTGTAGGTCATACCGTTTTTCACCTCTGTCAGGAATGACAGATTGTGAAGGCGTTTTTTCTGTTCTCTTGTCGGGAAGGCATCCCGAATGCTATCATCCCAAGTGAGTCGTATTGTATCAAAATCTAATGATATGTTCTCCAGCATTAGATGTTTTGGGGTCTTCGCTTGTTTCTGCATATTGAAATTCGGTCTTGCTGTCTTGTATCTACGTCCTTGTCGCACTTCGGAACTTCGTATTTTCCCTGTGTAGATTGCCAAATGTCATGTGACTCTGTCTCGTTTGGAAGTACTCAAGCTATCGGGTAACCGCCTCACGGATGCCGCTGGAAGGAACTTGGCAGCTATCCTGACACAGAGTAAAGGTGATATTCTCAGCTATTCAAACTAGTTCATTGTATGTTACTCTGGCTTCAGGAATTATTCGATATGAACATCATCAAGATTTACTGTTTTCTGCTGTTCTCACCTGTTTCGTTTAATGTCCTGTTTAATGAGTTGTCGATGTTGGTATGGCAGCTTTGGCAACTTTGGAGATTGAGAGATGTGGACTTACTACACGCTCAATACAGCAGATTAGCAGTTCTCTACGGCCAGAGTCCTCTCTTGTGAAACTCTGCATTGGTGAGATAGTTTTTTGCTCTACGACTGTGTCCTTTTCTACCAAAGTACCAAGAATGTTCGAATTTGCAATTATACCTCAGTGAAATTTCAAAGTTCTGGCAAGTATTACAATCTGGATGCTCTTGTGTTTTAATGTCAATATATTTATCTTGAATTGCAGGTCACAACAACCCTATTGGAGGCAGTGCCCTATCTATTTTATTTCAAAAGCTTTCTGAACTTCTAAGGTACACCTCTTATCACCTTTGATGTGACCTCAGGTGAGCAATTACACGTCGTATTTCATTATATCCTCATGAATGGTCCGAGGAGTACGTGGACATAACTCGGTGGTTATTTTCAAAGGAGATGACAAATGTAATAACTGAAGTTATGCATAAATATTCCCAAAGGAATAGAGCTTTGTACAAGTATGCGCGACCTCATAAGCTTTTTATTTTATTTCAGTTTCACAGAACTTGACCTACGCGGAATTGAGCTTGACGAGAAGGGTGTGCTGGCAGTTACTTTGTTAATGAAGTCCTCCTCTAGTCTCTCTATTCTTAACATGGCAGGATGCGAAGTCCAAAATGTAAGCGCCTTTTTTCCTATTCAATATATTGTCAGGAATGTTATTCAATAACCATGTGGTGCACATAAGCGTATTTCGATCTGTGATTTCATTTACTATTCTAAAAGTTCAATTTGCTGTTCTACAGCATGGTGCACAGGTCATGTGCAGGGCCTTGATGGGAACCAATGTTCAGCTCCTGAATATTGACATTTCCTCATGTGGATTGAGTCGAGAACCAGCTGTAGAAGTATGCCAGCAAATGGCATTTATTCATGGGCTTTCGACACTGAACCTGAGCAATAATCAGCTCAATGAACAGGTCTGGCACAAATGCGTTTTATGTTGATCCTTCAAACTCTGAAGAGAAGCACCAACTTATCCCTCATCTTTTCTTTCTTTCTTTTTCTTATAAGGATTTTCTTTTTAATGCTCTTTGGTTTTAAGCATGTATTCGTCTGTACCTGCAGGTCTCAGAAGTTTTGTCACTTGCTCTTCGTCAAGGAGGATGGCGATTGAAGTCTCTTAGTTTGAATAATTGCTGCATCGGTCAGAGCGGTGTCCTCCATCTTCTGCAGTCTCTTGAAGGTAAGTCTGTTAATTCTTTTTGAACTTATTATCATCCAGAGCCTGACCTAAATCTTTCGGATATGAATTTTCGGAATCTGGAAATTAAGTAGTTCCAACTGGCAAGTCAACTGTTCTTACGGGGAGTTGGGGGTGAGGGTTAGCTTCAGATATATCCACTACACGCTATTATGAGATACTGAAAGGTCTTTCGCCACTCAGTTTCAGTTGAGTCTTAGCATACTACATTTCTAATTCTCAACTAATTGAAACAACCTTCGAGTCAACAGGAAACACCGTTCTATGGGAACTTCATGTGGCTGGAAACTTCGAACCTGAAGGCACCGAACTGCGAGCCGCGACGGTCGATCCAGAGCTTGAGCCTCCAAGAAATGTGGACATCGGTAATCATGCAACTGAGCACGTTCCATTAGCTTCGGATCCCGCTCTCAATGAATTCCAGCCCTTCGAAGGTCCTCATCCTGATTCGGCAGACCTGGGAAATCACAGAAGCGATCCAGCCCTCAAGAGCCCAGAATCTGGACTGCAGTTTGCTGTTGAAGCTGACATGGAGCAGCCCACAACTGTATGTCCTTCAGATCAGATGGCGCAAGTCTTTGTTGAGAACACAAATCTGCACGGGAAGGAAATTCCTCGTCAGCAGATTGAAGTTCCCGCTTTTGATCTGCATTACGGGCATTTAGACTTGCTCAACGAAACTACTCAACTCGACGACGATTTTCTCTGCACTTTTGACAAAGCAGAAGTAGGGGAGGTGTCTGTCTCGAATTCAAAAGTGGATGATCATGTGATTGAGGAGCTTGTGCTTAGGATTCGAGCGGCTCGTGGGCTTCAGTGCTTGAATTTGACTGGGAACGGTCTGGGCAGAGAGGATTTGAAGCGATTGTGGGACGCATGGTGTCATGGTGGAAGAGCTGCGAAACAAGACTTCCTGGGCAAAGCACACTTTGTGATGCAAGATGGAAGGGAATGCACTGCCTTGATCACTAGCTGCGTCACTTGTCAGGTAGGGGCAGGCCTTTGTCACTGATCGGTGACTGACATGTTATTTCTGTAAAGATTTTTAATTTTCTACAGGCGAGAATTGCACCAGGTATGTGTGTTGCAGCAAGAAAACTTGTTCGGGAGTAGGTATGTAGAAAGTGACCTAAGTTGTTTAAGACAGCCTGTGCTTGTTCGCCTACCGGAGATATTTCAAGTGGGGCAAAGTTTTGGAGGAGTTAATGGGTTATTTGATGTCGTCCCTTCAATGCGTATTGTATAGAACAAAATCTTGTAGTTCAGAACTTCGGTACTACTATTCGCATTTATACTGAGATAGACAAGATTCAGAAGAGGAAGTTGAAAAGTGAACTTGAAAACTGAATGTGTAGTTACTCATTTATTATAGGGAACCTTTGGCACAGAAGAGTTCGGTTTGGGACAAGAGAAGAAATTCATCGGCTTATTTTCGAAAATGAACGCTTAGTGCACAGATCACTGTTGAAGGAGTTTATGCTTGAACTGAGATTATTCATCAGCTCCGATTTCATTTCTGCTTCAGAAAGATGTAACTATGCTAGGCATCGTGGATTCTTATGCATTGTATTCTGATCAAAAAATTACCACCTCTTTGTCACAAAACGAAACAATTGTAAGGGATTTCCAACCACTTAAGCGGTTACACCTATCTGGAGGGCAAGTTTCTTTTTTTGAGGGGGGTTGCGGAATTTTCCAGTGTGCAGAAATAGAGTTAAGAAGGTTTCTATGATTTTCCAGATTTTTATTTTGCAAAACATAATTACTAAGAATTTTTCAGTAGAAGATTTCATTCCTTCCACTTTGGCCATGTAGACCTTCATATTTCCCACAAGGGGTGGTTGCAAAATCCACCCAAGAATTGATAGTGTTGTAAAACAATCACAATGTGCTACAATTGCATAGGGAGTTGTGCTATAATTAATCATTGTCATCTCCTACATGAAAAGATAGCACTTTATATTGCCAAAAGGGGGTGCTGATTAGGAATGGGTTGCTTCCCTTATCTATGTTTCATGAAGATCAATTACAACAAAATTCACCTATAATAACAATTTGTCTATTCTCATCATTTTTAAAAAATTAATTGAAGTTCAAAGCTTAAAAATATTGATACGAAATCTTGAAATTAAATTATGCAAATGTGTTGTAATTATTGAAAGTCCTCTGTTGGATTATTTTAAACCAAAGAAACCAATTGTATAATTCATTTGCAATGCAGTGCACTTAAAAACGGATATTCTTTCTCAATGTGGCATACTCTAATATGGAGTAAAGGTTTTAATCCAAACTAACATGAATATGACTTCTAAGCACAATTAAATTTTAAAACTTATAATCCAATATAGAAAACTTTAAAAGAATATTCCATTTTTTAAAAATAATGGTCTTTCTATAACATCGTTACTTTCTCATACAAACAAAGAGAACAAAATGATACTCCATCCAAAGAGTACTCAAGATAAATATAGAATATATAATTGAATATATAAGCATGATTTTATTGGAATTATACATTATTTAGTACATTGTCATTTTAGACATTTCTAGCCTATGAAAGGGATCAATTGGGAAATATTGAAAAGCTCAGTTCGGGCATTATAGAGTTTGGGACTCCAATAAAGTATTGTCACTACAAAAGCTCAAATATAACCAATTATATCTAGCAAAAGACTAAACAAAAATTTTGAATTATTTGTAGAAGGAATAAATTGAGAGAAAATATTGAAGAGAAATTGCATCATAGATTTGAAAGGTCGTGCAATTACAAAAATAGCTAAAGGAAATACAATAGAGATGTGGGAAACATGCCACATTTAACTACTTCTAAACTATTCAATGAATTTTGGACAAATCACCCAAAGCTCTTTAATGTTATATATTGTCTCTTGATGACCATTTTTTTCTATTATTAATTTTAAACTTTCAAAAGTCAAGAAGTAATTATATGTGGTATAAACTTTGTAAGGACAACAATGAAGTAAACTAATATGCCACACAATGATGCTAGTGTGTGAGCCCATGAGCCTTGAACAGCTAGTTGTAGGTATGTACCTACAACCATTTGAAGGTGTTATATAACATACATACCTATAACATCGGTACACTATAACTTAGACATCCATAATCATAGGTGTCTATAATATAGACTCCTAGCTAGGCTCATAATTTCTATACTCACACATTAGTACTCCCCCTACACCACATAAGCACATATAAACCACAAGTACTATAGCATTTGTCAAGGTACCAATCCATGCTAGTCGAATATCTTGCTCCTTTGTAGTAATTGCAAGTAACTTTTCTTCTCGAGTTGAGTTCAAATGGATTACCCTATGTAAAGGTCAAATTTAGCATAAATTAAGTCATTTTTGTAAAATAGTACTATGTGTCATCTTATAAATGGTGTAAAGTGATGTGTCTTCTTGAGAATTTGACATGAAAATTCAATTTCAACATCCAAGTGTTGAATTAGACCTTCATGTAAGGTACTAAACCTCGGGGAGATCACTCCTTGTAATTTAAGGTATACACCTAAGTTAAGAGGGTATTTGATGTAGGGCTATTTACCTTCATTATTGCTTCTAAGATGACCGTATTTTTACATAAAAAGCTATAAGGGTGTATTTCCAATAACTTATGTTTTTTTATAAATTCATTTATGCAATTTTTTTAGTGGGGCTATCTTACATACAATATTTAATTGTCCAAATTTTTCCCATTACTGCCCTTCTTTACAAATTTTCTCTTTCCTCTACTACATGCATATACACCACAAAACCAACAACAATCAATTCAATTCAAGTGACATTAACAAAGTGGTAGTTATAAATAACAAATTTACCATTGAACATTTCAAAATCCTCACTAACAATGTGAAACTATCTTGTAACATTCCATTCAATATTTGTGTGTTTAACACATATGTCTTGAAAGACTAAGGTTAAATGGACTATAGATTCTATCCTTGTATTGTACAATTTTCAAGTCATTGAATCCACTAAGGTAAACTTGACTATTTGTGCAATGTGATAATTTTTGCCATTTGTAGTCAGTTTCTTACATTTACACTTGATGTTTTAGATACTTACACTATTAGTACCATGGCACAATTTCAATCAACCACCCATCATTGCAAATTTTCTTGATTGTATCCATTTTATCATCCACAAGCAATTATTTGTCCTTATCTATGCTTATAGTACTAAAAAAATTTGCATTGCCTCTATCTATTAAGGCTAACTTATTAATACAAATTCCTATTACATGATGTTTTTATGTAGCCTAATTTATATATATTAGAGTATATGGAATTTCATGGACCCTATAGTAGCCCTACATATTATATAAAATTTTCCCCCCTTGAATTGAATTGACCCTATCTTTTAACTTATGTAGTTTTCTAAAAACTTGAGAGTGATCCCCCCGGGTACTAAACTAAGGCCTATGACAAGGATTTAATACCCTAATGATGCAAATGACCATTTTTTGGTTGCTAACCCTCTTTCTTCAGTTACCTGTTTTCAAATTTGAATTTTTTGAAAAAGGAGTTTTAAAAAAAAAAGATTGTATTATAAATCCAATGGCATTATTTCATCAAATTCCAAGTTGAACTCCTCCTTGTGGAATTTTTTAAAGTTGAGTGGTGTAGTGTCGTTCACGGCTCATGTTTTTTGGTTTAGTTTGGGCATAGACTAAAAAGTCAGCCAATCAATGCAATTGTTGTCCACCACAAAAAGGGCAAATCCAAGGAGCTCAAGGACAAGACAAGTATCCTATTCTTGTTTTTCTTGCAAACACTACTTTCATTTCACTATACATTGCAAGCTCCACCCAAAATTGCAAAATGACCAAAATGTTGTGGAATTTCAGATGAGCATTCTTAACTCTCTTTTCTTTCACCGAGCACAAAAAGTCATCATTTCAAAATATTCTCACCAAGATATGCTCCTTCAAAATGCACTTCCTTGTTTTTTCATTGACCCAAATAAAACTTCAAACTTGAATATCTACTCAATAGTGAAACAATTTGATCAAAGAATTCATCTGAATTTTTCTGAGGTACTCACTCTCAATTTGAAATGCAAGGTCCTAAGGTTACATTCTATTTGATCTCAAGAAAAAATGAGCAAACAAAATTTTTCAAGTTCTAGGTAGTTTGGGCCCATGTTGAAAGTATACCCTCTTTAGTCGTTAGTGGTTAAAAACCAAAAATTTGCAACTTCAACCAACAAGAGTTAACCCCTAAATGTTGAAGGCACTAAGTTTGGGTGTTGACAATACTTGAAGTCAAATAAAACCTAACCAAGTTACTATTTTCAATGGTATATATTTTTGAAAAATTCTTTTTGAAGTCTAGTTTTAGTATCAAGAGTTCGATTTTGAAAATGAAAGATTATAATATTTCTATTCAAGATTTTGTGCAAAGGTGTCCATTTCAAATCTTGATTTTTTGAGTGTTAAAGGCCATCTTAGAAATATTAAGCCTCAAATACACTAAATCTTGGAGAAAAAATCACATTAGAAATTCATTTAAGAAAATTATAGAGTAGATTGTGAGAAGCTATAAATTGATTGGGATTATGCATGTTATGTCCTTTAACCTCATATAAATAGATTTAGTATATAAGTGTATGAGCCATGAATTACACTACATCACTCAACTTTACAATGCTAGCAAGGAAAATCATTGTAACCAAGGATTACAATTTTTCATTTGCCCTAACGGATGATTTGGTAATTGTCATTTCTTATTGGACAATAGTGCATTTGAACTCAATTTAAACAAAAGGAGAGGATCTTTATTGCTTACAAGGACATTTTCACCACTGGGATTGACAATTATCAATTTCAAACCAAAGTCTTTAAAGATTCAAGTTTTTCTTTCATTATGTACCAACTTCTACTTAATATTTAATTAGTCCATGTAAATTTTTTTCATTAATCCTCAACTCATTTTCCAACATTATGATTAAAATGCAAAAGTTATGAGACATACCCATTTTTTATTATAAAAATTTATATCCCTGATCTAAAGACGCTGTAGACGCTGTAGTTCGCATTTCGCAGCTAGCAAGATTGTAGGGGATGGCCAGGAAAACGACGTTCCCACGATGCTTGAGTTTGCAGGGCGGGACACCGCTTTTCATGTCTGCCGACGTTGCGATGGCGACGCTGTGCTCATTCAATCTGAAGATTCCAATTTCAGCTGAAGTTTCATTTGACTTCCTGTCAAAAATGATCTTGGCGAGGTGAAATTCTGTAGAGTTTGAGCTCATTTTCGAGGACATAGGTTAGAAAACTCAGTATACAATTCGTCTCGTGGATGCTCTTGCTTCGCGGCGGAGAAGCTGGTTTAAGAAGATCATCCGCTGCATTGAACACTACTTACTGCATACCCGTCGCTTTTCATTCCCTGAAATAGCAATAAAACGTGGGTTGAGTGCATTGAGATACAGTTTCCTGGCGGGGATTATTCGCTTTTTCCAAACATCAACCCAGTGTGAAGATATCCACTTCTGTCATTTCTGCCGTTTTTGGTGAGCGAAACTCTGTGTCCCAGTCTTTTCTCTTTGATGAATTCGGTTTACGAGATGCTACTTCAGTCGGAGAAAGAACAATGTTCCGCAAGGCTGGGCGTAGTTCTGATGTCAAATCTGCGGGCCAGTAAGTTTGCATAATCTCTAGGCCCCAAATAGCAAATGAAATGTCATGCACAGTGAATTCACATTGGAAATCATGGGGTGAATGGATGTCCATTTCGTATTTGGAGAGTCTCAACGCACCGACTAGCAAGATGATTCCTATCTCTCAGACATCAAAATCAAAGCATTATCTGTCATTGATAGATCTTCAGATCAAATCCTGTGGTAATTTTCTTGACACAATTGCAAAACATCGGCAGACACGCCCCAACCTGTCCATCTCCATCTGCCAATTGGGGCCCCTATCTGCATTTGCACAAGATTTCTGGATTAACATGTTATGTAAATGAAGATCGCATTCAGGAAAGGGACGATTTTGGATATGCAGACCATGCTAGTTTGAACCTTTGGAGGACATGTTCATGCATTTGTTTCAGAATAAGAGGACAACGTTGAACATGTACGAAGGTGCTGATGATAACGTTTAACACAAACTCTAGTGTTCAGGCCTGATTATATTGACTGACAATCATATTCAATTCATGAGTAATTCCAAATTTGGCAAATTCGGCCTGCCAAACTAAGAACTAGGGTTCAAGAAAACCAAACCACTTTGAAAAACACAAAAAGCGTCGACAACTCCAAAAACCGAGTTCATTAAAAATTGATTCCCTTAGGGGATTATGAACCAAGCATCGAAGCCATTCTGTTGTAAACAGGCGATCGGGGCTTTGAATCAATACTCCAGTTCAAAGGAACAATGTGCAGCTTCAGGAGCCATTGAGAACTGCAGACCTGTAACCCTAGGAACGCTTAAAATGCTCGAAATGCATTGACACGAAACACTTGAAAAACACAATAAGCGTCAACTAAGTGCTTGCAGAGCATGAACTCAACTTTGAATCAATACTCCCATTCTAAAGAACAATGTGCAGCTTCAGGAGCCATCGAGAACTGCACACCTGCCACCCTAGAACTGCTTGAAATGCTTGAAATGCATTGCACCGACATGCTTGAAATAAACAAAGAGCGTCACCAAATAGCTTGCAGACCAAGAAGTTACAGCAATTAGCTATGAAGCATCTTCAAGCGCTAGAGGGATGTCCAAGCTTCTTCCACGCTAGAATCCAGGCCTCCATAGACAATGCCACCTCCTTGAAGATTGGATCCGAAGGCGACAACTTCACCGCCACTTGCTCCGCGATCTCAAGATAACAGCCCTCGACGTCCAGTGGATTGCCACTCAAACGCGTCGTATGAAAAAACTGCGAAATCAGCTCCAATTTATCCCCTTCCCCTTGCCCTAACTCCCCTTTCTCGTTGCGAGAAACATAGGGCAAGCCCGTTTTGATCCCCCAAGGATAGTAATCACAGATCGCCTTACAACACAACCCCGCCCAAAGCTCCCCGGCGTCACCAATTTGCGGAGGCTGAAACATGAGCGGTCCGACGCGATGCCTGTCAAACGCGAGATTGATCCCACTGAACGTGAACAGCACATTCTTCGGGACGGTAAGCACCGCATCCACATACCGTGATGATGAGCTGCTCAACCAGGAGCCTTGTGAGATCGCTGTCGGCACGCCCTCGCGCAAGCTGAACGGGTAGCCACGCACGAAGTCGGCGCCCTCGCGGAAAGGATCGTACAACGTGTTGAAGAAGAAAGGCGCCGCGGGCGTCTTGAGGTTCACAAGATGCTCCACGACGGGGTTGACGACGTAACCCTCCGGATCGACCGCCGGGACGCAACCGGCTTCCATTGTGAAAACATAGCGCCGCTTTGAGACCAGATAACCGAAGCTCCGGCAAGCATCCCCGGTGAGTTTCAGCTTCCCGAAAAGCTCAGGACCTAAGAGCTTCTGGATAGAGGAGCGAGTGTAAACCTCGACATCTTCAAACCCTCCCGGCAAGCGGATCGGAGATGGAAAGTCTTCCCCCTGCACCACAATCAAGTGGCAACCCCGCAGAAGCTCCAACCAGGAGGAAAGGTAGCCCAAGTCGGGATTCAAAGCCGCAACCACCACGTCCACCTCCTCCAGGTCGACATTGGCCACGGGCTTCACCATCTCGGACGGCCTTCAAACGAAATTCGACCTGCAAGAGCTCAACAAACCCCAAAGCTCAATGCGCATTTCCAATTCAAACCGCACACAATCTCGATGCACTCAACCTCAATGCACTCAAACCCGATGCACTCGATTTCAATGCACTCGATCCAAACGTGAGCTCCAGACGTTCACATGCAAGCAATGTTGACACACCTACTGAGCGAAACACGAGAAGAGCAATGGGGATTGCGATGTATACCTCCAATGCGAGAATTTACGCGGATGCAGCTGAAGCTCAGATTTGATACTCGTCAGTAGGATATCCGTCGCGACAGTGATGCGGGAGATATGTGATATGACGGAGTACAAATTTAGAGCGTCGAGCGCACGGACTTTGTGGAGAGGGCTTCTGCGATGTTCAAATACTGCAGCGGCAGAGGGCAGAGTACGAGGAAGACGACGAAGGAGACGAGAAGGCCGTTGGATGAATGAGGTTGGGATGATTGAGATGGATGATTGAGATGGATGATTGTGGGATGGTCAGTTGGTGAATAAGTGAGTTACAAAGGGGAATGTTTTTTTAACATTTATTGCCAGAGACCGACCTGACATGACAGGGTAGGGTAGACAAGCCTATTATTACTCTGATTCGCAATTTAAATATCTTGGGGCCTACTCCAAGAGGGGCAAATTTTTTTCTGGAGGTGTGCACTTGTTTCACGAATCAATACCTAGGAACTAAGATTTTTCAGTTAATATTATACTCCCTCCGTCCCAAAATGATCTTCCTATACACCTTCAAATTTTGTCCCAAAATGATCTTCTTCTCATGATGTGGAAGAAGAGCCCGGGAAATGAAACACAATTGCTGTAAAGAAAATCCCCCCTAATGATGAGTTTGTATTTTTTAAAACAAACCACAAATAAACAATCGTGGGACCAGTCCCTGTTCACTTTTTTTGTGCCCATCATGGTTGAATATGGTAGCTGGGCTAGATTTTCGAAGGAAACATCTTGAAAGATGACCAGCTATATGTGCTAGTCTGATGTCATGGTATGGAAGAAGAAACATCACTTGCCTATCTGCCTAATTTTTGGAATTTCTCTAGAATTGTGTCAAAATCTTCTGAACTTAAACAATTCACTATTTGATTCTGTACACAGTTGCGACTACCATGCTTTCAAGGCCATGTGCTATTTTCATGAAATTTTTTAATCTGTTGCATTCTCTCAGAGCCACCTTCATTGGACGAAAGATAGTCTTTCTACCAATGTAGATGGCCAAAGATGTAAGGCCAACAAAGTGTTACATGAAATTTTGGAGATGTATTAACTTAAAAAAAAATTTAAGTATCATTCCGACACTTTGAATCCATACCGTTCACTCTCAATTAAGCTTGTAATGATGCCATAGACACTAAGTGTTTGATGGATGACAAAGAATACTTTCAAGTGAGACAAAAGTGCTATTGTTTATCCTTGGAATTTTGTGCAAGAAAAGGAGGGCCTTACACAATAGTTTGACCTCAAATGAGTACTTTTGGTTTTCTTGAAGTACTCCATACATGATTCACATTGTATTAGAAAGGATGATTTTCACAGAGACCAATCCATCTTTACGATATTAATCTTTGAAGGACATGGCCCTCCCACTATCAAGGTAATCACCAAAATGCTCCTATTATTGAACCACTAGGTACATTCTTTGTTTCTACATTAAACAATGAAGTCATCCATTGGACACTTTCAATCCTCAATGTCCTTTAAGGGTTAACCCTTGAAGGACCAAATGACTGTTGAATGTATGTAGGTAATCTTGGGTAGGTTTGTATGAAGTCATTTTGTAACAAATGTTCTTCAAGTTTTGACACGAGGTGTGAACATGTATCCCCTAAGTGGGAATGTAATTTTTCTTCCGATTAGATGCCCTAAACTTTTGAGGCAACTGAGGTTGCATGTGCAAAATACCTCCTCTACTTCTGAAATTTGGCAAGTGTGTAACTTACATGATATAAGATGCAAATGTCCAAAAAATTATCCATGTGTAGTGTAAAAATCTCATTATAGGAGGAGTTGAAGGTTGTTGGCCCAATCGGGCAAGGTAGAAAAAAAAATTCTCCTAACTTCAAACATTATAATCTTTCAATCCATATGGTCAAAGTTTGTGAATTTTTTTCCACACATTCCCATAGTAGTCTAAGGTAAGAGCACCCAATGGCGTCCCTGTACACAGTGGCGTCAAATTATACAAAGCATAATCATTTTAGGCTGTAAACATAAGTAAACAGTAGAGAGCTTATTTTTTTGACCTAAAATGATAAGAAGTCTACAATCCAGCTACATTTATGTTCTAAAATGAATTCTTAGCCTAGAAAGGGACGCCATTGGGTACAAGGATGGCATTGGATGCTCTTACCTTAGTACAAATTTGAACACTTGAATTTTGAAAAAAAACTCATTTTTCTCAGTGCCCTAAAAAGTGGCAGTTTTTCACAATTTGTGTCTAAAATGTGCCTTAGTCCTTTAGGGATTAAAGAAATTCTAAATATAAAAAGAGGAAGAAGAGGAATTGCTATCTCAACATGGCTAGGAATAATGAAATGTTTTGAGGTCAATTCTTTTGCCAAAATCCTACCAATTTAAAAAAATTTCATCCATAATTATTTTCTTATTTATTTCATCCATTTATTTCATCCATTACATCCTCTAAAATGAAGTAACCTCATTTAATTCTTACATATAATGTAAAGTTTTAGTAATGTGAATTACTATTAGAATATATGATGGATGAAAGTACATAAGTGATGGAGAATTGATGAAAAAAATTATGATTTGTTATAATTTCTTGTGTTTTAGGGTATTGGTTGTACTACTACCAAAGTAACACAAATGACTTGTTGGACAATAGTTCAAGTAAGTACACCTCAAAGCACCCACATTAGCATGTGAGTGCAATTTCCATTTCTCTACACTAGATTGTCTTACTTTCAATTAGGTCTCATTGGTAGAGATTTTAGATATTATTAGTGTAGTTACATGTTTTGTGGAAAATGTTTGAATAAATGAAGAGTTTCTAAGGTACTCTATACAATGTCAATTAATTTCTAAAACCAACCCTATACTTTAATGTTCAAGAGGTGTACATTTTAGGCATAAATCTATAGGAGTTGGTGTTAAGCTACATCGATATAAAATTTGTGCTTCTCAAACTTTAGAGAAGACGTAGCAATGACCCCCAAATATCATTGCTAACAAAACAATTCCCACTCATGCTTTACATTGGATACCTTCAAAGGAAGTTCATTCATGTGTATCTACACATGAGATTGTGAGTTGGCTCACAAAATAGTTTTCTACAAAGTTATTGGTGAGTCCCTTTCACTTTTGTTCTACAATATTCTAAAAAACTTTCAAGTTAGAAATTGGAGTATTCTTTAATATACTTTTAAAATTTGGTTATTTTAATCAATTGTAGGTGTACAGTAAAAAAATTTATATTTATTTCACTTTTATATGAAAAAAACACTTTCTTTTGTACTTGTGGTTTACAACTCTTGGTTTCTCTAAAACATTTATAGGAGCCCTATCTTGTGCTAAGACCAATACACAAAGATGCCAAGCGGCACTTCCTACTTTTTTGAATTATTTTAAGTTGAAAGGTCTACTTACTAAACAAATTATCTGATTTATTTTTTCCTGCGAAGGTATTGACTCCTTGTCCTTTCTATTGCAAAGAATATGAAAATTTAAAATTGCCAATTCTATTACTCTATTATAGAGAGTACCAAAGTTTTAAATATATTTTTCATTTGTAAACAAATATGGAGTAAGTTTTTAGAGACCTTTTTTGACTATATATATTTTTTCCTTTCAATCTTCTTTACTTAGAGTTTTACATAATCGATTTTGATTTTGTACTTTCTACATTCAAACATTGAGTTCAAAGTTCAAAGAAAAAATCCAAGAAAAATATTGGATTTTCATGATTAAAGATTTTTTTAGATAGAAATAAGTACATTGTACAAGAGACAATGAAAAAACTAAATTGTTTATTGCTCAAAGATGGAATTGAAACTAAATGATCACAATGGTCACATTTTTCTATCAAGCAAATTGAATTGTGTCTAACGATTATTTCTAGAAAATTGTGAAAATTGCATTCCAAAATGTCAAAAGAAATTATACAAGTTCCTTTTTCAAGAAGATTCTCACAAAGCCCAACAAATAAGATTGTTTAGAATTTTTTTAGCACTAATCCAAATAGAATGAATCAATGCTTTACATTTAGACAACAATAAAATATTTGAGGGAAAAATTTACAATTAGAAATATTGAATTGCCTATGATATTAATGGTGGTCCCTCTTGAATTGCTTTTTGAACTTAGATGGCATAACTTTTGGTTCAAGTCATTGATTGAAATAAAAATTAAATAATCAAAACAAAAATTTGTTTTCCTATATTAAAAAAAATTCACAAAATCATATAAAAAATTGAGGTTTTCGAAGCGTAATTGAAAGACTCCCTTATAAGGACTGTGAAACTTTAGGAACCCCTACAATTGCAAGGTCTTTTTTCCATTAGAATACATTTAAACTACCACTTCTATGGCATAGCACCAAAAAACTGTAATTGTCTTCTTTATACATTTGACCATAGAGTATAAAATTACACTAGTGTAAAAAAAAGTGGAAGAAATTTTGAAAACTTTATCTACATATATTGCAAGATATTTTGCTTTTAAAGTAAACAAAAAATATTTTTTGGAACCTTATTTTTCTAAAGTTTAGGACTTTGAATTTTTGCTCTAGTGATTTTCAATTTCAATTTTTTTGTATTGTAGAATTTGTTTTGAAGTCTAGAAAAAAAATTTGAAACACACACTTCATTCTGCCCAAGAAAAAAATTATTCAACACAAGTAGGTTCAAGATAGAAGTGAAAACTACATTGTTAATTGCTATAACATGGAATTGAAACACACTAATTCCATTGTCTTTCCTAGGGTAAGCTAGAGATCTTTACTTTAAAAACAAATTAAATGTACAAACTAAATGGAAAATGAATCATACAAGTTCTTTTTTCAAGATGTTCCTTTGTATTTCCAAGAAACAAAATAGTCCACAACTTTCACATTGCTAATCCAATTTGAACACACCAAAGCTTTATATGAAGAGAAAATTATAGTATTCTCTATTTTGTTCACCCAATGAACTACATGTGACTAATAGCATCAAAGGCACTTTGTACTACATCGGTAGGACATTGTAGATTTACAGGAAGACGACCTAATTTCGCTAATCTTGCTTTCCCCATGTGAGGAAGCTTGTAGTTGTTGCCCCCATGAACTTTCATAACACTAATGAGGCAATTTTGAAGTGACAAGAAGACGTCATTGAGTTTGTCCTTCTCCATTTCATTAAATGAAGTGACAACTGCAGTGATTAGCTCATTGATCACATTAGGTGCCTTCTGATGTTGCAATGATTGAATGGCTCGAAAAAATCCAAGGTCCAAGACATTTGTATCTGGACTATTTGGTGGTTGGCACACTAAACGGATCTTGAATCCATCTTTATCGCCCTCTTCAATTAGAATTGGGTCATCTGGACTTGGATGTGGTTTTGCATTATCCTCTTGAACAAAGACTTCAATTGGTCCAGATTCTGAGCTCCATGGCCAAACTAATCTGATGTCCGGGAACACCTTCTCTATCAAAATCTGTTTTGTGATCTCCTTTGTAATTGCTGCAATTGGCTTTGTCTCCATTGTACCAACTAGTCGATTCTTACTAGAACGTTTGGCAGGTTCTTGAAATACAAGAGGATATATTCCAATTTTGCCATTGAAAAATTGGTTCCTCGTATAATCAAAGCGAGGACGAGCAACAACTGCAAGGAACATCACCTTCAAAATAAAGCGCTTACTTTTACCAGTACGTTGGGGCTCTTTTTCGTCTGGCACCAAATAGAAACTCCCGCTCTCCTCAGTGAGATAGAACCATTTTTCATCAATATGAACACGATCAAAGGATCCCTTAAAAATTGGCAACTCCGTATTGAGGGATGATGGTTCAATCATTGATAGCGCATATTGAAGCCGAGACTTCTTATTTGCTTCAGTGAGGAATGGTTTCAACGCACTGGAATGGCGGTATAATTTTCCTTCTTTTATACGTCGCTGCAGCGTTGACTTGGACACATTCATGGCAAATGCCAAAGATCAAATGTTTTTATGCTGCCTCAATGGAATGTTTTTGACACTGGCTATGTCAATCTCCTTCCTCTTTTGTCCCGAATTTCCTTGAATACGAGAAGAGACATCAGTAAAGTCGTTGCCGTTCGATATGGATGCTTGACCCCTTGCCCAAACACTGCTGATTGTTCGAGTGCTAAAGTCGAATCGAAGTGCCGTAGTGGTAAGTGATCCTTTCTTCAAGGTTCCATTGTTACTTTGAACTAGTAAAAATTCATAACATGATCGACGTTGTGATTCAGTCATATTCGCCTTTCGAACTTGCATAGCAAGTTCGGATTGTAGTTCACCCTCCATCCCTGCATGAGAATGAAATGACCTTAATAATGAAGCCTTATCTTGCTTTTAGGTTCAACATATGAATAACAAAAGAGAACTGAAACATACACAAATGAGGTCAAACAAATAGGACTTTCCTTTTGAACTTATTTATGCAGTAACACCCACTCAATGATCATATTACTCATGTCAACAACACTCATATCACTAGAAAAACTGAAATACAGAGTACTCAGTATGATTATATCAAGAAGAAAAAAACAAATGCTACAGTGTTTGCCTATGGAAATGAGCAACTCCTTGTAAACATGCCATTCTAGTGGCAATTATTCCATCTATAGAATGGTAAACATTTTAGAACATCTACCAAAAGAAACGATGACCCTTCTAAACTTTTGCATATGATAATCAAATGTCTCTAAAACCAATACTAAAGGAACGAATTTAGAACATGTACCAAAAGAAACTTTGACCCTTCCTAACTTTTGCATAAGGTCCTTCAAGTCTCCAAAATAAATATTGAAGAAAAGATTTTAAAACATGTATGAAAAAAAAATTTGACCCTTCCTAACTTTTGCATATGGTACCTAAATGTCATGTTCGTTGATGCATTGGAAACTCTTTTCACTTACCAAGAATAAAAAATTCAAGGGATTCACAAAGAACTTCTACAAAAAATTAAAAACCTTGGCGGTGCACAGATTGAAAACACAGTCATTTGGACATCTAAATGTTGTCTAATTACCAAAGCTGTAAAGCAATTCTTTCTCACGCCTGTAATGTCTTCAATGACAATACCAAATGCAATACACATTGCATGGTAATTCACTTAGAGTCTTCAAGTTTGAATCTAAGTTTATAAAATTACAAATTCTCAATACAACTCTGTATATAATTTGGATGATCCAAACATTACCTAGAAAAAGGTGAAGAAAAAAAGGCAAACCGTGAAGGTTGAAGCATACTCTGAACCCAGTCATTGATCGAATATTTTGAGATTTTCACTCTACACAGAAATCATTCAATATTGTTATTTCAACAACCAAGAAACTCCAAAATACATTGCCATCAACTCACTTGGAAACCTCGATTGACTTGCTTGAACAATACTCGTCCTGACTACGTGCTTGCCTCCAAAAGGAATCTCAATAGTGTTTCGAAGGGGTTGTTTGATAGGTGGTGATCTGGAATTCCTTCAATTGGAGAGATAGTGAGTATGCACGCACGTAATTGTCGATACACCAAAGAAGAGGTGGAGTTGTGAAAATGTAGAGTAGAACACATCAACATTGGACTTTGTACACCACCACTACGATTGCGTTGCCAAACATCCAATGCTTTTGACATGTTGGTGACAGTTTTTGTTACCTTTAAATTGTGTTTGCTCACTGTGTTACCCCATAATTCCGCGTTAATTTCGTGTTAATTGCGTGTTAAATCCGTCTTCATTCCACCAAGCTTAGCTATCTCTTTATCTTTGCTTTTGTAACAATAATGATTGAAGTTGACGCGTACATGGCATGGACGCCAAAAGTCTTTTGCTTGAGGTAGAGGATTCAATTTTAGGAACTTACAAAGCATGTGACCGACGCTGAAGTGCTCAGACAACAGAAAGCAAAGTCAAAATTCCTTTTCATTGCACTCAACCCAGTTGAATGCAGGAGCACTAAATCAACACAATGTTAGCAGGGTGTAAGTTCCACACCATTTATTTTTAGATTTGTTGTTTCGCAGCAACTGCGAAGTGGCAACACAAACATGTACCGTAAATGGAAAATTCTTGTGGTGGCTATTTTGAGCAACACTACAACACTAGTGGTTTTATGTCGTGGCCAGGGCTAATGCGGGAACTACAGCTCATGCCGCGGGAAGACACAAGGTTCAATAGACAACGCGGGAACTGTGAAATTCATTGGCTAGCGGTGCTCCTCAATAAAGGCCTCCAAAAGCCACATTTTAAAGCCCCATAATTATGATTTTTGAATGAATCTGAAGCTTCAATTTCAAGGATGATAGGACAATTTTGTCTTTTATTTATATTTCAAAACGGAATTGAAAAATATTGATTTTTGACCTTAATCCCTAACATTTTGTCAAACAAGAAGATCATTTTGGGACGGAGGGAGTAATATTTTTGTAAAATTCTGAAGTAGTCTGCCCTGAAATTGCATAACCACTTATAGAATGTAGTCATAAATGTCCTATAAACAACCAATAACCACCTTTCTATGTATTCAATGGTATTTAAGTAATGACCATTGAAGGATTGGCACGTTACCCCTTGTTGGCATTAATGTAGTAATTTTGTTAGAAAATGAATAAATTTTGATGGATTTTTTGAGAGGAATTAGAGCCGAAAGTAGGAAGATAGAATTGGGTAGTGAATGAAATTGGGTTGGTCTACCTTATATGAGCTTTTAGGAAGCAAGTTGGATAGCATTTTTCCAATTTTATAAAAGTTGAAACAAAGGATTTCTCAATCTTTCTTATTTATAGATAGTATTGTAATCCAAATTAGTCTATGAGGTTAAAAATAACATAAGTAGTCATCTTCATCTTGCACTTGATTGTCACATGAGCAATTTGTAAAAATTCAATAACTTTATGTTGGTTGGGGCTTTTGGATGGGTCAAGGGATTTGAAAGTTACTTACCAACTTCTTGCAATAATAAGGTAAATGACTCTAATCTCTCTCTTCATTCAATTTTGTCACCTTTGAAAACACCTAAAGTCCACCTTTGAACAAATTCAATATTCATGTACCATCAAAGTAAAAATGAAATGCAAAAAAATTACATAAACAATGCAAACGGGAAACAATTAATGGAAAAATACCTTCACAACTTTCAATGAATGGCAATTGGATGGTCCAATGGTGCTTAAGAAATTTATGAATGATGCAATTAGATTGACAATTGAAATTGAAATCTTCATTACTAAGGGAGGAGGTACAAGGGGCTTGGTTTAAAGGTAATAGGATTAAAGGGAAGTGGTTCAAGATTTATTTTTGAATGGTTTAACAGTAGATTTTGGATGCTTCATGATCCTATATATAGGTGGTTTTGTGCTTTCAAGGTTGACAACTTTGAAAATTCATAGAAATTAAAAACTATATCAAGAAAATATAATGCCACTTAGTGAAAAAAACACATCAATGAAAAATAACTACCACTCATAGAGTAGTCTCCAAAGTACTTAAACTACAAATTAGCATGGTATTAGGTTAGTTCACCTAAATGATTTTGTTACAAGGATGATGACACAAGTGAGTAGGAGAAATCCTGTGTGGCAGAAAATTGAAATATATTTATTGGTTGGTGAAAGCAATTAGTTATAAGAAAATGTAGGCCTCTTCAAATTTCCAAGATCTATGAAACGAAAAAAAACTGTAGAAAATTTTCCTTATTATGGAGGATTTAATGCTGATATTTTTGAGTCGCAGAGCAGCTTTGGGCGTTTTGACGATTAAAAGCGAATGCAAGGACTTCTAATTTCAGTAAACAAAGTCAAGTGACAATCTTCCATAACAACTGCAGTCGCTATCCAGTCCTTCAAACTCTGTAGAAGCTGGCCAAACACAATAACATGCTCAGGCACTAAGATTACGGCATCTCAGTTTCCCAATTCGAATCTCTCAATACAAAACAAAACAATACCGGTGGCAGATAAAATACGTCCATCTCGACAGCATGTCGATTGATAGTTATTCTAAACACTCAGTAATTTCAACCAAAAATTCTTGTCCAACTATTGTGATGAAGTACCGGAGTATATGCAAACCAGAGGTAGAACAACGCCAATGCTGATATGCAGCGATGCGGCATATCTGATACTGATGACCTGAAATACATCAGCAAATAAGATAAAATTGTTAGCCTGATACAGCACAAATGCCTGCAATAAGCATATACCCCATCATAACTCTCCATTTTACATGTAGAGAATGCACATGAAGTGAAACGTACATGTTTGGACTATAGCAGCTTCTGCTGCTTGACAAGTCGGTTGTCTTCGATATGTGATAAAATGTTTTACTTAACTCTTCCCAACCTGTCATTCAAACAGCAACTACGAAATTCAGAATTACAAAAAATTGACTGATAGCAAGAAACAAAAACAAAGCATACCCCAACAAGCTGTAATGTTCAATTCTGATTGAAGCACTGATTCAAACCTTACGATACATACGCGTCGTATCACCCGCCGATGTGAATCATGGGCCTATTCTGCGTCCGTGCCAACTCAAACATGCCTGCATGTGCAGCCTTCTTTCGTTTGACCTACGGAATCAAACCCCACAGTTACTGGTGCAGGTTTTCAACCAAGATCTTTAATGCATTGTGAAAGCAAAATTATTGGACCCTCCCACCCAAAGTTCGCAAACTACAGAAGTAGGAACAAGAGGAGGTTAAGCATGTTCAAATACCGCATCACTAATAACCTGCTGGAATTCTGGTTCCTCCATACCACTGCGAATTGCATCTCGTAAACTAACCTGAAGACCAACACAAGCGTACAACTTAATGAAAGTAGATGTGGTTTAAGCCAGTTAAAAATGATTCCGTTTAAATCCTACACGCACTCTTCCAATTCCGAACAATATAAGTTAGTGATCCCTAGGCTAGATTTTGCTTGCTCATTCAGGTGAGTACAGGCATTTTTGAATCGTGCATTCCACGCCTCACATAGTATCTGATAAGTGCTTGGTTCCCATTAAATGTCAAATAATTGACTGACGGGTGTACAACATCAGGTTGGTAAAAACGGCTCTTACTTTTACTTGGAAAGATTCTTGTCGAGAGGCTAAATAGAGTGATGAAAATAACAAGTCAAACAGCTTTGAATATAAGGCCTACCTCTGAGGGACCAAATAGGCAAACTTTGAGGTTGCCGTCAGCCATGAGCCGTAACCGATTGCAGCCCGAACAGAAATTCTGCGTCATCGAGGTGATGAAAGACACTGTGCCTCGGTGCCCCTCCACCCGGAAATTCTTAGCTGTGTCGGTAGGATGATCTTTCAACCTGTATATACTTGGAAACTTTCTCTTCTGGGACACAATTTCCAAGGCGTCAGTCCTAAAAACATCAACAATACAGCTTCAGAAGATTTCATCACAATGAAAAGCGAACTGCAACACGGTATAACGTTCTCCCTATTAGTTACTTTAACGCCTAAACGATGAGGCATCGTAGTCTTGAGCAAGTTTCAATTAATCAAAAGGAATTTGAAAACCTTCCACAATATTGACTACTGAATATGCTAAGGATGTTAAAGGACTTACAATCGTGTGCATCATCTCCATGTATGAAACCAGCTTCTTAGAATTCCAAACATTGCCATCAAAAGGCATGAATTCTATAAACCGGACATTGATAGGTTTCTCGCGCGTCAACTCAACAAAATCTAGGATCTCATCGTCATTGAGACCTCTCATTACGACTGTATTTACCTGTGCAACCATAACAAAAGGAAAATTAAAAGACAGTCCATAACACTACGAGATCGAGTTGCCCTAACTTGCCAAAACAAATGTGAAAATACAATGAATGTTCAGAACAATTACAGAAAATAGTTTCACCGTGAAGGGTACTCTGACGACATAATAGAACGAAAGAAAGTCTCAATGTGACCAACTCCAAAGTGCTAAAAAAGCATGAAGCTCAATTTAAGCCTTTTGGTCCTTCAAGGGTTAAAACTCGCTGCTTTCGTAATCGCAAGCAAACTGGCAAAGCAACAGAGTTCACAACAAACAGATGCCATACCTTCACTGGTGAGAATCCCAATCCCAACGCAGTGTCAATGGATTGTAGGACTTTATTATGCCCTTTCCGTCTGGTAAGGAGCTCGAACTTGGCTGGCACCAATGTGTCTAGACTAATGTTTAGCTGATTCAACCCAGCCGCTTGCAATCGAGGCAGTTTCCGCGTCAAAACGATGCCATTGGAAGTCATACCCAAGTATTTAAGACCTGGTAGGCTTCTCAACTGCTCGCATATTTCCTCAATATCCGACCTGATACTTGGCTCCCCGCCTGTGAGCCGTATCTTATCAACCCCACCTGCAACAAAAGTGCGTGCAATTCGGATGATCTCATTCTGAGAGAGCAGCGCATCGTTCGGTGTCAACTCCACACCTTCAGCAGGCATACAGTAATTGCAGCGAAGGTTGCAGCGCTCGGTCAGTGAGATTCTGAGATAGTTATGCCTCCTTCCATGCGAATCGATCAGCATGTCTGATACTTGGTGTCTTTCTTCAACATCTCTCCTCGGATTGAGTAAGTCTGCTTCGAGAGCTGACGAGATTCCGGAAAAGTCTGAAAAAGAAAAGGAGAGCACGCAAAACGTAATCATCACTTTTAAGCCTGCAGCAAGAACTCGAATTTACGTCATTCAGATCAAATTAGTGTTTCGGAAAAATGTAGGTCAAACGTCAAGCAGTCAATGGAACGTCAATCGAGCTGCTCAATCCTAAACTATTGATAGAAAAATCCTAGGGAGTAATGAGAATGACTCAAAAACACCTGGAATTCTTTACTTTTTAAGTGAGAATTGAAGTTGTCTTTTAACCAAAAAATGGAATAATTCTTTTTGTAAGGATGACAGGTATTTGATTTTCTAGATATAACAAAATAATCTAGAATTAGTTAAATTTGAGTTGAGTTAATCCCACAACTTCTGAGCCAGTCTTTCAGACTGCTGAATTACAAAGTTCAGCTCACCACGGTGAACCAGAAAAACTGCGCACTCGCCAGAAAGAAAAGCTTCATACCTTCTTCAGTGCTTGTTGTATTTCTTGAGATTTGTGAACGAAGGTTTTCACTGGTGAGAAAATTAGTATCCACATCTTGGCGATCATCGTCTGGCATTTGTGTTTCGTTCTCTTGAACAGCCAAAGCATGGAGAGCTGCGACGCACCCCTGTCTATTGAAAATTGCAGCTGCGCCTAAAGACCCCTGCTAGTACCAGTAATTCAAACTTAGCAACACGTCAAATATCTCAATTGAGAATTCAAAACCTCGAGCCTAGAACATTCTTTCAGTCCAAAACCTCCAGAACATCACAACCTCCAGAACTTTTCCAGGCCAGTTCTTACCCTCCGAGCTTCCATTCGGCAATTAGGGTTCCAGGTCCCCGGCATCCCCTAATGCAAAAATAAGCTCGCTCGCAATTCCTTGACTACGTCACTCCCTTAGTTAGAAAGACTACAATTAATTTCAAGCACTCTGCAAACCTCAAACCACGACATTGACAACGCTAATAAAATCCTCAAACCACTCTCTCTGTCTGAATTCCAAGCCACAGGTTATTTATTTAAAAGCGAAGTGAATGGTGAGCACATACATGGAATCCGCAAACGACCGGCATCGTGGAGCTTGTGAGCGATCGGGACGCACGCGCGGAGGACAGAGCAATCCATTGAGCCCATCTCATACTGGCTCCTGAACCACCACAACCATAAGAGAACCTGACCTATACACCTAAGCAAAACCCGGAAAAACACCACTCGACTTCCAAAAATCTTTTTGATTCTTTTGCAACCGATTCAAGCACAAATCGCCAAATCTCCACAAAGCAGCTCCGACGCTCAAAACCCTGAAAACAGAGCACGGCTATTCTCGCCAATTACTAAGGTGAACTTAAAAAGAGCGTTCCCGCAATCTGCTTCTCTAATCTACACTAAGAGCATAGCAGTTGTATCGTAACCCGCTACTTAACCGCCTCCGCACATCCCTGGATTCCCGAGACAGCGATTGCATCGAATCTGAGAAAGGAATCAGAATTTGATTCCGGAATTAAGTATAATAAACTCTGCTCAAAATGAATGCGCGTGGTGAAACCGACTAGTCTCTGTCTAAGCTAGGTCGAAAATCTTATCCAGGAGAGTCGGAATTTATGAAGAACAATGACAGGATTGGAATGGACAAACAGCGACGACGCGAGAAAGCAGGGTCGCGAGGAGCCAGCTGAAGGAGAAGGCGGGCAGGAAACATCCCCATCGTCTGGATGACTATAGTAGAACCACCCATTACCAGCCACTTCAGCATTTTGTGCATGATCTGGAGTAGGAGAAGGCATTTTTAATTTTTTTTGTCCCGTAGAGAGATAGAAATGATGGGCATTGTCAAATTTTCAGAATTGTTTTCCTTAAATTTAAATTGTATTGAATTTTAGAAGCCAAAAGTTGGCCTCCACCCATCCCCAATATATAGATTCTTCCATCATTGATCCTCTAAAGATTAATTTGGCTCTCAGAACGAAGCACACGTGTCATAACAATGATGGCTAGAAGATGGTGGGAAACTAAGAAACTAATGGTTACTTATCTGACATCTCTCTATTGAATTTTCCATTACCTATGTATTGACCATAGGGTGTGGGTGGTCATGGGTGGTTCTACCATATCATTCATCAGATATAATCATTCATCTATCACATCTGGAATTCCGGCACACCTGCCACCTCTTGCTAACTGAATCTATGATCTTCACTTCTTGAACATGAGAGCTTAGGGTGAATTTTGGGTACAACAATGATATTTGCTTTGAAAATTTACAATTTATCACACCATGTGGTTGAGGTTAGCAAAAAATATTCCTAAAAATATACTCTATCAAATTTGGGATATTATTTTTTCAAAAGAATTATTGTATGAAAAAAAATTATTTTTAGTCATCTACCAAATCAAATTTTTTAACTTTAATTCATTATTTAGAAATGCTAGATTCCACCAAGTATGGTGTTTATGCAATGTCTTCAAAAGGCATGCTTAGATAATTTAGAATCTTCTTTCAAATGCCAATGAGACTCTTAAAGTTAGTGTAATAAGAGGAGCTTATTTAGACAACTATTGGCAATATAGTTTTCATAGATGATATTTCATATTAGTAACACTACTATGGTATAATCTTAATTTCAAACAAGAATAAGAATAAAATCTAATTCCTTCCATTTTATGAATCTTTTTTTCCTAAATAGGAATTAATTTTTTTTAAGTTACAAACATCAAGATTTCAATTGTTGTTGAATTTTATTTGGAGATTTTATTTTGTACAAGCCTTTAGTCTCTAAAATCAATAAGGTAAATTGCAACCAAAATACCACATAAAATGTTCAATACACACTAAATGTTTCTAAACTCCACTCTAATTTGCAATCTTTGAAATAGAATGACTTCCATATGTTTGGAAAAGAGTCTAATTGACTATTTGAGGGGCAATGCAAAAGAGAGGATTGACTATAATATTGTTAATACTAAACTTGAACTAAAATCTTCTAGACATGTACTTAGGAGTTTGCGAAAAAATCATTCATAATTAATTTTTTCCATATGATTTATGACTTTATGACGTGATAAACATTGAATATTATGATAATAAGTGCCAAACTAATAATTATTTTTTATCATGGAATTTTAAGATTCTTTCAAAAATTCAAAATGGAATACAAATTAGCTTTACATCATTAGTTGGAAACAAATGCAATAAGGATGATTTTCATAACTGAATTTAAAATTTGACAAAAATAGCCCAAAAAATCAAAATATAGTACAAGGTGATCAATTCTACTTCTTTTATTTGGCAATGAAGTCCTTCACAAAATCCAAAAACAACCCAAAATGATCCAAAATAACTTCAAGAGTTAGCAAGACTACTAAAATCCCTTAGCACTAAAAAGTAGATGGAAATCATCCATTCAAGATTCATTGTCAATTAAATAAGCAAAATTGTTGAATGGCACTAATAACATTCTTGGGTTAACTCTTGAAGGTTTGTGTATTCCCAAAGTAGATGCTTCTCGATCAAATTTGATTGTAACTTCCCAAATAACCATTTTTGGTATCTAATTTAACCCCTAAAGGACCAAACAACATTTTTTTTGGCAACATAGCAATTTTGGGCAGCTCACTACAAATGGAAATTTTATTATTTTTCTTTCAAATTTTCACACAACATGTGCCCAAGGAGTAGCTTTAAGGCCCAACAATTTTCATAACTTTTGAAGACATGGTTAAAAAGTTATTGTATGATATGTAGGTTTCATTGCTCGGCAAGCAGCTCGGGCAGTAAAAAAAACTTCTTTAAAAATCACTTTTTTTAAAATAAAAATTTGAAATTGGTTTTATAGATTTATATATACATGGAAAGCTTTGAATCATTCCATTTTGATTTGTGAGATGAAAGTTATGAAGAATTTTAGTTGTGGGTAGTTTGTGGGTAGTTATGGAATCTCCACTGTAAAATAAACTTTGAAGACCTTTATTTAATTCAATTGTCAATATTTTTGGAAAAAAATAAATACATTAGTTGTAGATTATTTATTACAACATTACAACTATTGGGATTGACATTTTTCAATTCCATAACTAAATTGTCAACAATTTAGTATTTTGAATCATTCTCTACTTCTTTCTACTTACTAATTTTTTCCTACATGTTGTACAATTCCAATGGATCTAAAATTTTTCAAGAATGTGGAAAACTTGCCTTGAAGAATGAATCCAAAGAATTACAACCATTTTAAACATTTTTTCATAATGATTTGACCTTGTGAAGTGCAGCAAAGTGTAGCTGCCAGGATTTTTGCAAGGCCAAAAAATGACTTTTTGTCAATTTAAAAGCTAATATCTTGCAATCTACATGGTGGAAATTTTTGAAATTTTTTCCACATCTTCTCAAACCAGCGTACGACAAGATCTTATAGTCACATGTGTCGAGAAATGTATTTTTTCTAAAATTTGGTACTTGTACTAGAATTGACAGTTTGGGAGAGTTTTTGGTGAAAACATAGACAAATACATTTAGGTGTTAAACTAAGAAAATGAAACTTAACTAATTTTGGTTCTACCTATTTAAAAATGAAAATTAAAAATAATTATTGCAATTGCAAGCTCTATGTATAGGCAAAATCTAAATTATATAATATTGTGTATTTTTCATTCAAATTTAAAAAAAAAATTTCAAATGGAAAATGGAAAATTTTATTTTTCATTTTAACCTTAATTTATGGTAAAAATACCATAATTTAAAAAAAATTATAATTGATGTAATTTTATTCTACTATTTACTTTAAAGAATCACAATTATATGATTTTTCCATCAAATTTTTGAAAAAATCAACATAAATAGAAAATCCATTATTTCACAAGTATAAAATGAAGGTTGCAATCATGTGAACCTAGGATTTTGAGCCCATGAGCCTAGTAGCCTTTAGGCACCTATGTTGTAGATACCTATTTCATATGCACCTTTTATGATTATATGATATCTATGTTACAAATATGTATATTATAGGTATCTATATTTGTAAGTACCTAAAAACATTAAAAACATCTTCCATGGTCATAGGGAACCTATGTTATATACACCTTCAATGGTTGTAGAGTACCTACTTATATTTAAGCTCAATCTCTATTGCTACTCGCAACCCTTGAAAAAATTCAAATTAATTAGATTTTTTTTTTGCTATATTTACTAAATTATTTCCACTTTTTGCTACAAAATGATAACAATGGCAATATTTCACTAAATAAATAGAATTTTCTTAATGTGATAAAAGAATCCATAATATCATGCACTAAAAGTATAAGTTTGATATTTGAACACAATCTAAAAGGCTAAATTTAGCTCAAACATGATGTTTCACCATTTTACATTAGATCAAGTCCTTTAGGACTTAACATAAGGTAAGTGCACCTATAATTGACACTAACAGCAACTAAGGATGCTTATTATAATTAAACATTAATTGATTGAATGTAATTGGCAAGTGATAAAAAGATTTCAATGCGCTTTAGCATGCATTACTTGGACATTGTGTGAATATATTATAAAATTTCAAAATATTATTTGTAGGTGTATCAATAATCAACAGGGGGAGTCACACTTCATTTTTCCCCCAAACTCCTCTTTTTAAACTTGTTGAAGTTTGAACATGTGGGCTTACAAATAGGCACATCATTCAATGTTTTCGACAAGTTTGCTTAATTTTTCTTCCACAAGCCTTCGAGATAAGGAGAGCCTCATTGAACTCGTTGAAGTTCTTGAAATTGCTCAAAAGTCTATTGTGACTCCCCACCATTGGATGCCAACTGCTAATATTGGAATTTGTATCTCACTTATGAACTTGGTGACTTTGGGCTGGTCACTAGTGGGGTGGGTGGGTGAATTTTGCACTCTCTGATAGGTTTGAGCCAAGTTTGAGCCAATTCATTTACAAAGAGCAAATTTTGTACTATGACTACCACTAATACTAAGATCTTCTATGCTCTCATGATATTGTATTCAAATTGTGTACATCTTGTGTCATCAATAGACGATTAATCATAAAGTGTGTGCAATGCAGGACTTGAGCTAGAATTTGAGAGAAGCATACGACGAAACTTCCTAGAGCACCAAAATTGGGCTCAGATGGAATTTGGTGTTGTGTTTCTTTTATACTATTCTCAATTAAACCTTCCTTGGACATTAGAGTTACAACTGGGGACAACCTTTCTTATTAACTCTAATATCTTGATTCCAGTGTCACTTTTTGATCCAAATATATGTGCCCCATTTTGAGCAGTGATGATTATGGGAGCACATACCTTGTATTGGCTTTTAATTTATCAAGTACAGATCTGCAGGCCTGCAGGGCTTGGATTATTCTTATTACAAGCAAAAGAAATATGTTTGAGTTTAATAATAGTGCATGATTGAATACTCAGCTTGTTCAGAAATGCTTTAGCAAGATGGGTATTAGGAATGTCACAAGGAAATGATGAGCATCACACCAGAACTCAACTTTTGGGGAATTGGGAAAGCTTAAAGTGCTACAGTATCAGCACATGTGTTTCCAACTTGAATTGCTATAGTATCAGGTATGGCTGGAAACACAGACATGCACAAATGCAAAATACAATCTACTCCTTCCATAGAAACAACCACTTCCTCTCCCAATACAGACTACTGTACACAAGACATTATGGACCCCCCATCGAACAATTCACATGCCCTAGGCCTCATCCTGGCCTCGTTGATGCACAAACAAAGGCTTGCCAAGCTGCCCTTCAGGGCACTCCGCTCATACCTAGCTTGTGGAACTTCGCCTGTCATCTCAAAGCATCACCACCACATCCGCTAAATTGGACCATGGTAAGAAGAAGTGTTGAGGCATTTATTGCCTCATGAGATGTGCATTCAAGACCCGATGCTCCGCACCAACCATCCCTTAAAGTCCTTGCTAAAGTTCTTCTCTTTCTTCTCACACTTCTCATGTCTTCCACTAAATCCATAGTCAAAGTTGACCAAGTTGGCGTGAGTGTAAAACTGCCCGCTACAAAGGCCCTCCGTTGCACAGCAAACGTAGGAGTGACAGGAGGAATGGCACAATTTTTAACATGACGGATTGTTGGTGTCGAGTGGTTTTTGTTCAAGACAAGCACAACGAGTCTCGAGTGGCATTGCCAACGAGGCCCGGTAGACTAGTGGTGATGCTCTCATCCCATTTCACTACTGGAAACCCCATAGTCTTTCATTCCCTAAAATAGCAAATAGTCTACATGTTTCTCACTTGTCAAAGCACTCAAATTGGGGTGAGTGAAAAGAGTCACAAACAACAAGACGTGAGGTCTGACTAACATACTAAGATTAAGCATACTCAATTCTTACACTCATCTCTCACTCATTGGACTGACTGGAGTGTACTATTTGGATTTGCGGTTTTGAAGTTGAGTTCTTGGAGCTTGGTGATTGCGAGTCTTGGAACGCATTGGTGAGCTGCCTTCTTTGTTGAAGTATTTTGGTGGTTGCATTTGTGGTGAGATAATTTGTTTTGTTGGGGGTGATTTGGAGTGATCGATGATATTGAACCCAAGAGATGGAATCCTGGATTCTTTAATTTTATGCTCAATTATAAGGTCATGTTATGTTTGCAATGGCAGGCATGGTTCAGATTTAGAATTATTTCTTTTCGATTCATCGACATGATTACAAATTGCTTGTTGCATATCTGGGATAGCAACATTAGTTTTGTGTTCTAGTGGAGAGGTGCAACTTTCATAACTTTCTTGTTATGAAAGTTTGGAGATTCTTGGACATTCTTATAGCACTGAAGGAATTACAGTGAGAATCAAAAGGATTTAGTTCAAACATTGGAAGCTGGAAGCTGGTGTTGCATGCTTCTGTCCATTAAGTTGGAAACATCTTCTCTTTCGGATCTCGTGCTGTCTGTGATCAATTTTGAAAGCCGTATGTATCATCTTCAAGTATACTGAATCATACAGGATTGGTTTGGGGCAGGTGCAAAGTTTAAGGGCAACATTAGGGGAGCTGAACGAAGAAGGAAAGCAGTACAAAATAGATGCATGTGAGGCCGGAGGAAAAAAACAAAAACTCACTGGAGGGCAAACTAGTATGCAAGACCTCCCTTTTTCGCACAAAATTTCAAGGATGAGCATCTGCACTTTTGTCTTACATTGAATGATTCTTTGTCACCCCATCAGACACTTCGTGTCCACCGTGGTGTTACAAGGTTAAGGTTGGATTTGATGTGCTGTTGAACCTGAGAACCAAATATCACCCCTACATTGGATCAGAGGTACATTTTTCCATTTCTTCACTGATTTGAAAAGTCATCCATCGGACATTTCTAGGCTGATGCCTCTTTACTGGGTTAATAACGTGATGTTGTTACAGACACTTGGTAGAAACAACGCCGAAAGGAATGGCAAAACCGAAAAGTACTCCGATTCAAATCCGTAATCCTTTTCCCTTGTATATACAAATGCCTGAGAATCTTCTCACTCTCCAATATCCTAACTTCAACCTGATTTCAACTCTATTGCTCGTCAGCCAGCCATAACTGAACTACGTTTCAGCTTTTCTCCTCAGTCTCCTTGTGTGGACGAGACATTGGCTATCTTCCTCTCCAACCCAAACTTGGCGTCGTCTTGCGGCATCAGTCTGGAGTACTCCTCCAGGTTGAAGTTGTCCTCCCTCAGCAACTCCTCCGAATCAAAGTGCTCGCTCAGCAGCTTCATGGAGGCCGCGTCGTTGCTGTACACGAACTTCACTTTGCGAGCTGTTCTGGTATCTAGAAATTGCTTCACAATCATTCTGCAAACAATACTACAATGCTTATATATGTGAAACCCGAAGTGTAGACACTAATGAAAAAAACAAAAACAAAGAATTTTAACTCCAACAAAGTATAATGAGCCTAAAAACATGATACAAGTGTCATAAGAGACTCCATTCTTTTCGGTGAACCTTCTCCTTGATCCGACGTAGGCTGGACGATATGCATTAGCAACAAGTCTCTGCGCCTTTGAAGAACCCTCGAAGTGATGCTACAGTGCACTCACTTGAACACGGTTTGTTTCTACCAGTTAATTGTAACGAGGAAAGAGACAACACAGTAAACTGGGGTTAGCGGCGGGGGTGCCAACTGGGGAAGGTACTGTAGAGCTGTAGGGCAGCTTGGCAAGCTGGGATGAGGCGGGGCCCAGGCCGTGAGAATTGTTCAATGGGGGTTAAAAAACGTCGCGGAGAGCAGGGAAGACTTTTTGTGGGCGCACTACTGTAGCAGTGGTGGTGCAGTCCTTTGCACGCCTAGCCTCCTGAGAGAGCCAAGGGAACCCTTTCCTTGTTCTCCGACTTCGCTAATCCACGCACTTGGCCGTGTGTTCTTGAGGAACGCAGTGGGCGCTGCCCCGCTCGCGAAGGTCGGATCCGGGTTCCCTGCCAATTTCGACTGGTGGGTTGTGCGGATGCTTGTCGATCGAGGTGAAGTACGTCCCGCTCTCTTGTGCATACCGACAAACTGAAGCCCTCTCCGAGATGCATTCACGAGAGCAGCTTGTATTGTGAGTTGTTGCAGTTCTTGTCACAGGTTTCCTGGTTTGGCGTTACGCATTACGCTCTAGTCTTGGTGGTCTGGGAGTTCCAAGTTAGAGTTTCAGTACTGGTGTGCGAAAGTGGTATGGTCGATCTTCGATACTAATCTGTGGCGATATTCTCTCTTGTGGAGCCGTGAAGCCATTCAGGGTAAAAAGTCTACAAGCTCCGTGCGAATTCTCACCTCAAGGTACGAGTAGCTGCATTTTCATCTCTGTCGGTATGGTTGGGATTGAGATGTCTGTGTTGGTCAATTGATCCTTAATGAGAATTGATTCAGCCTGACAATGGGGCAAGCAAGTTCTGATCGGTTGCTATGCAACTTGCTGATCTCCACTGTCGTAATTAGTTGGGTAGATTCTACAGGGTAGGATTAGCCAGCTTGTGATTTAAGATTGCGTTGCCATGGGCAAGTGATTTAGATGTAATGCACCACAACAACGGCTTGGGCTCTTCGTCTAATTACGGCTTGGTTCTTGGGTTCTTGGTATAATTATTGCTTCAGGGTGAATTGCTTTAGGGTGACCGAGCGTCATGTGAATCTAATTTACTCAGGGTCTAGATCAGCTTTGGTAGAACAGAATACGCATATGAATAATGGTACTTCAATTATGAAGGTTTCACTGCGGATGACACTAATTGACATGTTTTGTAAAAACACACCATCATGTTAAGTTTGTCGGTTCAGGCCTTGAATGCAGTGTTTTCTTTCTAAACGTATGAAAAGTTTAGAATATGATATGTGTCACTTTGTTGTGCAGGCATACTTTGACATTGTTTCTGTCCACTAGACTCTCTTGGGGAAGGTTCATGTCTTGACTTACATTCTTGTCCCTCTGTCTAGGGCATTTGTTTCAGGAAATACATATGGTGTTTTGATAGGGGTGTGGTGCTTTAACCCCTAACTGCCTGCACGACCATATATGGTCGATCTGAAATTTCAGGCCCATTTCTGTGCGGGTAGTTAAATTTCTGTGGTCGGTTTAAAAAAAATTCGGGCAGTTTTGAGGGTTATCTGTGGAAATTTTTTATTTTTTATCGATAAAAATACATATTCAATTATTGAGAGGTCTTCAAAGGAATATGTGTACTAAAAGTGTATGTAAAGCTTGCTAATTTTACTTCATTTCCTGACTTTATGCAAAGCTTAGCAATTTCATTTGATTTGAGATTTCAGAAATTGTATTTATCCATTTGCTTTGAGAATGGTCCCAATGAAAAGTTTAAAGTCTTTTTTATGATTTTCACTATTGAAAATTTCAACATGCAAGTGTTTATTTGAAGTTATTTGCAATTTCTACTTAAAAACAAAAATTGCATTTCAACAATTGCAAGGTGGATTGTGTAATGAGTTTGATGATTTTTCATGTGAAATTAAGTTTTTTGAAAGTACATTTTAGTGTGCTAACACTCTTTGAAGTTGTTCATGTTACTTCCAATCCCAAAAAATATTTATATGCAAATTTTTGAAACATTGTGGACAAAGACAACATACTAAAAACAAAAAATGTACATTTTCCTTGGTATAATATTACAACTCTTAGGAAATTTCGCACTCAAAATTGGTGTGCACACTAATAAACAAGTTCTATTGACATCTATATGGTTAGATTTGAAAAAAGAACAATTTGCTTCATTGAGGATAACTACAAGCCAATGCTCTTTTTTCATAGTCAAAACACACTTGTAAAGGCTTAGGCACCTAGGGGTTAATAGGAGAATGATGCTTGGTCTTTACTATTTTTTTGTCATCATTTACTAATGTGTTGCTCAGTGAAAGCATTGAGGGATCATACGGTGCATATTGCAAGTCCTCAAGTTTAGGTACCAGTTGGAGCATTTGCAATGTTGCTTGCATTTTGCAGCACATGATTAGCTTATATTGTAAGGTTTTTTTGTAGTATTTGCACATGTCTCCACCGTTATTGTTACAAATCATGCTTCCCAAGTCTTTGTGGTATAGGATTTCAGTTTTGAATTGCACAAGTGATTATGTATGACCTTCAGTTTTCCATGTGAGGCGATGTCCCGTCTTGCAAATCCATGAAGCTATTGAGGGAATAAAGCCTTGCACAATACAAATTCTCACTTGTAGGTGCAAATTACCCCATGTGCATCTCTCTTTCTATTGTGAGGAGTAAAAATTTTGTTTCGATTGTTTTGGGGATGAATTTGCGTGATATGGATTTAAGACAATCCATATCCCTTGTTATGTTTCTCCATCTTTTACAACTTGTCCATTTAGGTTGTCTTATTTAGTTGGGATTTTTCATGGACATCTTCTTGGGCAATTTGTGATTAAAGATGGTCTTGTCATGGCCAAGGCTTTTAGTTGTAAACCCCCCTTAGATAACGGCTTTAGGTGGTGATTACTTTCACTTCAATTGTAAGAGCAAAGGGCTATAGAGCATTGTCTTTAGCATTTCCTCAACGCATAGACCAAGCTTGTGTGGTCAAAGTGTTGTATCCAATCTTTACTATTTGCTTGAGGTGACATTCTAAAGTATAGAGTTGTCAAGGCATTGAAGGAATCAAGTAGTGCATTGTGGGAGTCCTCAAGTTTAGATTTTGGTTATAGTCTTTTGGGCATTTTGTGGATTCTGCCTAAAGGTGATTGAAGTAAGCTTGATCACATTTGATCTTTTGCAAATTGTTTATATAGATTGTCTAGCTTTATAAGGGTTCCCTTTTAACATTGTTTAGTAGACTTTTCTTGAAGTACATGGGAATATGCAGCTGGATATATAATCTTGTCATGTGATAATTAAGTGCAACCAAATGATTAGATTTAAAACTCTTTGTAATCATACCATTGGCATCCAAAATTGATAGGAGTCCTTAATATGGATGGGTGGGCACTCAATAATCTAATATATTGGTTTATAAAATATTATATAATTATAATATTTTCCTATTAATTTATGTAATAAATCACTATTAAATTTTAAAAAATAACAATTCATGTGAAGCAATGTTAGTCTTTGATGTTGCAATGTTGGTATAGATAGGCATTTTCTATACCATGTTGATTTTATACAAAGTGAATGGTGGTGGAAATTTGATTTAATGAGCACTAATGAGATGAATGAATGTATGTATATTCATTGAAATAGTCGTTGAGAATGAAGGCATGTGACCCATTCTTGATCACCCACACTACAAGAGAAAGGGGTGTTTTAAGTATAGTCCTAGTAGTATAGTCTTTTAAGTAATGACCTATAAGAAGTCTTTTAAGTAAAATTTTACTGAAAATACATGTATTTTCAGTAAAATTTTACTTAAAAGACTTCTTATAGGTCATTACTTAAAAGACTATACTACTAGGACTATACTTAAAACACCCCTTTCTCTTGTAGTGCCCCCTCCAATTCCACCATGTAGGTTGCTCTATTTCTAACCAACTATGGTTTAGATGACAACTCATATAGAGGAGGATGAGCACGAGTAACAAAATTGTCAAAGAAGTGTACATTGAAAGCATAGAATGATTAAAACAAGTACATTGAAAACCACATTTATCATTTACATTGATTTTGTAACCAATCTATGATTGGAAATAGAATGATCTACATAACAAGAATAGGATTAACAAAATCTTCATGAAAAAAATTCATAGTAATTTTGTTTTGGGGAAAAAAATGTAAGAAAATTTCAAATCCTTTTGAAATCTATTTCACTTCCTGGGGAAATTTTTTCCCTCACCAAACCCATCTTACAACTATGCTCAATTCCTTAAGTGGTTGGAATGGGATGTAAGCTTCTAGTAAGCCTTTTTTGATAGCATATGTAGCAGAATATTGAAGCAAGGAATCCCACTAGCAAATCAAATCTAGACATAATATCTTTGATGTCAATATGGTGCATAATTGAAAAATCACTATATGCTACTAGGTTAGGATAGGAAAGAATTTCTTTCAATTAATATTTGAAATCTATTGCTCAATTTTTTTGAAAATTTGCTTTAATGTATCAAGATGTTGAATTTTTGGTTAAATTTGGGTTGCTTTTTTATTTTCATTAGAGCATGTATTATGTTGCTCAATTCAATCATTTGATTTTAGAATTTTGAACACATATTGCAAACAATTGTGGATATGTTATATTATTTTAAGCATTAAGACCAAGTAGTTGCGGGGCAGTTTGGAAACAACTTTTGACAAGACTACATTTGAAGTATTTTAAATTATGGCAAAACTTGAGTGTATGGACGGCCTACCTTCTTCATCAACAACAAGGCTCTATGAAGGTAATTCTCCTACCATTTTAATTCATCTTTCTATTTTTCACTATTATTTCTACTTTCATAGAGATATCATTTTGTGTACTGAATTTTTTAAGGAATATATGATTACCTTTTGATATCAAAGAATAGAGATGATTATTAGCAATTGAATGCCACTACCTCTCAATAAACTCAAATGTTGATTTTATATTCTTCTTGATAGATAAAGAATGTTGATAGTATGCAATGATTGTGTGTAGCAGGCATTATGAGTTTTGAAAGGGAGTTGTCTACATACTTAAAAAATTTGGTGGCATGTAACAAACGTGTGCAAATGATGCATGAATTGGCATTCAACAACAAGCAATACCAATATCTTGTTGATAAACTCAAGGAGGTCATTGAAAGTTCTAGTGTGTTTTTGAAGACATTACACGATGCACTCATTGGATCATATGCACCTACAACATTGGAAAATCATCTTTTATGCTTCAAGCTACTCCTTGTGTTGGCTATAGAAATTGAAATATTCATTAAAGGGTGTAGCCAAAATGCATGGGTGCCAGTTGCAATGACATTGGCAAACTTGTTGGAGTTTGTTTAATCCTTGGGATTTCATTTGGAATTGTGCCGAGTTGCCTTGTCTAAGAAGTGTGTAGCATCTAAAAGTTTAACCTTGGATCAAGTGGCAAACATTAGCAAGGATGTCAATGAAGTTGTCAAAGCAAAGGCCTCTATGGACAAAGAAGACCTCTTGAAGAAAATTTCATTGGCCTTGCCTTCATTGGATGGAGACAAGAAGGATTTGGCAAGTTATTTGCTTCAAAGACTTTTACAAGTGGCCCCAAGTTCTAGCATACCTTTACAATAATCAAAATGGAATTTTTTTGAATATTGGACTTTATGGAGAAGTATCTCTGAAAAAGCAAAAAAAGGGGTGTCCATTGGAAAAGGCTCTTTCACTATTGTATACAAAGCCATGTAGTTGGAAATGGAAGTTGTGGTAAAGGTTTTCTGTGGGGAAAGTAATCGAGAGTTCCAAAAAGAAGTTGAAATCCTTGTAGGACTGTGCCATCCCAATATCACTTCTATGTTTTGTTACACACAAGAGAGGCAAGAGTGTTCTATTTTCATGGAGTTGATGGATGGAGACCTCTTTACGTTGATGCAACATAGACTAGAGGTGAATCACCATTCCCCTCCATTCAATATTTGGGAAGCCATCGACATAATGCACCAAATAGCAGAAGGAGGAAAGTACCTTCATGAACAAGAAATTGTGCATAGAGACTTGAAGTCCTCCAACATTCTTGTCAAAAGTGTGAAGACACCTGATATAGATTTGGAATATATTCAAGTCAAGGTGGTGGACTTTAATGTATCCAAAATAAATAAAAACACCACTACAAACTCAAAGCAAACAATGAATTTTGGAAGCAACAAATGGATGGCACCAAATGACCAAAGTTGATCCAACTTCAAAGCATAGGCAATCAAATGACTATTGGAAGGCACGATAAATCAATATCAAAGCATCCTTGCAAATGTGATATTTACAACTTTGCAATGGTATGCTATGAAATATTGACTGGAGAATTGCCTTTTGAGGATGTAGACAATCCAAAGTAGATGAAGGCAATGATATTGGAAGGTGATTGCCCAAAGCTTCGTGCTCAATGTCCCTCTAGACTCAAAGCTTTAATTGAAAATTGTTGGAATCCAGAGCCAAAAATTTGTCCAAATTTTGATGACATTTGTCGAGAATTGAAGTATGTGAAGTATGTACTATTGACATGTTAATATTTGGACTTTCAAGGCTTTGAATTTCTCTAGATTTTACTTGTCTTGTTTAAGAAATAATGTATAGTGTTTGGATATGTGGTCATAGTTTCTAACAATTATTGACATGAATGAATGATATCCATGTCAAATGTTATTAGAAATTTAATGTTTATTATTCAAATGTTGCCTCTTGTAGTATATAGTATTAATATTTGTTATCCGACAACAAATAATATTGAAATTTGGAACACTACACTTTAAGTCTAAATTGTTGTATTTTAAGATACTTTTTAGAGCCTTATAGTATATAACCATTGTAAGATTTTGAAAGTAACTTCAATACTTTGGATCACTACAAGAGAAAGTAGTGTTTTAAGTGTAGTCCTAGTAGTATAGTCTTTTAAGTAATGACCTATAAGGAGTCTTTTAAGTAAAATTTTACTAAAAATACATGTATTTTTAGTAAAATTTTACTTAAAAGACTCCTTATAGGTCATTACTTAAAAGACTATACTACTAGGACTATACTTAAAACACCCTTTTCTCTTGTAGTGGATATTGCAGATACCACTTCCACTTCCAAGGTATGTTTGCTACTCACTGGTGAAAATTTCAAATTTTTTTGAAAGTAGTTTGTGTATCTTGAAACTTATGTGGTTTTATTTCATAATTTAATTAAACAACTTTTATCCTCCAAATGTACTTTAGATTTGGATACAAGTTCATATTCAACAAATCATAGATGCATCATTGACTTGGTATCTCTACATAGAAGATAATTATCATATATCTTATGCACAAAATTGTAGATTCAAGATTCTTTTGAAAAGGAATGAATAGAAATAGGTTTTGACCCTACATTTGAAATAGAAGACATTGGATTAGAGTATATTCAAAAAATGAAAAATTGCTTTTCAAATATTATTACTACTTTGAGGAGTTGTAGGTAACTCAAGGACTAATGGCAAGTATAAATATATAGATGCATTGGAGGACTTGAATAAGGTTGATGAACTTAAGCTTAATGGTACTTTGACATTACAAACTCGTGGGGAAGTTAAGCAAATGATGGGCATGTATGATGATACATTAAAGGACTTGAACATGGCTAATGAACTTGAGCCTAATGATGCTTGGGCATTAAAGAGGCATGGGGAAGTTCAGAGAATGATGGGCAAGTATGCAGATGCATTGGAGGACTTCAACAATGTTAATGAACTTGAGCCTAATAATGCTTTGACATTAAAGAGGCGTGGGGAAGTTATGCGAGTGATGGACAAGTATGCAGATGCATTGGAGGACTTCAACAAGGCTAATGAGCTTCAACCCAATGATGCTTGCACATTGAGAAATCGTGGGGAAGTTATGCGAGTGATGGGCAAGTATGTAGATGCATTGGAGGACTTCAATAAGGCTAATGAACTTCAACCCAATGATGCCTTGACATTACAGAGGTGTGGGGATGTTAAGAGAATGATGGAAAAGTGTACAAATGCATTGGAGGACTTGAACAAGACTAATGAACTTAAGCCTAATAATGCTTAGACATTGGGAGTCACAGGGAAGTTAAGCGATTGATGAACAATGATGCAGATGCATTGGAAGACTTCAATAAGGCTAATGAACTCAAGCCTAATGCATGATGCTTGGACATTGAGAAATTGTGGGGAAGTTAAACAAGCGATGGGCAAATATGCAGATGCATTGGAGGACTTGAAGAAGGCTAATGAACTCAAGCCTAATAATGCTTTGACATTAAAGAGGCATGGGGATGTTAAGAGAATGATGGAAAAGTATGTAGATGCATTGGAGGACTTGAAGAAGGCTAATGAACTTGAGCCTAATAATGCTTGGACATTAAAGAGGCATGGGGATGTTAAAAGAATGATGGGAAAGTATGTAGATGCGTTGGAGGATTTGAACAAGGCTAATGAACTCAAGCCTAATGATGCTTGGACATTATTGAGGCGTAGAGAAGTTAAGAGATTGATAGACAAGTATCATTAGAAAATATCAAGTTCTAGAAGGGCCATTGTCCTTTGAGTCTTTGACTTGGGAAGAATTTCAATCTCCCTCTTCATCTTAAATGGTTGCAAATTTCCATCAACTCTTGTATTGGATGGGTTTTTTAGAGAAATTCATAACTATTTGAATGGTCTATCCATGCCATCATTCCTTTCTGTGCCATTTTCAATTTTGTCTCCTTAAGTTTTATGCCATTTAAAAAAATTTATACCTTCTTTTTCTTATGCATTTCTTTGTTCTTTATGATTTGCAAGTGTTAGGCTTTGCAAGTTTTTTTGTACATTGTCATTGACACTTGTGAGATTGAGCAAAGTTGAGTAGCATTGATGCAATTTTAATTTGTGGCAACCATATTTAATATGAAACAATTGTAATTTTTATCATGTGTTTAATCTGAGGCTTTTGCATTAGGGCAAGCATATAGTAAGCTCAAGAAAATGAGCTAGTTGTGTAGGGAAGATGAGGAACTTAGCTTTTAGGGCTTCATGTACATTACCAAGATGTCGAACAAAACATATAAAATTTCAACTAGTGTAGCGCCAAAGTATGTACCATTGATAGCTTGTAATTGCATGCTTCATGAACAAACACAAAAGTCAAAATATCAATCTATGGATAGATGGCTCTCTATATTTGGAAAACCTAGCTACAGGATCTCTGCAATTTCAAAGTAAGCATTTTGCTAGCATTTATCGGAGAGGAAAAGAGTAGGTTACTTGGTTATATAAAATGTTTTGGCATTGTAAATTGTAGTTGTAATTTTGAAGGACAAAGAGAGCTTGTGATGCTTCATAAGCATGTGCTTAGACTTATGCAAGACATTAAAGAGAAAATTGAATGTTATACTTTAAATTCTCTAAACTTATGTCTCCTGAAAATGTGATTGAGTGAAGACATGAGATTCATTTGTTGAGTGAGACTTTGAAGATTGAACTATTGGAACTCAAAGGTAGTATAGTGACTATGAAGGCCAGTGATAAAGAGAGGATTAGCAACTTGTGTCATCAATATCTTGGTTATAGTGTCAGTTTTTGATCCCTATATGAGTGTCCCATTTTAAGCCATGATGATTATGGGTGCACATGCCTTATAATGGGCTAGTAATTCACCTAGTGCAGGCCTTGGTTCATTTTTATTTTCGGCAAAGGAAATTTGCTTGAGTTTAATAATAGTGCATAAATGAATATTCAACTTGCCTTGTTAACCCCTAAATGCCCAAGGCTTGTTTGGAGCTTCTTGAAATTTGCTCTAAATTGAACAGAAAGTCAACATTTTCATAAGTTGTACCAATTTATTTTGAATTGTAACTATACAAATTCAAACTAGACATGTTAGAGATCACATAGGAAAAGAAAACATAACAATATCACTTACACATTGAAAGATTATAATGTTTGATCAGGAGGGTGTAAAAACTATGAAAATTTTTCAATTCACTTTTTTCATGTCAACTCTAAAAATTTGGTCACTAAAAAAATATGAGGTTATAGGGCCTAGCATGCACAGACCCAATCAATTTTCGGTTTTTCAAAATCTATTCTATGATTTTCTTAAATGAATTTCTAATGTGATTTTGCCTCCAAGATCTAGTGTATTTGAGGCTCATTTCCAAGAGCCCGCAACACTACGGGAAGTCAAGATTGCACTGGGTATCCTAGCACAAAATCTTCAATAGAAAAATCATAATCCTTTATTTTTAAGATCAAATTTTTTATCCTAAAACTAGACTTCAAAAAGAATTCTCCAAAAATATAAACTAATAATAATAGCAATTTGGTTGGTTTCTACTTAACTTCAAAGTTTTCCAAACACCACGTTTGGGTGCCTTGGGCATTTAGGGGTTCAGAAATGCTTTCGCAGGATGGGCATGGGGAACGTCATTAGAAGATGACGAGCATATCAGTCAGCAGAGCTCAACTTTTGGGGAATTGGGGAAGCTTGAACTGCTACAGTATCAGGTGATGGCTGGAAACTGAGACTGTCAGACATGCTCAAATGCAAAGCACAATCCATAGAAACAGTCAGCAATCTTACCTGCCAGTTTACCCCAATACAGACTACTGTACCGGCAAAAGATATTTCTAAAAATAAATGTCAGAATTTTGGGGATATTACTTTATTCTTCAAAAATATGTTTTTCATGGGAAAAATTGAATCTTTATATTTTTAAGCATAGACTGAATCGCATCACCACAATTTATTTTTTCGACCAAGTATGAATTTGTTGTGATTTGTTGAAGTGCATTGCCCCAGAGTCCAAAAGTGCTACCAGGTCACTCCAAAAATCACAAGAAGTAGCTTACATCTATAATGGTCACCTTACTTATTTACAATGGTCAAAATATTATCCAAAAAAATACCTCAACATCAAGGCCTATGGCCAAGTTCTTTTACGGTGGTAAACCTAGAAGGTTCAAGACCATATTCTTGCTACTCTGTCACTTCAAAATTGTAACTTGTACACCCTAAAAATGTCACTTTTACACTCCAACAATGCCCAAGAACCCAATTACTCATAAGAGGCACATTTAAACTTCTTGCATGGCCATAATGGAGCCTGACATAGTGGCACAAATAGTCACATATCATGAATAAGGGCAATGACCTGTTGATTACGATGCAACCAAAAACATATTACAAAAAATATTTGATACACACTAAATGTTCAAAAAGCCTATAATCACTCTCTAATTATTGCACACTCTACAATAGAATAACTTTGAAATATTTGAAAAGGAGTCTAATTGTTTCAAGGGGTTGTGACCTTAGAATATGGTTAGCCATCTTCTACTTTTGATGCAAAGATCCTTTAGATTGCATTGAAAAATATGTATTACTCTTCAAAGTACTCTTGATTGGAAATTCATAAAATGAAAAAAAACCACTTTGATCAATCATTCTTGGCCCAACTAATTTGTTGATGCATATCCTTTTAAGTTGTACAATTCAATATTGAGGTGCATTTTAGGTTCTAGACTTCTGTACCTTTTAGTTGCCAAAAGCTACAATCAACAATATATATTCACACACATTCATAGAGAAACATCCATCTTTATGAAATTGGTTAAGTTGTTGCTTAGGTATATCCACTACTTAAAACACACCTTTCTCTTGTAGTGATATCGAACACTATCATTATCATTTGTTTAGAAACCTCAAATGTATTATACAATACATGATGTTGGTTGTAAGTTTAGTGCCATTTTTGGACATACATACCTTACATTTGCAAAGCAATACAATATAACTCCTTGAATTATTCGTGCTTCGATTTACAAAGATATCAAGCATATGGGAACGATAAACTTTCATAGAATTGGAGTGAAAGATGAAAACTCTGTAAGAGTAATAAAACAAATCATCTATCTACATTTAACTGTCAACTCTGAAAAGAGTCCCAAAATCCAAAACAAATGAATTTGATAAGCATAAAAGATACTCAACTAAGACAAATCCTGAAACAGCTCTTGAGAATATTTGACATGAGGTGCAAAACTGGCAGTAGAACTTATATTCACAGCAATAAGAATGAAAGCAGAATGCAACAAAGTTTTTGATGAAACCCGGCACCTCAGACATCTTGCTGACAAGTACCAAGCATTGCGAACATATGATTAGAGGCTATTTGACATTTGGTGTAAAATTGACAGTATATTACAGCTAAGTTATAAGTATGCAGTATGAATGGAGCGACGTTTTTATCAAAGTTGCACCTCAAAAACTATGTCGCTGACGAGATTCTTGCGGACAAGTATCAAGCAATGCAAACAAGTGACTAGTACATCCTATCAAGTCCCTAAACAAGATTCTTAAGAGTAATACACATGAGGTGCAAAATTGTTAGTATATTCACAGAACATCAGTAGACTTGCGCAATGCTTACAGGACTGTCAATCGAAATCTGAATCTCAGCTTCTGTAAGCATAACGCAAGTTTTTACTAACCTCATTTCATACTTCGAGATGTGTTTTGTTGTAAGTTGCTCACGCAACATCGGTGCATCGAGGCGTGGAGTTTGTGGAGCTTTGTTTCTTGGGCACGGTCACGGTGAGCACGCCGTTGGTGACCTTGGCTTTCACGACGTCCACGTTGGTGTTGTCCGGCAGGCGGAAGCGGCGCAGGAACTTGGACTGTGACCTCTCCACGCGGTGCCATTTGTCGTTCTTGTCCACGCCCTCCTTGTTGCGCTCGCATGTGATCTGCAAGGTGTTGCCGTCCTCCATCGTCACCTTCACTTCCTCCTTCGTCAATTCTGCTCTTAATTAGGGGGGGTTCGCAAAACAGCAACGACAGCATTCAACAACAGAATTAGGGTTAGTTCCACTCTCAGTCTCAATGCAAAGCTCTCATCAAGGCCGACATGCTGTACGGTTACCCCAGTACCCCACCTCTGTCAGCAATCAATTTGTGTTGAAATTATTTGAATGCAATTTGTAAGGAGTGAGAGATCGTAAGCAAATTGAAGAGAGAGTTGTTTGGGATATGAAATGAGCTCATTCTGATTCGAATTGAGACAGTTTTTCAGAGTGTGTGCTATAGATACCCATTGTGAATGAACAAAAACTTAGCAATAGAAAATCACGAAGAAGCACTATTAAAGCAATCAAATTCATTAATTAAACCCAACCCCAACAGAATTAGGATTAGTTCCACTCTCAGTCTTAATTCAAAGTTTTATCAATGCCGACTTGCTTTAAGGTGACCTCGCCTCTGTCAGCAATTAATTTGGGGTGAAGTTTTGTGAATGCAGTATGTAAGGAATGAGAAATCGTAAGAAAATTGAAGAGAGAGCCGCTTGGGAATTGATATTAGTTCATTCTGATTCGAAAGTGAGTGAGTTCTTCAGAGTTGGCGCTGTAGATAGCCATTGTGAATGGACAAAAACTTAGCAATAGAAAATCACAAGCGAACGCTATTGTAGCAAATCAATTCAGTATATGGAACCCATAACATACTTCAAAATCACTTTAGATTTGATCATGAATGCACAGTTGTTGAGAGTTGTAAAAAAGATGCTACATCATGTAATGTTGAAGTGCCCTCCTTCCCTAGAAGTCATCACTTAAATGCAACCCTAATTGTGTGTCATCTGTGAAACCGATCCAAATGGCCATGCATCTTCATTGCCAATGGTGATTTTGATCCCTCAAACAGAGCTCTCACAAGTAGGGTGGTGCCATAATAACCTTAATTTGTTGTGTATTTGCAAGATATGGAATGGGACATCAGACTACCAGGAGACCGGCTTTGAAGACGTGAGCGTCGGTGGTCTCCTTCCAATCCACTTTGGTGCCCGTCACGGCTCGCGTATCATCTGCAAATGCTCTGCCCGCCTCGCTAGTGTTCCACAGAGCCCCAATTTCCTTGAACGAATCCCATGAAAATGGATCGAAGATGCTCAACGACTGATCGACGTTGCTGTTGTTGCTATTGATGGGCTTGTTGTTGTTATGGTTGTCGTATGGAGTCATCGCCATCTCGATCTGCAAATGTCCTGATCTTTGTCCAAACAATTAATGTCAGGTAAGTAAGCTATGAATTGGTGTCCAACAATTGGTGTCGTTCGGGAATGATGAGTGCTGGGAGAACTTGCAGTGAGATCAAGGATTTCTGTGACGCTGGAGGATATGAAACTCGTGAGAGCTTTGCATGTTTCATGAAGGTTTCTGATGTATGTTGAGCGCCGGCTGTATCAAGAACTGTCGAGGTCTTTCCAGGTCTGTGATTCCTCCAGAAATCCAGATGGTTCCAGTATCTTGATGTACATGACTGGACAGATGTTTCGTGATGTTTTCGGATTCGGAGCATGTGGTGATTGACAGTTATGGAGAACAAGGGCATAGTTGGGAGAACCACCCGCAAGAGACTCTTTATTCACGTCGGGTGTGAAAGGATTCGTCTTCTGGAGAACAAGCTTGGAGAACCTGCGAGTTTTCTTTACTGGTCCTATGATGTTCCTGTGTCCAAGATTGTTCTTCAGTTTACAAACAAAGCAAATCGCAACTGGAAACTCAATTGGTGTGATCAATTTCAGGATTGGGCACAGTGAAATTACTAACTGCATGCTAGGAAGACATTTGACCCAATGTAGAGGATCGGACAAGCCACTCCATTGAGTGGCCTCACCACTGTAAGGTCGGATCAACAAATTTCTGTGATCAACAAATTTCTGTGATAGCTGCGTGCATCAGGTCTGTTGTTTTAGTTGCACGTTATTAAGATTAGGTGAAATTGAAGAATGTTAGAAGAGATCTAAATTCAATTGATAAATTTTCCAAATTCTTGTCGTAATTTCAATGATGTTGTGTTGAACGGTGTGCAATCACATATATTTATTGTCTAGATCTATGAGGGCACCCTCTTTAGAACACGCTTGGTAATGAGTGATTCTTAAGGAGGTTCCAACGCACCAAAGAACACGACATTTGGATACTGCACGCAAAAGTTTTTGTAGGTAGATGTTCTATAATCGTAGTTTTCAACATACGTGCATATTGATTTTGGAGTTGTACACAAAGTGACGATAGTGGTTTTAGGCAAGGTGCGATTTTGATTTTGAGTGTACCCACCTTGAATTTGCAGGGCATGCTGCCTGCCTAGGTAAAGTCCCAGAAAGTATGTCTCCAACACACTGGCTGCGTGGCACGACCATTGTCCAAGTGTTAGGTGCTTGGTACATATTCTGTGATTGATTGCCGAGACACCAATTGCGCAAGCATGGGGTCACTCTATTTATCAGGGTCTAGTCCATTGCTGGCAGTCCAGCTCAGCATTCAAGTCACAGATTTGCACATGGAAGCATCCCACTAGACGTCAATGCAGGAAACTCAACGGGCCTCTAAGGGCCGCTTCAGATGTGAGCTGTCTCAACTTCATTAGACTTGTGTATGTGGAGTCGATGCAGAGAGAAAATGGACGATGTTTTCTCATTTTCTATTCTTTTAATGTGGGTATTGTTGCTTCACTTCTAGACAAGAACAAGAACCTCTAACAGTCATTTAGGTAGTCATGTGCTAGTCATGAGCCAGTGTAAGCCACGGAGGATTTTTATCGAGTTACGTTGATGAGAGGATTCTTACGATTTCTTCTCATTAATTTTGATGTTGCTTACATTGACTGCAGTAACCATTCAATAGTTTGAATGACCAAATATAGCTACATTCAGCTATAAGTTGTCCTACCAATATGAGAGGTACTCATGATACACAAGCAATTTGCGGTTACAGAGCGTGCCACTAGAGAAGGTAAAATGTAAACCAAATGCAAGAGTGAATTCAAACCAGGCAATCCCAACAGAATTCAGCTTTATTTGTTCCAACTTTAGTTACTGTGTGTTCTTAATTTGTTCTGAAATTTAAGTTTATATACGTGAAGTTACTACGTTCAGAAACTTGGTCTGTTGTTTGTTTCGAAAATTGTGACATCCAACTTCACAGAGGCCTAATTTTAGACCCAAAACTAGTACTGGTATAGATTTTGGTTTCTGTCCACGGGACCTGAACCGCGCCAAAGTTGTGAAATTCCGCCAATTTATCAAAAAAAATTGTCGTTAAATGGATCACAACCCCACTCCTACGAAACAGTTCAATGTTTGCTAAACACATTTACCAGATTTAATTCACAATCGAGTTCATATGAGTATGATTTGCAGCACCTGACATCAATGGATGTTGCTTACGGTAGAACACAAGCTGAGTCATTTCAGAAGCAATTCTCAAACTGCAATTTAGACACAAAACTGACATCGCATTCTTTAGCTTTGAATGGGAAACAACGTGGGTTCTGGGTGCCAAATTATCAGATCTATGTACTCGAGAGAATCAGAATCAGATCCATATCGATTCAGGTGCATATCTGTGAAAAATGGGATGAGCGGAAACTACGTAGGCTAGAGTGTAATTTGCCGTTGATGCTAAGAGAATTAAAAGTGAGAATCAACATAGGATTAGAATCATCCCAAATGTTTGTGATAAAAGGGTTCTGGAGAGAATGAGAAAAGGAGACTAAGTTAGCTGGATCAGATCAGAATTGACTCAACGTTAAAGCTATCTGGGTGTATGTCACACTAGCTTGAGTATAGATTAGAGGTTACGGAGGACAGGTAGCAAAAATCATAGAAAAGCTGCTGTCTGGTGCCTCAAGACAATTCATTCCTGTGGATGCATATGCACTATTTTACTGCAAATTCTCACAAGTTGAACAGTATAGCATACACACACAATTAAAATTAATCCAATTCCACAATTCGATAGTCACAGATTTTTAAATTTTATCATCTCAGAATGATACCTAGCTGTACATGGACAAAATCTTAGAAAAGACGTAAGGAATAAAACAATCTCCATTCCAGAAGAGAAAGCCCCGTCTGAGCTAGTCATACCTAAATTAGCCGAAGTAAAGTTTGACATAGGAATAATGCAAACCCCAATTGATTGCATCAGTATCCTGATTACAAATGAATCGTCGCCATTTTACAATAAACGACCCTAAACCATGTCCAAGGGAATGGGTTGGATGGCTAAAAGATAGCTCTCACGGTGTCTATGAAGTCTGTCTAGTGTAAGGCCTTCATGAAGCGCAATAATCTCTTTCAAAACCTGATTGCATTTTTCTCTCTGCGAAAACTGAAGAGCTCAGCAATCAAGAAAAATGTTCTAGTTGTAGAAAATTACATGAAATACACTCCACCCTCCATGATTGCCGGTACATGATCAACAACCAAAAATTGTCTTGATGTATAAAACATCCACCAGAATATCTCTGGAGCAGAATACGGTAATAAGCTTCAAAACAAGATACAAGTGTCATAGGATACACAATTCCTTCGGTGAACCATCTCCTTGATCCAACGTCGGCTGGACGACATGCATTAGGAACACGTCTCTGCGCCCTCGAACAGCCAGCGCACATGCCCAGTATCCTGACCCGCCAGCCGCCAGCCGTGTGGACACGAGGCAGGGCGTGATTGGTTGGGATGAAACTCTCGCAGGCTGGCGGTCCTCCCCACACACATGAACCAAAAACCCCGCCAGGCCGCCACAGGTGAAATTGGGAAGCCCCATTTGTTCGAAGGCCACGTGACCTCAATGAAAATGTTTTTAACCCCTAAACGTCTAAATTAATCTCAAGAATTAACGATTTGAGAAAAAACATTATAAAGTGCTATTTGGAAGACTATTTAGGAATTTCTATACAAATAAAAGTTGTATACTGTGAGTTGTAGATTCCATCCATACGGTTAGATTCACCAATGCTATGACCAATATCTTTTTTATACATTTTGAAAGGAAATTTTCTAAATTCCTTTTAAATGCAATTTCAAGAAAAAATATGATCATTTTTGGGGTAAAATTTGTTGGAATGGATTTGGAATGAGATTATCTTCACATGGTGATTTCTTGAAATTTGTCTGTTCTTAAGCTCTATGACAATTTTGGCAATTTTAGTTTAGAACTAGAGTCAATGCAAATTTGGCTTGGTCAACCACTTGACATACTTTGACATTTGTAATTTTAGAAAAAAATGTACTCTAGTAACACCAAATCCAATCCTTAGATGGGACAACAACTTGATAATGTATTTCTAAAAAATTAGGATAACTTTCATCCAAGCAATAAGGAGGATGAAACTTGAGTTTTCATTTGTCTATTGTCTAGAAAATGGTCATCAGAGCACTTAGGGGTTAAACTTTTTAGTGCAACATCCTAGCACCTCCTCTTTGTCTTAAGGAATTCTCAATAATTTCAAAGATTTTTTTGTCAATTCAAATGCTAATATCTTGCAATTTTCATGGTGGAAATTTCTGATGTTTTTTCCTAAACTTCTAAAACTAGCTTACTCCAAGATCCTACCATTACATGTGTCCAGAAAGTGTTTTTTACCCTAAAAGGGCACTTTTGGAGAGTTTTGGGGGAAAACATAGTTAAGGAACTTTAGGATTTAAGAACCCACTGAGAACACTTGTAATTCAAAAGTCACCCTGAACCCTAGTCATGATTGATTATCATTTCCCAATTCACTTCATTTTTTGAATGCTATAATAGAGTAAGAGTTAAAGAAAATTGTGAAGAATTAGTAAATTGTAAACATCAAATTAGTCAAGCATGCTTATCATTACCCATTTAACCCCTAAGTGCTCCAAGGTCCATTTTATGGATGATAAATAGATGGAAATTCAAGTTTCATCATCCATAATGCTTGGATGAAAGTTACCCTAAATTGTAGATATATTTTATTAAGTTGTTGTCCTATCTAAGGGTTGGATTTGTTATTTCTAGAGTACATATATTTTTCTAAAATTACAAATGTGCAAGGATGTCAAGTGGTTGACCTAGCCAAAATTGCATTGACTCTAGTTCAAAATTGGATTTGCCAAAATGAAGTCATACATTTGGTGAACACAAAAATTTCAGAAGATTACCATGTGAATAGAACCTCATTTCAAATCCACTCCAAGTTTTAATTAAAATTAAATTCTTAACAATTTTATATTAAGAATCATTCTCTATTTTTTTCTAATTACTATTTTTTTCCTATATGTTGTAATGCCAAATGATTTGAAATTTTTCAAGCATGTAGTCAACTTGCCTTGAAGAACGAATCCAAAGAAGCACCACCATTTGGGACATTTTTTCATACAAATGTGAGCTTGTAAGGTGTAATTGCCCGGTCTTTCGTAGGGCCAAAAAAAAGATTTCTATGCATTCAAAAGCTTATATCTTGCAATCCATGTGGTGAAAATTTCTAAATTTTTTTCCAAATATTTTCAAACTAGTTTACTTCAAGATCCTACAATTACCTAAGTCCTAAAATGTATTATTTTCTAGAATTTGGTACTTGTACTAGAAATGACAGTTTTGGAGCCTTTTTAGTGAAAACATAGTCAAGGACCTTAAGGGGTTAAGATAATTTTTTTTTTGTATGTTTGATATGATGAGGTCTAATAAATTATGAGGCTTCCGCAACATTCTTAGTACCACTCAAAAGTTCTTGTCAAGGAGGGGTGCAAGAACTTTGTTTCATAGTGTTTGGACCTACAATGTGAAAGTTATTGAATTTCCATGTCTTTTTGAATCAAAAAATTTAATTTAATTATCTTTTATTTTGAAAAATTCATAACTTTTGCATTACATGTCCTAACACCAAGAAACAAAGTCGTTTTGCTCCTTCGTGCTTAAGGCTTTCTATTCATGCAAATGTCGTGGCATTCACACCTATGGTGTGAATTGTGAAAGGTATGAATTTAAAAAAAATTTAAAAGTGAATTGAATTATATTTTATTTTGAAAAAACCATAACTTTCACATCACATGTCCAAACGTTACAAAATAAAGCCCTTGCACTCTTTTATGCATAAAGCTTTCTATTTGTATGCAATCTCTCACACCATAATGTGAAAGTTATTGAATTTCAAATTTGAATTGAATTCAAAAATTATATTTATTTTTATTTTTATTATGAAAATGGCACAAGTGGCACACTACTCTAGTTCCTATAAAAATTAACTAAAAATTGTTCAAAAAAGTTCATATTCTACAAAGAGGCAATCAACTCTTAAATGGTCACTTCCAAAAGCAAAGTATATTAACTTGGTCTTCAATTCATTTTCCAATCCCTGCAAGGAAATGTGAGGAAAGACCCAAATCATAGTGAAAAGTTAAAATTTCACACCCTGGCCCCACCCTCTATTACTTGCGCGGACTTGTGATGGGATGGCGTTGGCACTAGTGGGGCTCAGTTCCGCCAAGTTGAGAGCATCCACATGGTAGGGCGCCAAGCGGGCCATATACGGGCAGTGGGTGTGCCCAGGCTGATTCTCTTCCCCACGGCAGACACACTAAGCAGGAAAACATCGCAGGCCACGCTGAAATTTGCAGATGGCACTAGCAAATGGTGTGGCTTCAATGTGCCGTGTTAAGCAGTTCGTTGCTATTTTTGGTCTGGAGTTTGAGGTACATTCTCTCAGTTGGTCATCGAAAGAGCTGAAAATAGTATAAACTACAATTGCATTTACTTTGCTTCAACTCAGTGTGCACTTGGCGATCCTTCATGGTGTGTCTGCCGTGGGGCAGGGGGGAGCAGCGAGGCTATGGACTTCACAACCGCACACCAAACCTTCTCTTAGCGCCCCTGTCTGGTGTGCCTGGTGTGGGGATGCTCTAAGTTCTGACACCCCGCCAGGCGGAACCCGCCATCCCACACCGGCACCCGCCGAAAAACAAGGCATGTGCTCGGCCTGGAAGAACCCTCGAAGTGACGCTACAGTGCACTTATTTTAACACGGCTTGTTTTTACCACTTGATTGTAACGAGGAAGGAGACAACGGATGGTAAACTAGGGAGGACACTAAATCCTGCAATCGAAATGGGCCCCGTAGGGGCCAGATTTACCATGGGAAAAACGCAGGAATTTTTTATTTTTTGCACATATTTTTTTTTGCAAATTCTGAATTCATATCTGCAATCAGAGACCCCAAATTAGCTAGGAGAGATCTAGAGCATACCCTAGGCACGGCTCAAAATAGGGGGCAGGTTTTACTTTTACCCCCCAGTAAAACACAAAATGCCCCTGCGGGGCCCACTTCGATTGCAGGATTTAGTGTCCTGCGTAAACTGGGGTTAGTGGGGTGCCAACTGGGGAGGGTACTGTACAGCTGTAGAGCAGCTTGACAAGCTGGGGGCCCAGGCAGTGTCAATTGGTCGATGGCGGGTACATAATTTTCTTGGGGGAGAACAGGGAAGACTTTTGTGGACGCACCCCTGTAGCAGTGGTGGCGCCGTCCTTTACACGCCGAGTTTTCCCAGAGAGCCAAGGAACCCTTTCTTTGTTCTCCGACGCTGCTACTATCTTACACGCGCACTGGGCTGGTGCATTCTTCAGGATCGCAGCCCCCGCTCGCGCAGTTCGGATTCGGGCTCCCCTGCGAATCGCGACTGGTGGGTGATGCGGATGCTTGTCAATCGAGGTGAAGTCTCCGCTCTCTTGGGCTTACCGACAAACTGAAGCTATGTCCGAGATGCATGCACAAGAGCAGCTTGTATTTTGAGTTGTTGTTGCAGTACTTGTCACAGGTTTCCTCGTCTGTCTGGCGTTATGCATCACGCTCTGGGTACTAGGTCTTGATGATCTGGGAGTTCTAACTTAATTAGAGTTTCGGTCATGGTGTGCGGAAGTGGTATGCTCGATCTTGGATACTAATCTGTGGCGATATTCTGTCTTGCAGAGCCGTGAAGCCATTGAGAGTAAAAAACCTGCAAGCTCCGTGCAAATTTTCACCTCAAGGTACGAATGGCTGCATTTGCATCTTTGTCGGTATGGTTGGGATTGAGATGTCTGTCTTGGTCAATTGATTTTTGGTGAGAATTGAGTCAGCCTGACATTGGGGCAAGCAAGTTCTGATCGGTTATTATGCAACTTGTTGATCTCCGTTATCGTAATTAGTCGGGTAGATTCTACAGGGTACGACGTAGCCAGTTTGCGATCTTGCCATGGGCACGTGATTTAGATGTAGTGCACCACAACGGCTGGGATTCTTGGTCTCTCTATAATTATTGCTTTAGGGTGACAGAGCGTCATGTGAATCATTTGCTCAGGGTCTAAACCAGCTTTGTCAGAGCAGATTACACATACGAATAAGGGAGTGATATTTCAATTATGAAGGTTTCACCGCAGTAAGTGAAACACATCATCGGTCAAGTTTGTCAGGTCAGGCCTTGAACCCAATGTTTTTTTTCTTTTCTTTCAAAACGTGATGGAAAAAGAAAATTCTTGTTATTTTCTTAGGTAAGAAATAAAAGTAGTCTCTTATCAATTTTAATACATGTTAGAATAATTTGAATTTTTTACTATAAAGAAAGTTTAGAATGAGAAACATCAGTTTGTAATTAAAATTTGAAAACCATTTCAAAACTAGAAAATATGAATGAATTACACACAATGTTGTGTATTTTGGATTCTATCACATAGAGTTGCAATTGCAATAACTCTTTTAGTGTTTGGATTTTTTCAAAATTTCAAAATGGAGTAGACACAAAGTTGGTCAAGCTTTATATTCTTGGTATGAATCAAGGACCTAAAAATTCTTAGTTGAAAAATTGTAATCATTAGATGTTTTTTTGGGGGTCTGGAGGGTCATTACGGGTCTATTTCCGACGCTGTTCCAAAGCAGGCTGAGAATGGTCGTTGTCAAATTATTTTTAATTTTTAATTTTTAATTTTATTTATTAAAATGAAAAAATGAAAAAAACAATGGAATTTTTTTTTGAAAAATAAAAAAATGAAAAATGATGTGGCAATCATTGTGCCATGTCAAGCAACTATTGTCGGGCAGTTCCCAAGAGAACATGCAACCCTCCAAGGGCCTAGAAAAACATCTAATGCAAGGTTGACCAAGGTGCATTGCTTTATAGGATGTGCAAACCTCTAGGGGTTAAGGCAAGGCATGGGATTATGATTTCTTTTTCTTCAATCATGAAAGTCAAAGATATGAGAGTTTGGATTTGTCACTTGTTCATCTTATATAGGCAAACTTGGTTTGAACATGAAATTCATTCAGACAATTGAGTGGGGCTTTGGCTATATGGATTTAAGTGGTTAACCACTAATGATGCCCACTAGTTCATGAAACACATTATTTTCAAGTTTTGTTTTTTCTCTTCCAAACACTTTGGGAAAGGTTTGATGTTTGTTTTTTGCAATTTTGAATTGCAAGGATCATTCATTATCTCTCAATTGTTGTGTCTATTTGACAATGTTAATACCTACGGAATTTGATTAGGGAAGGTGTCTTCATGTCTTGGACTTGTAGTCTTGTTTTGAATGTAAAACACCTCTAAAGATGTGGATTTTAGGATTTTTCAAGCTCCTAATTCTTTGCTCAAAAGTAGGTTCTATGTTCGAAAACCAATAAATACTTCTTTGAGAAGGATGATATGATCAAAGATCTTGCATAAACTTTTGATTAAGGTTAGATGAAATTAGACTATGTGGAGAGGGGATTGTAATATAACATCCACTACTTTCCTTTGAAAATTGTGCAAGTTGAAGTTTGTCTTGTTGTAAATGAGATATTGAGATCACACTTTGATGCAAGAAACTTTGTTGAATGGTCCTTGGAATGTCAAATTTGGCGATAGTGAATTATATTTGTAACAATATTGTAATGATAGTAAGTGCTTGTGTCAATTCCTTCAATTCCTAAGCTTCAACAATGTTAAAAAGTGTGAATAAGGAGTGCATTAGAAGGTGTCTATCCCTTGCATATTTTCTTTGGTGTTGTGATCCATGTTTATAATAGAACTTCAATCTTCCTCAATTGCTTTGAAGTTATGGTTCTTCAATCTCCCAAAATTTCTAGTGATCTCTCATTTGGATACTTCTTAATTAAGGTGGAATCTCCAATCCAATTGGCCTACTAATAGTTTATAGATAGTTTGGCAAAGGCCCTTGAGAAATTTGAGTTGAGAGTTGTTTGGAGAGTATTTTGAATTTGTGTGTGTGCTCAAAAGCATTGCAATTCATATGGATTGGATATTGCTTAATTAGTAGTAGTATGTGTTGGAAAGCCAAGTTTTTCCATTGAAATTGTGCTTTATTTAATGGAAAATATTGTTCAAGGACCATTTCATTTTTGTGGTTCAAAGTGTAATGTTGATTTTGAAGTATGGAGGGTTATTGGATTTCTTGAGTTTGATTTGAGTTTTCAAATCTAAATTGAGAAATTAATCCAACTACTCATGAGTTAAGTTTTAGTGCTATGTTTTAGCATTTGTAGACTAAAGAGATATAGAAGAAGTTTGGAAGCTTAGGGACTATTTTTTGAAATTTGTTCTTTTCATTAGAGATCCATCATTCACAAACTTAATCATTCTTGCATACATTTAACCCATAAATGACATGGTGGATGTTTTTTGTCCAATGAATGAAGGAATTCTTTTGTGTAGGACAAAAGTGCAATTATTCATCCTTGGAATTAGGGGTGGAAAGGGGAGATCTTCAACAATGGTTTGATTCTCAATGTGTATTTTTTAAAATTTTAAAGTAGATGATGTCATATGGTTCCAAAAGTGATGAATTCCACAATAACCAATCTGTTGTTTAAGGGTTAATCATTCTATCTTCCATTCTATTGTTATTAATATTTTGAAGGATGTACAAAATTAGAAAGGTGCTTTGTAAATATTAAAATGTAGTATTGGTTGTGGGTGTAATAGTATTTAATAATATTTGGTTATGAAGGTTCCCTAAGGGTTATAGGGTTTTCCACAATGAAGGAATTGTTACTTGTAGGAGGTTTTAGGTGAAAATTTACCTTTGTATTGCTAGCATAAGTACCTTGTGATGGTCTTAGGTTGTTATCCAAGTGATTTGGCAAGGATTGTTTTTTTTATAATGTGCTCTTATGAATTCTTTTCTATGATTGGATTTACTCTAAATCCAATCACATATGACATGCAATGCTGGTGTAGATAGGTATTTGCTAAGCTATGTTGTTTTTATTCAATGTTAATGGTGGTGGAAATTCAATTTGATGAGCAATAATGAAGTGGATGTAATGTATCTACATCTCATTGATAGTCATTGGGATTTAGTAAGCCTTTTTTTATACCATATGTACCAAAACATTGAAGGAAGGAATCACATTAGGAAATCAAATTGGGACATATATAATATATTTGACATTAATATGTTGCATTGGAAAACCATTGTATGTTGCTAGGTTAGAATTTAGATAGGAGAGAATGTCTTTCACTTAATGTTTGAAATCTATTGCTCTATTTTTTTTTTTTATAATTTACTTTTAATGTATTGAGGCATTTAATTTTTAGTTGAATTTGGATTTCTTTCTTACATTCTTTAATACTTGTATGTATGAAGTTATTCAATTTTGTCATTTGATTTTAGAAGGTTGAGTACATGTTGCAAACAATTTTTGGATATGTTATATTATTTTAAGTACTAAGATTAGTCAATTGTGGCAGTTTGGAAAAAACTTTTGACAAGACTACATCAAGAGCATTTTAAATTATGGCAAAAATAGATTGTATGGATGACCTACCTTCTTCATCAGTGACAAAGCTCTATGAAGGTAATTCTTGTACCATTTGAAGTCATCTTTCTTTTTTCACTATTATTTTTACTTTCATGAAGATATAGTTGTGCACATTACTCATTTCCTTAAGGAATATATGATTATCATGTGATGTCAACTTTAGAATAGAAATAATTGTTAGTAAATGAATGCCACTACCTATGGGTTTACTCCTATGTTCATTTTATATTCTTCTTGATCAATAGCTAAAGAATATTGACAATATGCAATCAATGTATGTAGGAGGCCTTACGAGTCTTGAGAGGGAATTGGCTATATACTCAAAAATTCTAGTGGCTTGTAACAAACGTTTACAAATGATGCATGTACTAGCATTCAACAAAGAGCAATGTCAATATCTTGTTGATAAACTCAAAGAGGTCATCGAAAATTCCAATGTGATTTTAAAGACATCACATGGTGCACACATTGGATCATATGCACCTACAACATTGGAAAATCATCTATTAAGCTTCAACCTACTCCTTGTGTTGGCTACGGAAATCGAAATATTCTTTGAAGGGTGTTGCCAAGATGCATGGGTACCAGTTGCAATGACATTGACAAATGTGTCGGAGTTTGTTTCATCCATGGGATTTCATTTGGAATTGTGCCAAGTTGCCTTGTCTAAGAGGTGTGGAGCATTTGGAGGCTTAACCTTAGATCAAGTGGCAAACATTAGCAAGGATGTCAATGAAATTGTCAAATCAAAGGCTTCTAAAGACAAAGAAGACCTCTTGAAAAAAATTTCATTGGCCTTGCCTTCATTGCATGGAGACAAGAAGGTTTTAGCAAGTTATTTGCTTCAAAGACTTTTACATGTGGCCCCAATTTTGAGCATACCTTCACTAGAATCAAAATGGGATTTTTCTCATTATTTGACTTTTTTGAGAAATATCTCTGAAAAAGCGAAAAAAGGGGTGTCCATTGGAAGAGGGGCTTCAGCTATTGTACTCAAAGCCATGTGGTTGGAAATGGAAGTTGCAGTAAAGGTTTTCCTTGGGAAAAACAATCCAGATTTCCAAAAAGAAGTTGATATCCTTGCAAGATTGTGCCATCCCAACATCACATCCATGTTTTGTTATACTCAAGAGAGGCGAAAGTGTTCCATTTTCATGGAGTTGATGGATGGAGACCTCTATACAATGATGCAACAGAGATTGGATGTGAATCATGATTCTCCTCCATTCAATATTTGGGAAGCAATCGACATAATGCACCAAATTGCGGAAGGGGGAAAGTACCTTCATGAACAAGAAATTGTGCATAGAGACTTGAAATCGTCCAACATTCTTGTCAAAAGTGTGAAGGCACCCAATATGGATTTGGAATATATTCAAGTCAAGGTGGCGGACTTTAATGTATCCAAAATTAAAAAACAAAGCACTACAAACTCAGAGCAAACAATGAATGTTGGAAGCAATAGATGGATGGCACCAGAGTTGATACAACTTCAAAGCACAAGCAATCCAATGAATGTTGGAATGAGCAATCAATTTGTACCAAATTATCCTCACAAATGTGATATTTATAGCTTTGCAATGGTGTGCTATGAAATATTGACTGGAGAATTGCCTTTTTTGGAAGTAGATAGTCCAAAAAAGATGAAGGCAATGATATTGAAGGGTGATCGTCCAAAGCTTCCCGCTCAATGTCCTTTTCAATTGAGAACTTTGATTGAAAAATGTTGGAATCTAGAGCCGAAAAGTCGTCCAACTTTTGATGACATTTGTCGAGAGTTGAAGTATATAAAATACGTACTAATGACAAGTTAGTATCTAAACTTTAGAGGCTTTGAAGTTCTAAAGATTTTACTTATTTTGCTCTTTAAAAAAAATGTATAGTGTGTGGAAATGTAGTCATAGTTTTTAACTATTGTTGACTTGAGTGCATGATATCCATGTCCAATTTTATTAGAAATTAATGTTTATTATTCAATTATTGCGTACTTTTAATTAGTGTTAAATATTAATATTTGTTGCCCAAGGAGAAACAAATTGAAACATGGAACACTACATTTTTCAATAAAATGATTGTGTTCTAAGATACACTTTAGAGCTTTGTAATATGCAACCATTGTAAAATTTTGAAAGTAACTTCATACTTGGGAAATTGCAGGTACCTCTTCCACATCTAAGGTATGCTTGCATCGCATTGGTGAAATTTCAAGATTTCTTTAAAAGTAGTTTGTGTATCTTGAAACTCATTTTATTTTATACTTTGATTAAACCAACTTTGTGCTCCAAATGTATTTTAGATTTGGATACAAGTATATACTCAACAAAGCATAGATGCATCATTGGGCTTGGGACCTCTCTATGGAAAATAAATATTGTACAAAATTGTAGATTCAAGATTGTAGATTCAAGATTCTTTTGAAAATGAATAAGTAGAATATAGCTTTGACCCTACATTCAAGGTTAAAGATATTGGATTGGAGTATATTTGGAAGATTGAGAATCATTTTTCAAATATTGTTACCACTCTAAGGAGTTGTGGGTAACTCAAGGGATTGAGAACAAGTATATATATATATATATATATATATATGCATTGGAAGGATTGGAACAAGGCTAATGTACTTCAACCTAATGGTGCTTTGGCATTGCAGACTTGTGGGAAAGTTAATCGAATGATGATTAAGTATGAAGATGTATTGGAGGACTTGAACAAGGCTCATGAACTTCAACCCAATGATGTTTGGACATTAAAGAGGCGTGGGGAAGTTAAGAGAATGATAGGCAATTATATAGATGCATTGGAGGACTTCAACAAGGTTGATTTGCTTCAACCTAATAATAGTTTGACATTAAAGAGACGTGGAGAAGTTAAGCAATTGATGGGAAAGTATGTAGATGCATTGGAAGACTTCAACAAGGCTGATGAGCTTGAGCCCAATGATGCATTCACTGTAAGGGGTCGTGGGCAAATTAAGGGATTGATGGGCAAGTATGCAGATGCATTGGAGGACTTCAACAAGGCTGATGAGCTTGAACCAAATGTTGCATTCACTTTGAGGGGTCGTGGGGATGTTAAGCAATTGATGGGTAAGTATGCAAATGCATTGGAGGACTTCAACAAGGCTGATGAGCTTGAACCAAATGTTGCATTCACTTTGAGGGGTCGTGGGGATGTTAAGCAATTGATGGGCAAGTATCCAGATGCATTGGAGGACTTCAACAAGGCTGATGAGCTTGAGCCTAATGATGCATTCACTTTGAAGGGTCGTGGAAAAGTTAAGCGATTGATGGGCAAGTATGCAGATGCATTGGAGGACTTCAACAAGGCTGATGAGCTTGAGCCTAATGATGCATTCACTTTGAAGGGTCGTGGAAAAGTTAAGCGATTGATGGGTAAGTATGCAGATGCATTGGAGGACTTCAACAATGCTAATGAGCTTAAGCCTAATGATGCTTGGACATTGAGCAATCGTGGAGAAGTTAAGCGATTGATGGGGAAGTATGCAAATGCATTGGAGGACTTGAACAAGGCTAATGAGCTTGAGTCTAATGATGCATTTACTTTGAGGAGTCGTGGGCAAGTTAAGGGATTGATGGGCAAGTATGCAAATGCATTGGAGGACTTGAACAAGGCTGATGAGCTTGAGCCTAATGATGCATTTACTTTAAGGGGTCGTGGGCAAGTTAAGGGATTGATGGGCAAGTATGCAGATGCATTGGAGGACTTCAATAAGGCTGATGAGCTTGAACCTAATGTTGCATTCACTTTGAAGGGTCGTGGAGAAGTTAAGCGATTGATGGGCAAGTATGCAAATGCATTGGAGGACTTCAACAAGGCTGATGAGCTTAAGCCTAATGATGCTTGGACATTGAGCAATCGTGGAGAAGTTAAGGGATTGATGGGCAAGTATGCAAATGCATTGGAGGACTTGAACAAGGCTGATGAGCTTGAGCCTAATGATGCATTTACTTTGAGGAGTCGTGGAAAAGTTAAGCGATTGATGGGCAAGTATGCAGATGCATTGGAGGACTTCAACAATGCTAATGAGCTTAAGCCTAATGATGCTTGGACATTGAGCAATCGTGGAGAAGTTAAGCGATTGATGGGAAAGTATGCAAATGCATTGGAGGACTTAAACAAGGCTGATGAGCTTGAGCCTAATGTTGCATTCACTTTGAAGGGTCGTGGGGATGTTAAGAGAGTGATGGGCAAATATGCAAATGCATTGGAGGACTTCAACAAGGCTGATGAGCTTGAGCCTAATGATGCATTCACTTTGAGGGTTCGTGGGCAAGTTAAGGGATTGATGGGCAAGTATGCAGATGCATTAGAGGACCTCAATAAGGCTAATGAGCTTGAATCGAATGATGCATTCACTTTGAGGGTTCGTGGGCAAGTTAAGGGATTGATGGGCAAGTATGCAAATGCATTGGAGGACTTCAATAAGGCTGATGAGCTTAAGCCTAATGTTGCATTCACTTTGAAGGGTCGTGGAGAAGTTAAGCGATTGATGGGCAAGTATGCAAATGCATTGGAGGACTTCAACAAGGCTGATGAGCTTGAGCCTAATGATGCTTGGACATTAAGCAATCGTGGAGAAGTTAAGGGATTGATGGGCAAGTATGCAAATGCATTGGAGGACTTGAACAAGGCTGATGAGCTTGAGCCTAATGATGCATTTACTTTGAGGAGTCGTGGAGAAGTGAAGCGATTGATGGGCAAGTATGCAAATGCATTGGAGGACCTCAACAATGCTAATGAGCTTGAGCCTAATGATGCATTGACTTTGAGGGTTCGTGGGCAAGTTAAGCGATTGATGGGCAAGTATGCAAATGCATTGGAGGACTTCAACAAGGCTGATGAGCTTGAGCCTAATGATGCATTCACTTTGAGGGGTCGTGGGGATGTCAATCGATTGATGAGCAAGTATCCAGATGCATTGGAGGACTTCAACAAGGCTGATGAACTTGAGCCTAATGATGCATTTACTTTAAGGGGGCGTGGAGAAGTTAAGCGATTGATGGGCAAGTATGCAAATGCATTGGAGGACTTGAACAAGGCTAATGAGCTTGAGTCTAATGATGCATTTACTTTGAGGAGTCGTGGGCAAGTTAAGGGATTGATGGGCAAGTATGCAAATGCATTGGAGGACTTGAACAAGGCTGATGAGCTTGAGCCTAATGATGCATTTACTTTAAGGGGTCGTGGGCAAGTTAAGGGATTGATGGGCAAGTATGCAGAGGCATTGGAGGATTTGAACAAGGCTAATGAGCTTGAGCCTAATGATGCATTTACTTTGAGGAGTCATAGAGAAGTTAAGCGATTGATGGGCAAGTATGCAAATGCACTGGAGGACTTCAACAAGGCTCATGAACTTTAGCCTAATGATGCATTCACTTTGAGGATTTATGGGCAAGTTAAGCGATTGATGGACAAGTATCCAGATGCATTGGAGGACTTGAACAAGGCTGATGAGCTTGAACATTGAGGGGTCATGGGGATGTTAAGCGATTGATGGACAAGTATCCAGATGCATTGGAGGACTTCAACAAGGATGATGAGTTTGAACATTGAGAGGTTGTGGGCAAGTTATACGATTGATGGGTAAGTATGGAGATGCATTCAAGGACTTCAATAAGGTTGATGTGCTTTAGCCAATGACGTTTGGATATTGAACAATCATGGGGAAGTTAAATAATTGATAGGCAAGTATCATTAGAAAAATATCCGTTCCTAAAGTCGGCCTTTGTCCTTTGCAATAGAAAGGAGTTGAAAAAGGGACAAGTTGCATTAGAAAGTCCCATACATAAGGTTTTATGATTGCAATCTACCATCATCTTCTTCATCGAATGATTCTATGAAGAAATTCAAACTAGTTGAATGGCTTGCCTATCTTGTCATCCCTTTTGTGATGTTTTTAACTATGTCTGTTTTAATTCCATGCCATTTTCTTTAGTTTGTGCCTTCTTTTTTGTATGTATCACTTTCTTTTGTATGATTTGCAAGGGTTAGGCTTTGTAAGATTCTTTGGATGTCCCGGCCCTAGTAACACCTTACAACTCCAAACAGACTTCAAGAGCCCTTTATAGCTTTTAGGGCTCACCATGCTCCAATAACGGTATCACTTAGGCCCAACTAACAAACATTGCACATGCCACGCACTCACAGCATTACTTCCCATTTCCAACTCATATTACTAAGTCTTGGTGCCCAAGACTTCTAGTACACACCCTACTCTTGGCACTTGGCATGTCACTTGGTGACATAGGGCGGAACTTCCATCTTATTGTGCTAGGACTCATGGTGTCACTACTCACCACGGTCCTAACCGCCTTTGGTTGTCACCCCACTTCATACTAGGCCCGTTGTGCATTTGCTACTCTCACACCAACATTAATTGGGACTCACAACTCGGGACACATTACCAAAGGCTTAGTAAGGAGTGGGACTCCAACCAACTAGTGCCCCGGGACACATACACAAGTGTCCCAAGGAGCCTTGAAGCCGGTGGTGAAGTTACATCACCACCCATAAGTCACCAGGATTCATCAAGGCTCCAAGAGGGAGTGAGGAGTGAGACCAACCCCTCCTATAGTACTCTCTGTAGTCTTTGGTAGCCCCCCCCCCCCCCCTTGTGGGTCAAAGGTACTTCCCAAATCCCCTTGGGTTTTGGAAGACCACCCTTTTTCAACTAAAATCCCCAAGTTCCCACTCCGTTTGGACTCCCAAACTTCCAAATGGTGTAACTTTAAACGGCCATAATTTCTAGCCTACTAGTCAAAATCACACGTTCTTTGGATGGTTAGAAGTGTCTTTTCAAGAGATTTCCAAGCATGTATGACATGCCACTATGCCCTTCATAAGCAAGGCGCTATTGCACCCTGTTTGCTTGGGAGTCTCTCATTTCTCTCTTCTTAGCCTATTGCAAGGTTTGGGAAGTCACCTCTAAGGTCCCCCTTGCTCACTAAGGCACTTCGGACACTCCAAGGAGATAGGGGTGTGACATTGGACATTATCATTATTGCTAATGAGATTGAATGGAATTGCATAGTGTTGATGTAGTTTTTGTTTGAAGCAATCGTATTAATATGAACCTAGTGTAGTTTTTATTGTGTATTTAATTTGAAGCAAGTGCATTATGGGAAGTTAAAAAAAATGAGTAAATTATATAGGGAAGATAAGGAAGCTAAGCTTGTAGGGCTTCATGTACATTAACTAGATGTCAAACAAAGCTTTAAAAATTCTAGCTAGTGTAGTGCTAAAATATGTACTACTAATAGATTATAATGACATGCTTCAACAATAATTTGTGCCATAGCTATTGGACTCTAAACCCTAACACTAAGGCCTTTAGCTTTGAATGTTCAATGTACAACCACAAAACAAAATTATGCCAAAATCGAGCAAAAGCAAGGAGAAAGCAAGACACTTGCCTTTTAATTCCTCGAACTCTAACTAGATGCAAAGAATCTATAACTAAATACAAAAAACTATAATACCCATTCTCCTATAGTTGAGCAATCTATGCAAAATTGGAACCACAAACAAGAAAGAGGAATACAACAAAAGTGTTGGAATCCAATCCAAAACCAAGTATCAATCTTGACTATTTTTGTATTTGCAATCTCCAACATATATATATACCAAACCAATGGGACTACACTGTTATGAGAGATTTTCACTACATGTGGCAAAAATCCCCCTTAGAGTTGGCTAGTGGGGAATATATGGAATCTCTACCAAAATTCCCTTCAAGCAATGGACTCCAACTCAAAAACACTCTAATTTGCTCCTCAAACTCTAAGGCCCATTGAAGACAACACATGGAATTTTTCCTAAAATGTCATTTCTCACTTCACATAAACATTCAACATTCATCCTAATTGTCATGGTCCTAGTAACACCTTAGAGCTCTAAATAGACTTCAAGAGCCTTTCATAGCTTTCAAGGCTCACACGCTCCAATTCCAGTATCACTTAAGTCCAACTAACTAACACTGCACATGCCATGCACTCACAACATTAGTTCTCATTTCCAACTCACATTGCTAAGTTCTAGTCCCTAGGACTACTAGCATGCACTCTACTCGTGGCACTTGGCATGTCACTTGGTGACATAGGGTGGAACTTCCATCTTATTGTACCAGGACTCATGGTGTCACTACTCACCATAGTCCTAACTGCCCTTGGTTCTCACTCCACTCCATACTAGTCTCATTATATACTTGTTATTTTCACACCAATACTAATTGGGACTCACTACTTGGGACACATTACCAAAGGCCTAGCAAGGAGTGGTACTCTAACCAACTGATGCCCCAAGACACACACAAAAGTGTCCCAAGGAGCCTTGAAGCCGGTGGTGAAGTTGCATCACTACCCATGAATTACCAGGACTCACGAAGGCTCCAAGAGGGAGTGAGGAGTGAGACCAATCCCTCCTATAGTACTTTCTGTGGTATTTGGTAGCCCCCCCACCTTGTGGATCAAAGGTACTTCCCAAACCCCCTTGGGTTTTGGAAGACCACCCATTTCCAACCAAAATCCCCAAGTTCCAACTCTACTTGGACTCCCAAACTTCCAAACATCATAACTTTGCGATCCGGGATCCAAATACCACATGTGAGACCATTTTAGATATCTATGCGACGAATGAATGCAGATGAATTCCTCACTTGTCCCATTTGGACAAGTTCTCACAAAGTTATGGCCCTCCAAAGATTCGGGTTCATTGGGAGTGGCGTCACGCCTTCACCACAACCCTTCTCTTGGCCATGACTTTTGGCTCATGTCTTGGAACCTTGTAATGCTTAGCATTATAGCTTCCTTGTATTTATATCTTTCCAATGATATGCTACATGCCATACTTTGTTGAGTGAATCTTTAGGAATCCCTCACTCCTAGCCTTTGAGTGTCTTGGCGCCACTAGGACATCTCGAACTTTGAACGGCCATAACTTCTACTCTACTAGTCCAAATCATGCGTTCTTTGGACGGTTAGAAGTGTCTTCTCCAAAGCTTTTCAAGAATGTATGACATGCTACTATGATCTTCATAAACAAGGCACTATTGCACCCTGTTTGCTCGGAAGTTTCTCATTTCTCTTTTCTTAGACTATTGCAAGGTTGGGAAGTCACCCCCAAGGTTCCCTTTTCTCACTAAGGCACTTAGGGCACCCCAAAGAGAAAGGGGCGTGACACTAATAGTCTAGGGTACATCCCCTACCAAAAACCTACCTAAAATTCATCATTAGAGTTAAAAGATGGCCCAAATCAACTCCTACACCACAATTCTAGCAACACTAGTAGAAAATAGGCTATCAATTACTCACGTTTATGATTGGGTAACTAGTCACACAGAACACTTTTGACAACAAAATGATTGACTCCCAATTTTGGGCTCAGAGTCATAAAGGACACGTAATTTCAAACAAAGTAGTCATTGTTTGCCTTAGGGTTCTTTTTCATCCGATGTTGATGTGGAACTTTGTCAGGGTGTGATGACATGGGGCAACTCCAATGGCATCGAGCCATTTGGCTGATGATTTGGCATGCTAAGTTGGAGGTTTTATATTGGCTCGTTTGGGAGTAACCTTGTTCTATGTGGAAGGAGTTCAAAGCTAATGTGGAAAATATTCGGCCCCCTACTGGTCATTTTGTAGTCATTATTTAGGTGGCAATAGTCATTTTCTAGTGATTTATGAGGTTGGTGCAATGATTAGCAAAGTTGTGAATGTGCTAAGGGAGTTATTGTGCCAAATGGGGTTGCCTGACCATATGACTAGGGTGGTGTTTCATGCAGTCATTTTGTAGTTGGATAAGAGTATTATTGTAAGACGTATATAGTCATTTTTATGTGTTCAAGCCATTGCAATGGAGTCCTCTTTTCCATTGATAACTAAAATATGATTGGCAATAACGAGATGCATTTTGATCTAGCATGAAGAAGTTGAAAGGTTGACTTCACAGCGACTCAGACAAATGACTTCAATGGTAGTGCTTTAGTCATATACATGAGGACCATTATAAGGAGATGATTGGCAAAGCATAGATGGTTGTATAATAAAAAATAAAAAGGACAACATGATGTTTCTGATCACGCTTGTTGGCCTGTAGATGAATATGTCTATGGAAGTGCTACTCATATGAAGGATCTATCAAAATGATTAGCCTAATGTATACAACGGAAGAGAACCTAAGCATGTGGCAAGGACCATACCACAATTAACTACTTCATTGAACCGCTTTTAGGAACTTCCCCTCCCAAAGGACACTTAAACTGATAGCATCCTTCACCTTCAATTGCTCATCAATCACATTTAGGTACATAAGTGACTTCTGTGGCCAAATGGCATTTGTAATGATCAACTTGTAGCAATTGTCGAGAATCGTGGTGAAATGGAACGTATGTACACCCCCAAGCCAGAAATGATACCGGATGCTACACTTTGCTTTATGTTCCTTGGATTGAGAAGGAATGCTTTTTGGCCCATTAGGAATTGTCTCTTCCACAAAGCCATGGTGTGAGCGGACATTTGCCCACCCTTGGCAAACATACGAGCACAACCAAGTTCTTGTGTTTGGGGGGGTGAACTCTTTTCTAATGGGTGCCTAACATCGATCCACTGTGCCTTCCAAGTAATGGATCTTTTCTAAGCCTCATAAGTCCTATAGTTTACTGTGATCCCCCAAACAATCCTAATTGTGGAGCTACTACATTGATCCTTTGACCACTGTGGCTTTCTAGCAAAGCTAAAAGTGTCTAAGTATACTTCTACTAGCTTGTCAATCAATTCGTGCTATTTCTAAAAACCTAATATGCTTGGGAATTGGACTTCCCTACAAGGAGCTATGGCCGGATGAAGTTTAGCCCTTGAAGAGACTACCTAAACTTCATCCATCCTTTCGGACCCTCTCCCCAACTCAGATGACCTTGATTTTTGGATACTAATCCTACCCTATGAACTAGTATGCAAGTTCAAAGTTTGGACGTGGATGGATGAATTTCAACCTACTTCATCCATGTTGGATCCTAAAATTCATCCGCTCATAACTTCCTCGCTATGAGTTGGATCAAGGTGTATTTTATACCTACGGAACCCCCTCGATGTCTTCTCTATGATCCTATTGCTAAATCTAACCTGAATCCTAGACCTAGGGGTGCTACCCATGCCTAGGCCTCCGCCCTACTCTACGGTTGTGGAAACAAGCAAGCTAAATGGGAGGAGTGTTGACATCATACCTCATCTCGGGGTTCTTCATCTAGGTGCCTGAGACTCCCCTTCAACATGTCCCTCACTGCCATGTCACCTCTGTAGTAGTGGATGAAATGTTGGATGAAGCTCGGATGTTGCTAGCATGTGAGCAGGGAGTAGGGAGCAACGAGCAGGAAGCATGGAATGGGGAGCGGTGAGGGTAGATCTTGGACAAAAAAGGAAAGAAAGGGAAGGATGTGAAATTTTTTTTGGATGAAAGTCGATGAAAATTTAATGAAAGTGAAGGAATTTTTGGTAGTTAGCAAAGAATTGGATGAAAGTTAAAAGAATTTGGGTGGAAGTAGATAAAAAAGTGGATGGAAGCAGCTTAAAAAAATGGATGAAAGTACATGAAAAAGTGGATGACAATAGATGAAACAGTAGAAGGAAATAGATGGAAACAATAGATGAAAAGTAGGTGAACTAAGAAAATCAAAAGGAAGAAAATGTGAAACCTAGTATAAAATTCTGTTGTGCATAAACTAAAACTTCTTCGGTGCTTGACCTATGACCACGGAAGTAGGGTGACCTAAGACCGTGGAGTATGAAAGGGTGGGATTCAACAACTATAATACAGTAGAATGCAATTAAACCTATTATGTATATATTTTAAGGGTTTCAAGGACATTGGGACAAGGCCATTTTGCTTGTATAAGGAATTTAAGAACCCCAATTCATGACCAATATATTATGATTTTACATGTAGGTCGCATGCTAGGAATCGGTGGAGGCACAATAGTAAGGAACATAAGGTACATTAAGCTGATGTGAGAGACAAAATATAGTGAAACATAATGCGAAGTACTAGTAGAGTGGAGATTGGTTTAGGGTGCAAATTCACATGTATAATTGAAGCACATGTAGTGGCCCTTGTAGTCTCACTACATCTTCAATGATGAGTACAATAAACACACATAGTGTTCATTCTTTGTAGAAATATAATCCTAATTTGATCCCAAATGATTTAGTATCCCACTAAGAAGGACTTCCTTGACTTCATTGAAACTAAAACTCGCAACATGAATGAAGCCATTTGATGTAGACTGGAGGTTGCAAATGACAATGAAGACAAAGTAAAGATGCTTACAATTTGCCCAGGTTCCATGCTTTCCAAGGCACTTCAACTTCATCTCCTTGAAATACGGGCAGGTACAATCTGGGAATGATGAGATTGTAAGCATATACTTTTCACTTCGAGGCTCTACACCAGAAATGAGGGAGACTATGCAACCAAATCCAGAATGAGGAACTATAGTTACCCTTTGAATGTGTGCATTTAGAGTCAAGGCTAAAGCACAATTGTTTTGGTGCTTAGTTGTTGGGGCCTTCGGGTTGCGACGAATGACTTTCCCCGCTCCAATGTTGGGATGCTCATCAGGTAGAGATGGAACAGGGTAGCCACGCACCAAATCGATGCCTACTTCTCCACCAAACAGTCTTCGGGGTGAAATGAGTTGACGTTGTGGAAGTTGGAAACTAGCCACTTTGAAGGCTAGAATCTTGGCCTTCGAGAGTTTGGTGCCCATTTGAACAGGCCATATGATCGGAACAGGGGGTCTTCATACCACCCATTTTCTACGTGTTCCCTTGACACAACATTCAATGTCGTCGCTGCAGAAGAAAAATTGCATGCGTTCATTACAATTCTTTCTATAATTCACCATCATACCTGTGTAAGTGGGCACTGCTGTTGCCATGTTGTTGTGGACTATTTTGGCTATACACTTCTTTCTAGTAATTGCTTGAAGTGTGAAGCATGCCTTTGCTGATGTCTTTGGTAATTGAGCAATGTGCCATTGCATCTCATCACAAACACTCTCTTGAATTGCTGACACATGAGTTGAGGTCAGAGCAATATTCTGGCTTGAGTTTTCCTCGTTCAACATCACGTCATGAGTGTGCACATCTACCGTTGGAGCAACGTCTTCAAGAATTGGATTCAAATTTTTTGCGCTTGGTGTGCCTCTCCATGATCTTGTGTGGATGCGAGGATGAGAGAAATTTACCTTGTTTGGTCTGTGAGAATCGTATTCGCAACTAAGTGACATGTCTACCTTTCTTTTCTGTGACCCAAAAACTTCTTCACCTTCTAAATGGATCTCTCTATTCAGAAATTCTACCATTCCAGAAATGTTTGAAATAGCATCTATTAGAGCCTTGGGATTTCCAGTTCGCTCAATCGATCACTGGGCAACACGTAATAGTAATTCTTCCTTCCCTGGTCCTGTCCCGACTTCGTTCCCCTTGAGGTACTGATAATATCGGACCATTTGCATGAAAGCTCTAACAAAATCATCTACCGTGGCAATGTATAAATCGTTTCCACAATTTCCAGATTGCTATAGCCACTTGTTATGGACAGTCTCGGCTAAGTTGCAGGATGGCATTTTTGCAAGCTCTAATTTAATAAGATCTTGGAAAATGCAGAATTGAAATACCATTATCAGATCTCTATACACTTCAATGTAATTAATATTCAAGACAGAAGAAAGTAGGCTACCAACAAAGCTCATCGACGGTCCAACCGCCCTGCAATGCTTTCTTAAAACTGCCCCATTGAAGCACATTGTCTAATCAGAAGAGCTTGTACAATTTTGCATGAAGGTACCCTGTGAATGGCCCCTCTCAGCACTGAGACGGCTGTGAGGTGTAGTCGAGCCATGCACCACTTATCTGCTAGTGGTTCAAGGAATTCAATAGCCAATCCATAAATAAACGATGAATCCATGATTGTAGGTATTCAGGTAACCCCACTTGGCCCCGATAGGCTCTTTAGGATATAGTTATCATGCATGATTGACTTCAACAATGACGACGTCGTATGAATGGTGTACAAACTATAGTAAAGCCATTCCCCAATTTCAAGAGACAAAACAATAGCAGGGCCTATAAGAAGACCTGAAGAACTCAGGATAGATATAATAGTATCAAAATGATTAGGAAGTAAAAGTCATGTAGTTCAAAGACTTACTAGTTGCGTAAAACCACCCCATTGGCGATAACAAAAATGCCAAAATGAAAGCCATAGCTCCAGTCGATGGAGTCCTTCTTTGGTAGTAGCACCTGATGACAACCACCATGCCTTAATAGCAAGGTAATTCATTTCGGACTCTTCAGGAGAAGTAGCATTCTTGCACTATTTACATAGCATACGATGTTGATCTTGCATGTCCCCACGAATTTCAGCCTTTGTATGCTTTTCCATGGATTGAGACCAATGGAAGAGGCAAGTTCTTTCTCGATTTTCCATTGGATCGGCAATGTCACCAGAACCGTAGACCATCCTTACAGCATTCCAATTCGCTTGAACACTGTCCGCCATGAATCCTTTGAACTGAGTCATTGGTACACCATTTCTTTCAAGTACAGAATTCAAGTTCTTCCAGAACAAAATTTGTGTTGCGCAATCTACAGATTGCATGTCACAACATGCAATGGTCATCACACGACAATACAAAGAGTCATAAACATGACATGCCATAGTTGTCCATCCTCTAACACACTTGACATGATCAAACATGATCCAAGAATCTTCAAGGTCCCCTCCAATTTGCATGCACTTCACGAGGTTGACTCCGCTACCTGGCCCCACTTCGGACATTTTGAAGACGAATACTTTATCAGCATCTGTCCCTTGACTTGGAAATTTACTTTCTTGAACGAAGGCCCAGGCACTCGATCCCCTCAACTTCGTAATGCTATCTATCACTCCAAATCTTCTCAAATACTTAAAGGAAGTTACCTCATTCCGTATACTTAGAGAGCTGAAATATTTGCATTTGTCCAATACAAGAACAAGGGCAACAAAGTCCAAGGTCTGTGGCAGCTCCCCATCCGGACGTAAAAGTAGTTCACCAAGTAGTTCCTTAGTAGCCTCCATCACAATAGAGGAATTGGTCGTGGACGGTGTTTTCTCCAACTGCTCACCAATGAGAGTTCACGTTTTCTCCTACATGTCTTTCAGTTCACCATCTTTAACCGGATGTTCATGAATTCCAAGATGGACAAACGCCCTAGTGAATTTCAGGTTTCCACCAACATAATAAACCCGCACATTACACCGCGCAATACATGATGGTGCCTCTTTGCAGATTTTACATACAAGTGTGGAACCTACGGGATGCGTACGTCCAACCTCTAGTGGAGTGGGTGACAAACCTTCCCATTCCAATTCCTTGACCTCCTTCACTCGGTGAACACGACTAAGGAATGCACACTCAGTGTTCATACACTTAAGATGGCCTAAGCAAACTGATGTACGGAACGACAAGCCTTGACGGTTGATTATGTTTGTCGTGATAGTCTTGGACCAAACATGTCCATCATATTGCTTATCCATCCCAATCATTTGCTTGGCTTGAGATGGAGCCCCAAGACTGTCAATTGTTGGCAACTCAAAAACTACATCGCCATTAAAAGTGGGTGGCAACACCGTCACTCTATGAATGTCAATAGTATCGTAATCAATTTTGGACAAAGCATTCTAGCAACTTTTTAAGTTACGGAGACCTCTCAAATAGTCAAGGACAGATGCTCTAGATATATTCCGGACATCTAGGTCTTCCGTCACATTCTCTTTTGAGGCACCTAAGTTATGCAAAGCCGGCACCACATGAAGAGTCTCTGAGTTAGATGGTGGTTCAAGGGAATTGACATCTAAATCAAAACTCAAGCAGGTGACTTTCGCAGAATGACCTTCAACCTTAACATGAATCAAGGGAGGAGTTTTATAAGACAAAGTAGAGGACCGGTTGAATGTTACTCCGTCATTGGAATTTGAACCATGAAAATTATGGATGTTGTAGGCCATATACCTTCCGGATTTCAATTTCCAGAAAGTGTTCTCCCCACTGGATGCAAGTAACTGTCTGACAGTGTGAGTAAGAATACCTGGCTCACTTTCATAAATTTCCTCATCAACATGGATCGAATCCAATCTCAATTGGAACCTAAGACTTAATCTAACCATCGACACTTCGGCAAGTCCACCTTGTCCCACCGGAAAAACGATTGGTATCCCTTCACCATTTGCACTGACAACAAGCATATCAAAGAAGTCAGCCATTGAATTAAAGCCCGATCTTGCAGCATTCCCTTTTTAACCCAATACAATGTAACTTGTACTACAAATCTCTCCCTACGTGAACTTGAGAACAAGACATACTAAGTATAAGTTATGGAACGTGAAGGAACAACACAAAGTTCATAAGTGAGCACATCTGTAAAGCACTTCTTCAGAAATCATTCAGAATGGTTACAGCTACAATCTCCTGAAACGAAAGGGAAGTGTGACATCTTCTAGAATGAGCGAAGAAGATGATAATACACCTCTGAAAACATTGAAATAGAAAGTGCAGATATAAGTAGAGGTCATCTTGAACCATTTAATAATTAATGGATGCAGTCATTGAACCTAGGAACATGCTAACGGCTTCATTTTCAAGCGAAAGTGATGATTCATTGATTGCGTGTGACAACGAATATCCTGGATGCCTGTTTATTAGTAGACGTCAAAAAGAGCAGCCACTAAAAATATATACTAGTACTTATCAAATATGGAATTATGTATATATCATTGTATTAGTTGCGTCATTTATATTAAAATCACTAATTTCATTCCATGCATCCAATATGTTAAAAATTCCTTGCTAGAATACTATTCTGAAGAGCCACCATGTCCCATCCTAAATAAGGATGATTTCCCTACAAAGTAACTATGATCAAAAGCCACAAATCAACAACAGATGGCTATAAACAAAAACATCACTTTCATAAAATATTAAAATAAATATATAGATGCAAAAGTTTATTATAACAAGCATGGAATAATCATTTCCGATATAAAGTGTCATTTGTAGGTAACCCTTCATGAAAATTTAGATAGAATATAAAGTGGAAGCTAGTATTGGAATTGAACAATACAAAATTCCAGAGGGTTTAAGGGATAGACTCTTTCCATATTGTAGCCACATCTAAGAAAATATAAATACTCTCATCATTAGGAGTCAAAGGAAAAGAAAGAATAGTTTTTTATAATTCTGGAAGAAAGAAAATAAAATTTTACATTAGAATTATAACGTGTCAAAAGTCTTCAAATTCGAATAGTCCAAATGATAATTTCAGCGTGTATCCCATTGTAATTAGTACACAATATAGTTGGATTTAAGAAGTAATGGAAAAGAAATTCTCAACTCGTAGAATCATAAAATAGAGGAAGATGTCTAAATTGAATAAAAATTACATAAATCTTAAAAGTAAGTTCTTCTATGATCCCAAAAATAAACTGTCAAGTATAGAAAGTACTTTTCTGGAATGATCACAAATAAGTTGGTTTACGAGGCAGGCTAGATATAGTGTGTATCCCATACGTATCTCATTACATGTGATTTGCATTCAAAAAATAAACCACTAATTTCAGCTAAACGAGATCATGGAACCCATAGGATCTTCGGTCAAACCTTCAAGTGAAGCTCCATTGTCCACCTATCTTGAATTGATAACCCGGGCAAGCGTTTGGTCCAGATCTACTAGACTGAAAGCCCCGTAGGTTCAGCAGGGATTCCCTCCATGAAGACACCAACGTCGATGCCGGAGGAAGTACATGCAGCCAAGGTCTCCTGTCTTCGAAGGAGAGATGATGCTGACAGTCTCTCTTGGTCTTCAATCGTTGCTCACCTATTTGCAAGGGAGCCAGGGTTGACGAAAGTGAGCATTTCGGGCAAAATCGCATCCAAAAATCGGACATCCGGACCCTACGGATGCTACATCTCCGGTGGGTAAAAAACACCGTCTGCAAATTTACCCTGGGTAAATGCGGTCGGGCGGACGGGTGGTCGGGCAGACGGCTAGTGGCTAGTTTTTAATACAAAGTTTCAACTCCTTCAAGTAAACTTTGATTCCTTGAATGCTTTTTACAATGACATATGGAGTTATGGACTATCCTTTGTAGTGTACTCAACCAAAGAAATTGTACACTATAATTGCAATTATGAATTATCAAGGAAAAGGATTGAAAAAAATATTCAAAATTCTCTTCACCTTGAAAATTACCAAATCTATGATTCTATGACAATCATGAAGTCAAAATTGTTGCATTGTATATGTATCTTGCAATGTATCATGCTTCATACAAAGAAAGAGGAACACAATCAATTTTGGGGGGACTTCTTCTTGGTTTTGCAATTCAAAAAAAAGTAATCATATTTTCAACATCAATAAGGAAACTCCAACTACAATGGAAGCTTTAGACAATCAATTGCCATTACATGTTCAATGTATCATAAGCACCTAAACACCTAAGCCTACATCCCTTGAATCTCTAAGGCTTGTAATCACTATCTCCTTTCACCTCATCCCCGCTACTGTCACATCTAGTTCCCCATCGGTTGTCTTCATCGCTAGATGTCTCTTCTATGTCGTTTGATGAAGATTGTACAATTTTCACTCCTTTTTGTACTTGTGTAGATGTGAATGATCTCATTGATCTACTGGTCTTCTTCTCCATTTTGGCTCTTAATATAGCCTTACCAATGCCTTCCTTAAGGCTAGGGATTGTTTTCATTTTCTTCTTTGAAGAAATTGATAGGTATGAAGTGGGGTTCTACCCACATTTGGTCTCTTGCTTGGAGAGGTAGCAAAGGGTTGCATCATTTTTTTTTACGAGCTTTCATGGAGTCTTCACCTTATGATATCTCTGCTTTTGGCGTTCCTTGAATAATTAACTGCATTGCATTCAAAGACTGCGATGTGTGGCCTAATGATTTCCAGGAATGGCATGGTGGATGGTCCCGATGTTGAATAAACATTGAAGCCAATGTCTCATCCTTATCATCATCATCGGTACATGATAAAATGGTTCATCTTGGATTGCCTCCGAAACTCATCTCTTTCGTAGGAGACAAATGTCTTTTTCCAAGCCGTGATTTCCTTAAACCATCCAATATCGTGGCATCGCTTTTAAATAGTGCACGTGGAGGAGTGCTACGTGGTGGTTCGGGAGAATCTTCCATGAGGTGCATTTTGCCAATACCATTGTTGACAAAAATTGGGCTGCCTGACTCCATCGAACGTGCTTCAACATTGTCTTGTACTTCTTGTGGTTTGGCATTTCCAATATTTGCTTCCCCACATTTCTTGCTTGCCGATACCACTATTAACGCAACAATTGCATTGGACACGTTCATTTCAACGTTCACCTCACATCCTCATTTGTCTTCATGTTGGTCATTTTTTTCTACCGCCATTATTGGGGATGGAGCATCGGAAATGAGAATCACTTCTTCCTTTTCAAGACTCCCATCATTTGCAACTGTTGTCCTATTGGTCGCCCTTATCTCTACATATGTATCCTCTATGTTTGGTAGAAGATTTCTGCTACTTATGAATCCGGTTCCATCCACAAATCTAGCTATTGAAGGTACATCATCATCAAGCCCGCAATCATCTTCATCTGATCGAAACTCATACATGTCTCTATCTGCGACTCCGAAGTCTTCATTGTTTTGCTTAGGAGTCTCAAACATTTCTTCATCAAAATTGTACATATTATAATTCACAGCATCTCTATCATCAGATACAAATTCATCATCTTTGTCTCTTGAGATAGGCCCTTTCGAATCTTCAAACTCCACGTTGTCATGGTACCACTTCTTTTCATCCTTCTCCTTCAATGCGGCTATGACTTTGGAATTGGTGTATACATACACCAAATCGGCTGCTCTCTATGGCCTCAACTTGTTTCGGGATTTGTTGTGAACAAAAGAGTAGATACTCCAATTTCGTTCACATGAAGATGATGACACCAGTTGGGCCAAAATCCTCTTTGCAATTGGAGCAATGAGCTTGCCACATACACCCTCAAAATCCCACCAAGCATGTGCCGACAATTTCTACTCGGCCGGATCCAATATGTCGTGGAACGGAGGATCTCGGAGTTGAAATGCTACAAACTCCTTCACTACGTCAAGATAAGTTCCTGGTTGACATATTTTCCTGATAACGCGCTTGCATGCATCTGTTGCATCTTGATTGTCAGCTAGTTCTTTATGGTGAAGAAGGTAAGGGTTTAAAAGAGCTCCTGCATAATGTAGATCGGTTTCTACCATTTCTTGTCGCTTACCAAATGACTTTTCAATAGGAATGGCTAAGTCCAAGGACAAACCAAAGGGCTCTTTTCGTAAAGAGAAGACATGCTTCTCTAAATTCCTCATGATGTGCAACATCTTGTCCATGCATGGTGTCTTCGCATCCAAATCATGTAGACCAAACACCACAGGAGCCATCAATTTTTGAAAATTAGTGGCACAGGCCCAAAAATACTCATCTAAAATTGTCTTCTTTACCTCCCGAGACTTCGTACAAGATTTTGCATTCTTCGTGTCCCATAACTTGAGGACATATTCTACCCATTGTAGATCTACAACACTTTGTTGCATGGTTGTTCCGGCGGACAGTTCGCCAACTCGACGAACATGATGTCCAACACGTCAAGTAGACCCTCTTGTCCGTCTAATAGAGTCAAACTTACCTTTGACTTTTAAAAAAAATTTCACCCTGCTCGTAAGGCCACCTGGATGCCATGTGGCAGACACGTGTCTTCCACGTAGCATCCTAAGGGGTGCATGCGGGTGTGGGCGACCTCGGGTTTGGGCGACCACGGGTGTGGCTGACCACAGGTAGGGCGACTTCAGGTTCAAGCTGGTGGGCGATCGCGGGTGTCGAGTATGTGGCAAGCTGCAAAGCAAAGACACGAAGTGAGAACCCAAAGAGAAGTAACGCCCCACAATTACCCGTGGTCACCCCAAAAGACCCGAAGTCGCCTCCCAAGGGACTTGCACGCGCCCCCAAAGACCCGTAGTCGCCTTCCAAGGCCCCCGCACGTGCCCCAAAGACCTGCAGTCGCCCCCCAAAGGACCTGCACGTGCCTTTGTAACTGCAGTCGCCCCCCAAAAGACCTGCATGCGCCTTGGTACCCGAAGTCGCCCCTCCCAGGACCCACACGCGCCCCTGGACTCGCAGTCGCCTCCTCGGACCCAAATGCACCCTACCAGACTCGTAGTCGCTCCCCGAGATCCGTGTGCGCCCCTTGGAGACCACAGGTTCAATTGGTGGTCACTCACCTACACGCGCCCCATGACCAACTCTCACTCGTGCTCGCCCCACCTATTTGTCCACTTGCCCAAGACCTTTTGGGCACCTTTCATTGAGGCTTCTTGTCTTGTATCCTTTAGTGGCTACATGTGTGAACCTTGACTATTTACTATTTATTACATTCATCCACCCTTCTTACCTTACTAGTTATGGACCACCTAAACTCCCAAACGAGTTTTTTGAGCCTTAGACACGACAATCATTGATGGCCATTGGAGTTAACAATGCCAGGGCATTGCCTATCTCCGCTGCTGCACAGACCGCCGGGGCATTACGGAAGGCTGCCAAAGACAAACATTGCAAGCGTAGGAGCACTTTTCATCGGAAGCGATTGCACGTGCTCAATAGTGAAGCTCACCTTGCTTTTAAGGGTTGGAATGAAGAACCAAAGCCTTGGACAATACAAACCTACAAAGACCACATTAGGTGGTGCCACATCGGCAAGTTCTTTCTTTTATGGCGTCATCATTATAATCGGCACACCAATAAGGCCAACTTGAAGTACTGTGAGAATCCAGCATTCCTTCAAAGATGCATTGAATTGTGGCAAGTCCTCTACAAAACCGCCTTTGTAGATAGGAACGAGGTCCCCCTCTTCCTTGCTAGAGGAGCATATGCTAAGGTCGCTCTAAACAAAGAGGTTGATTGGAGCACAATCAAGGGAAGTACGTATGTCACTCGTCCAAAGAGTGGTTTCATCCCAAAAGGAGTTTTAGCTTTTCCTGAGGGGGGACTTGATCCTATTCAAAGTGCATACAAAACACAAACCCCTGCCACTGAGGTTGACACTGAGGAGTCTGAAGAAGATGATGACTCTGATGGTACGCGCGTCCATAGGGTCATACGAATTGTGGAGCAATCTGTTTGCCCCAATGAGGTTCAAAATGAAGTTGTAGAAGGACCCGCGACATCCACGGGACAACGACCAAGGCAACCATCTGCAGTACGGCGTTCAACAACACGAGTGGGACCCACATCGATTCCAACTATAGTTCCTAATTCATCACTGCTAACACAACGCACAAATGACGTCTTCGACTTTGGGCCCGATGAGGACACGGCTATGGAAGAAACTAACCGTGTTCCCATTTCTCCATCAACAATGGGCTCAAGCCATGACATTATGACTTTGGCAAAAGCTCTGGACCTCCTCAAGACCAAAGATGTTGAAATTTCTTCACTACAGAATGAAATGAGGAAATTGCGATGTGAGTGTGAACAAAAAAGTACACTCATCTCTCAACAAACTACAGAACTGCAACGCCTTCGTGAGAAAGACCATGACACTTTCACTTTGTTGGATATGGATGACGCCTTTGTTGAGCAGAACCTCCAAAATGTGGACAAGGTTGTGGGGGACCTTACCAACCATATCCTTCAACGTTCTCCTTTTGCCAAGCGCACTAGACGCTCCCCCATCATTCCAAATACACTTCCTACTATTGTCACAAGATATACTACCAATGACACAATTGACTTGAATGGGACTCAAGACTCTCTTTCGTTTCGTGTGGTTCCATCAATTATTCAATTGGAGAAAGACCATGGACTTCAAGAAGAAAATAAGATGCTTCGAAGAAAGTTGGCTGAGTTGACTACCACATACTACCATTTGAAGGTCGCCTGCATTCTCTCTGTGGATAGATCCCAACAAGTTGCAAAGGAGCTAGAGAAAGTTTCTAGAAACTTTTTTGCAAATGCTCCTAAATGAGAGAATGGATTGACGTCATGGGCATTGTTGGAGGACATGTTTTCCAATAACATGTGCATGGTGGAATTGCCACAAAAGGAGGTCATAGATTGGAGCAAAAATAGTTGGGACCACGAAAACCAAATGTCTAGCCACATAGAAGAGAAGAAACGAATGCTATTGTGGCCCAAGCCTGCACCTTTTGTTTTGGACCATACCAAATGCCCCATATGTCTTGAACAATTTGGCCCCGAAGGGGGTTGGGCACTAGGATCTTGTGCACATGTATACCGCCCCCAATGTCTCATCACACAATGCTTGATTAGACGACGTTGTGTGATTTGTTCAGCACCATTCCATGATTGCCTATATACCATGTTCAACTTGACGACCTACATGCCTCCTTCTTGGGAACACACACGTGATACTACAGTTGACACAACCTTGTGGGGCCGAGATTTGGTTTGGAGTTGGCGAGAAGGACAACATGATCAAGAAAAAGGACTTGCTAGCTCGCAATTGAATTGGGAAACAGACCCAGATGAAATTGCCAGAGTTGCACCAAGGCTCATGGGAAAGGGGCCACAAAACAAAGGGAGGAGGGCATTCTTCTTCCAATGCCTTGGTGGATATTGGGACAAGACCTCCTCAACCTTCAAGTGGGGTCCTCATCCGCAACGACACCGTTGGAATTTAGAAGGAGAAAGGGTGGCTAATCAAGATGATAGTGCCTCCCTAGAAGACTTGACTAGTATGGCTTACCTGGACTCTACGTACGGACCATATTACCAAAGTCAAGCACTTGACTACTTGTTGGAAGCACATTCTCTGCAAACAACAAGGACCCTCCAAGCTCTACAGGACTCCAACATGTTGCAATCAATTTTGAAGTCAGACGGACCAGCTTCACGAACCTGTGCAAAGCGAAAGCTAGGGGTTGGGGAAGCATCGACCTACGAAGAAGGTGAAGGAAGTGGCTCTCAAAACAACCCAAATGTAATTGACTAGACATTTGTAGGAATCATGCAATTTAGCCTTACCTCCCATCATAATAGATGACAAGTAAGGGTTAGGTTTTAGTTACACTATGTTTCTAGTTGTTTTGGCAAGTACGATGGAGTGGTTTAGGGTTTGCTTCTTTCATTCCACTTCTACGACTTCTAGCATACCTATGTACGGCAATTCCATGTGGCATTGATTTTTATTTAATACTACCTTTTTTTCCTCTCTACCAAAGCACCAATTTCTGAAATCATATCGAGAATGATCTTTTCCAGTTCTTCCCAAAATAGTTTGTATGAATCAAATCAACAAAGCTCTGAAAGTTTAACTTTTCAAATTAATTTCACTTGCATTGAGAAGAAAACTAGGTCACTACTCACTAGAGTGGAGCATCATTGTCCAATTGGATATTTCCTTTCATATTCTTTAAAATTGTGAGGTTCTAATTATAGGAAGCTTTTCCTCTAAGCGTTCAAGATACTTGGCCAAAGAAGGAATAAAAGGCATTCAAATACAACATGCCCCTTTTCGTGGATGTTGACTTGTTGACTTCACATTACCATACCTTCAAATGGTTCACCCTGTCCTTGGAGGTCAAAATTCAAATTCATAAAAAACATCAGTAGGCCAACTTACATATCAAAACTACCTAATTCCTCAATATCCATTGTAATTTTCTTCAAATTACACTAAAGCTAGAATTCTAAAAAATCCTATATACAAGGAAGAACAATGCATCAAATCACCCGAGACAAATAAGCCCAATAAATTTCCTCGATTAATATGGTATTTGGGGCATAATCGGTTTTTCGTTCTCCACTATTCATATGAAAATCATTAATACAAGTTGTACTGTAGATTTCACGATGACATTCTCACAAAATAGTGAAAATACTATGTCAACTTTTACAATCAAGAATCAAGAACTTCCCATCAATCCCATGTTCCTATTCGATTGTAATTATCTACAAGAATCCCATTCCATTCATCATACCATCACCTTCTCCCAAAACATGAGAGAGACATATTCATCCATATAGAAAAGTTGTAAGATCCCAAAATGGTGTGGCATTTTCTCCCTTCCATGCACACCACTAGTGTGCCCACACCAATTTAACTATTCTAGTACACACATTGCTTCAAGACACCATATACATTGTTTTATCTCAAAACATTGCATTTCTTTATAACACCAGGATAGGCAAAATACAAAATAATCATGGTGAAAGTATTTATCCTCATTGTCTTCCTAGGTATTTTATTTTGTGTTGAGGTAGTCCTTCAAAATGGGCTCCGGACCCATTTGTTGTAATTCTACATTAGACTTCCCTATGCTAGCTCTATTCCACTTATACCAATCCGAAAAAAACCGACTTTCTGCCCTCAGAGCTTTCAACTCCGATACCATCAATGGTAATCTTTGCTCATGGAACTTCACCAACTTCTCAAGCGATGCTACTTCTCCAGCAACACTACCATATGTTGAGGAAGAAGCCAAAAGCTCTACTTTTGGAACATGCTGGATGGCAGCCTTGTAATATTCTTTCTTCTTCTCCATTATTTGAAGTTCTAGGCTTCGCCTTTCATTCTGTGCCTGCTGACGTTTGCGGACAAGGGTTTCGAGTTTTGATTCCCATATCAAATAATGGTCCATTTTATGCACCTTCCCACTCTTCATTTCCTTCAAATAAAAATCGCGATTTCTTTTGAAGGAATGGAAGCCCTTGTCATTCTCTTTGATGACGTTCGTTATGGCCTTCAACCGTTGCTTCAACACCTCTACGAAAGTGGGATTCATTTCTTGCTCCTTCAAAGTTTTCAATTCCTCGTTCTTTGCACGCAATGCTAATTTTGCACTTTCTATTTTGGCAAGCAACATTGCCTCTTCATTTTTTGAATCGCTTCCTCCACCACTCCCATCACCCTCTTGTAAAACGGGGTCCACTCTCCTAGCCACCCCATCATCCATGCCTTCTTCATCCGTATTTTGTACTATGATGGGCTCTTGAGCTGATTGTCCACTTTGGTCGACTCCCACATCCATAGCCAGCCTAGATTCTTGTATGGCAACCTCCTCCTCATCGCTGTGGAAAGAATGTCCATCATATTCATGGGTGTGTAGATCAGAGCTAGAAGTCTCTGACCAAACCACGCTTTCATCGCGAACAAATGACTTCCCACGCTTCACCTTGGATAACATCTTCTTTACATCCACAAGTTCATCTGGTGGTAAAATTTTTGCAGTCTTTGGATTGATCGCAATAGGGACCTCCTTCAATGTTGACCAATCCACCTCCTTCTTCAACTATCGCAGCACAGGATAAGTAAATTCCCTATTATGCTCACAAAAATCACTCTAGAGCATAACGAAGTGACTCTAAAGATCGAACCCACGAGATTCTGTGAAGTATTTACTTGATTTGGGCGAGTAAGTGCTTTCACCCTCTAAAACTTCCTTTTCGGTCCTAGATCTAAAACCGGAAACAACCAACTACCAAGAGGATCAGGACCGGATTACTTCCCATCCGATCTTTCAATCCTCCGGTTAACTCACTTCTCCCAATCTTCAGGACCTAAACAATTCCGGTCCTGGCACTGCTCCGAACCAATCCACTCCGACTAGTTCCCGTATCTCCTCAACACTTTTCCGGTTTAGTTTTGCCTCTGTTGGACCATCAGAGGGTTCGCCGCTTAGATTTTCAAGTGGTAGGCCCACCACTCCTTCTACGGATTATAGTGGTTGAAGACCCACTGTTCTCTCCCTTCCTTTCCTAACTAACTCGAATCCAGTTTGATCCCTCATAGCAACCTGGACATCAATCCGGAATGCAAGTCACACAGAGATCCCCCGTACGATCCGTTCTTACTACAACGACCTCAATGCCAACTCCTACCTGTGCAAAGCTAGGTAGTTACAAGTGTACTCGTCCGTTCCAACAGTAACTAGGATCATTCCATTTACCGACTAAGGTGGTGAGACCTCTCAGAAGATCGGACACTCAACCGGACTACCCGTCCAGGAGTTCTAGCGCGACTAAGGATACCCTCCCTATTCGCCTAGCCTAACAGCGGCTATCTCACCCGGAACTTCAAAACCCTAGATCTTGCTGAGGCACTGAAATACACTCCCAACTCTTACGTAACCTGCACCCACACTAAGGATCCGAAACTATCGCACTAAGGGGAGAAATTTAATCACAACTCTGCCTTATGCCTTCCTAACTCTACCTCATGCAAACCTACCAAGCTTGGGAGACACACACAACAACAGAGCGCATACAAAGGTACAACAGAAATTGCAAAAAGAAGACTCCCAGCGTCCCTCGCGGGCGTTGACTATATACATTTCAAAAAGTTACAAATGGGCGGGAAAACTCACGAACGTTCCGCGGCCATCTCGGTTGGACTTTCCGGTCCTACCTACTCCCAAGTGGATTGGAACAGTTTCCATATCCGTTCCTACTCTACCTACTCTGTACATCCTAAGTCCCTATTCGCGATCCGATGGTCGCGCTGTCCGCTCCCGGGTCCATTTGCTCAAAAACCTCATTTAGGTTCCGACTCCTCTTGATCTCCTGAGGTCGAGGAACCGGATTGCCTTCTGTGGACGCAGGTGGTGAGTCCAAGTCGATGGCAGTTCTAGGCGTGCCGGCCTGGGTCGTTCTCTTGGACTTCAAGGTCGTATCCTTTCCTTCTCCAGCAATCACTTCCGGGAACGAATCCGGAAGGGAGATATCTGAGAGTCGAATACCGCGAGATCAAGTTGCTCCCAACAGTATCCGGGTACTCTCCTCCATCCAATCCGCTGCCTTTCGTGCCTCCTTCATTACCGCTTCTACCTGCTCGGCAAAGTCGTTGAGGATCCGCACCATCTGGAAACCGGATAGCTTCTTTTCCTCGTGCACCCGCTCGTCAAACAACTTGGATTTCGTGAGGGCTGTTCCAGTCTCCCTGAACGTGGCCTTCACTTGCTCCATCATCTGCCGAGCATCCTCTGCAATAGACTTGGTGGTAGCGAAGTTTTCCTTGTGCACCAGGATCTTCGTCTTCATCCGATCCACCTCCTCTTGTAACTGGCGGATCTCTGCTTCCTGCTTCCGGGCCTCGACCGGATCAAAGATACAACCCGCCCCCTTTTCCGGTAGTGCTCGGTCGGGTGCTGCTCCCACCATCTTCCCGATTGCTATCAGCATCTTCCTTTTCATCTCCCAATCCGCTCGTATGTTGCATAAGGTTTTTACGAGTGATCTGAACGGATCTTCGGGATCCGATTCTTCTGACACCGTCTTCTCGACCTCCGGCTTCTCCTCTGGGGCCGAGGTGTCGCGAGTGGGCAGCGTCCCCTGCTTGTTGGGAGAGGTCGTCTTCTGCCGTTTGATGACCGACATTGGCGTCTCCTCTTCCTCTGACTCACTGTTCTCCTCGGGATCGGAACCGGATTCCATCTCCTCATCCGTTTCCGATTCTCCGTATTTCAGGAGAGTTTCTTGAGCCTTCCACCTCTTCTCCTCTGGTGCGCTCAGGAGCAGGTGAGAATGATAGAGGTGCATGAGATAGGGGCACACTGGAGTGGCCCTACTCTTCCCCACTCTTCCTACGAGTTGGGTGACCAGCTCAGAAATGATCCGAGCCCAGTCAACTTTCCGGTCTCCTCTCAGAGAGCCGAAAATAGTGTTGGCGAGGGAGATAGTCACCATCGTTGGTTTTTCCGAATGAAGGACCGGAACTAAAAACTCAGCAGCCGGCGCTACCACTCATCGATGCAGTCGTCCACCGCGTATCCGTCTTTCGGGTTGACTGCTCCCCCGAACTTCCCACGGCAGAACTCATCCTTCCGGCTTGCCATTCCTAGCCCTCCTACGTGGAAACTATAGGCTGTTCTCCACATGTCTTCCGTCCATAGATGTGGAACGGCTCGCGAAGTGTTGTCAAACTCATTGGATAGCTTGCCCAAGAGTTCTTTGACTATGGACTCTTCTTTGAAACCCCAGGGTTTATCTACAAACCCTAGGCAACCCATGGAGTTCAAGTCTTCCATGAGTTGGGACTTGGCTGGTTCAGTGGAGGGAACAACCGGAACTACCTTCCGAAGCTTTACCTCCGGTGGGGGTACACTGGAACTAGCCTGTCTGCCTCTAGTCCTCCTAAGCTGCGGCATAGACACGGATTGGTGTGCTCGAGACCCTTTCCAATACTCCCTCGCTATCTCTCCTAGCCGCACGCCTTGTTCTCGCTTTCGCTCCCCGATCTCAACCGGTAATTAAAGCTCGAACGCTCAAAGACCACAAGTCTCGCAACGGACACTAGCACAAAAGACTGTCACAGGAAACTAATCAACAGGCACAAAGGCAAACATAGAGCACAAACAACGTTGGGCAAACGCAAATGAGAAAGAGTTTGATCTAGGTAGCTCCTGTTCTTTTATAGCCGTTGGACTCTCTGCCACCTCATCCTGACTTACTCTAGATCCGGTTCGTCTAAGGTATCCACTCCATCCTCGTCCGGTCAGATATCCGCTCCTATCCGTTCACTCCCTGGATCCTGGATGGAGTAGATCTTTCCACTATCTCATTTTCCGCTTCATATTCAGATTTAGATGGTTCCTTAGCTAATTCCAGATACCTATATGTATTTTGTGGTCAGCTTGACTAGGTAAACCAAAAAAATCGAAAATTGCACATTGTGACATCAACACATATTCAACATACACCATTCTCACAAGAAAGAAACAGAAATTGTCGTTTCAGTAAGTTGAGTCCTCCAAATACAAGTGCTTCCACACCTCACAACATCTAAGTATGAAGCCCTCGTCCTTCGAGTATGCAAGATTTACTTTGTTTTGCTTCAGATGTTCTTTGTGCCGACACAAGGGAAATAATTTGTTGATGTGGCACTAATCCACGTATTTGCAAACGGTTTTGTAACTCCAAGGCTCAAGTTCATTTCTCCAACCTTTAAATGCCTTAATCTTTGGATGGATCAAAATGGCCACACGCTTCTTGTGAATTTTACTGGACCGTTTCCAACCCTTGTCGCGGATGAGCTTCATCTCTTGTTGGGTAAGGCGTTTGATTGTGGCAGGCGTCAATGGTGGGGGCTCATTCTCCATAGTGCTCAATCTATATGATCAATTCTACTCGGATACTATGCCAAATATACCAAGCCTAAAACCATGGTTGTCCAAACTTAAATCTATTACCTCGTGGTAATTCACATTTACAAATACATCAACATGAACATTTACAATCACAATCAAGTTTCAAACAATTCGGTGTGATTTACAATCAATGGATGAAAGTGACATGAGGAGACATTGAATATCCTCCTCACAACACCCACCTCCCCTCTCAAGCCTGCAATTAGCCACTTCCAGGTGGATAAAAGACAAGGCGCAAAAGGGAAAAATGGGAGACTATAGATTTAGGGTCTAATTTTGTACCCGCAGTCACCTCAGGGTGAGCGCGGCTTTGGATGAGGCGCGTGCAGGTCCAAGGGGGGGGGGGGGGGGGGGCGCGTGCGGGTCGGGAAGGCAACCGCGGGTCCAAGACCAGCGCCAGCGACCACGGGTGATGGTGACTACGGGTCTGGGGGCGACTGTGGGTACGGTGGGGCGACAACGGGTCTAGTGCGACCGAGGGTGAGGGAAACCCACACTGGGGGCACATGCGGGTCTGGCGCAACCGCGATTGGGGGCGCGTGCGGGTCTGGGGCGACTGCGGGTCCCAAACCCCCGACCGCGACGGCACATACCTTCACTGAATAGTGAAATTAGATTGCCTTAACAATTAGATTGACTTACCCCCAAATGAACCATGCAAAGAATTCATATTCAAACCCAAATGCATGCAAGTAGGTGATGTGTATGTACAATACTCAATATTTTGGGTCCAAACATGCACTTCACATTAAAAATAGTTTATACACTTGCATTGCTTTTCCAAAATGAGATGCACAAAAGGTGGCCAATGTTACTATTCCCACTAGAAAACTATTACATCAAATCCTATGAGAGGACAAAGTCCCGAAAGACGAATTTGGGTGGTTTCATGAACCATGGTTTACCCATGAGGAGGTCCACCACTTGTGCACATGTTGGTCTTTTGTTAACATTAGCATCAATTAGTTCACGTAACTTCATGGCAAAGTACCTTGATGACTCATGATTTCTAAATAAGTCCTTGTCGTATTCAACCATGTGTTCTATGTTCATGCGTTGGGTCAACTTTCTAATGGAATAAGAGTCGAACTTCACCGAATATTTGTAGGTCGCTTTCATCACATCTAAACTCATATCTGAACCCTCTGGCCCAAACAAATAGAACAACTCTGGAGCTGCCTACCAACGGCCCATCCTCTCAGCATCAAGTTTTTCCTGTTTTTCATATCCAAAATGCGAGGGAGCTCCTTCTTGAATACGACTTGCAATTCCCCAATCACAAATCCCAATGTTGATCTCTTCGTCCAAGAAGGGGGGATAATGCAACAATATGTTCACAGGTGACAAGTCATTGTGCAGCACCCCAGCATTGTGCACGAGACTTGTCACATAAACCAGGGCCCACGCCAACTTCGCCTTGTGTCTTCGAAAGAGGCTAATTTCTTTTTGTTGTTGGCCTATAAGTTGCTTGACCAACTTGATTTCATGCCATTCCGCATGCGGCACCACCTTCTCATTCAAATGAAGCAACTCTTTGAAATTACCACCATTCCACCACAAAGTGTATGCTTCCATTGTTTGGTCATGGACACCTAGGAATTTAATAATGGCCGGATGATTCAACGGGCATACCAAAGCCTCCACTGACCGTTCCACCCTCGCATTGCGTTTGTTCCTTTACTTTGACAATTTCCCTGCAAAATGTACATGCGCTGGGATCGTGGACATCCCTTCAATGTGTACCTTGCGCACCTTTGCATATCCTCCTTGACGGTCAAATCCAGTAAGTGGGACCACCTTGGCCTCTGAGTAGACCCACATGATATATGAACCACTATCTCTTGTAAATGCAGCCTTCAATGCATCCGTCTGCCACCCCATACCCCTAGCTTCAGACCTTGACAATCTTTTTGCTGCAATTTGCCACCAATCCATCTTCTCACAGAACTCCTGGGCCCTATCCGTTTCTCCAAATCCAAGCACTATAGGTCGCAACTCAAGCATCAACTTCTTGGTGTTGAATATACCAATTTGTAGGCAATTGCCAATCCACGTTTGCCATTGGTTGAAATACACTTCATCCACATTTGCATAGTCCGAAGATTCCTTGCATTTCCTTGTAATAAATTCCTCCAACTCATCCTTCAAGGATTGGATGCCTGCCTCTTTATTTCTCAAGTATTTCCTCTCCAAATATTGTACACTTTTTTCCTCATACCATTGGAGACAAGCCTCATGCGCATAGGTCGTATATCGTGCTGGAGGATAGGTAGGGTCCTTATCGTGTGCTGTCTTAGACTTCTTTGTCTTGGATGGTCTGGCACCCCCAATTACCTCCTTGGTAGTTATATCTACAACAAATGCTGTAGGATTATCAAGGTCCTTGTCCCAAGCCGATATCCGACCCGTCCTACTTCCTTCCTTTGAAGTAGACATGGTCCTCTTTTGAAAAACGAAGCATTCTTGACTTGAACTTGGAGAGAAAAATGGGCGAAAACTTCCCCTTCTGAAATCACCTTGGCCCACGAGCACGCATTCAGCCACTTCAAGGTGGATGAAAGCCAATGCGCAAGACCAAGAATGGCAACTACGGGTTTGGGCGACCGCTTAAGTACCCAAGGTTGCCTTGGGGCACGTGCGGGTCTGGCGCATGCAAAACAGGCGACCGCGAGTATGGGGCGACCGCGGGTATGGAGGCGACCGTAGGAGGGGCACCTGCGGTTTGGGGTGATCGCGGGAGGGGGCGACTGCAGGTTCCAGAGGTCCTTGCGGATGGAGGCGACCGTTCGTGTGGGGGCGACCGTTGGTCCTAGGCGATCACGTGTCCAAAAAGGATGGACCATCCTAAATAATAGCTAAAAGAAACCTTCATATGGGGTAGAAACATTGGCATTACAACTTCCCACTTCTATTTCGCTTGCTTTCAAATAAAATCATAAGACCACTATGATATGGTCTAGAATGTGGAATTAGATTTTGACTTGTTTCTTTATGGTTCCAAATATATGTCTACAATGTTCACAAAGAAAAAAAAGGAATGGGCCAAAATGGAAAAAGGGAATCAGAAATATAAAAGTACGGGACATGATTGACTTCTATTCAAACAAAAAGGGAGAACTTGAAATACTTACATCCTACCTTTGCATAATAATATTATAGAGGTTACTTTAGAAGTGTCCAAAGTCTTTTTCTAATTTCTTCAAGTTTGCTCTACAGTGAACATGAATTTGGCTTTTTTACACAACCCTAAACCCTTTTGGGGTGGAAGAGGTCATAAATGCAAACATACATGTTGCAGAGCACATTGAAATGAACAATAAATGAAGCATATGCACATCAAGTCAAAAGATTGTTATCCTTGATGAAGACATTGTTCGAACCATCAAGGGTGTTTGAATGCTATCATTTCTTTTTTTTGTAGGCGAATCCTTTAAAATTGGTCACCCACAAGATACAAGAAATTTCCAAATGGACAAGTGGGACACCTTCGAAATCATCCTTCTTAGACGTTGTAAATTGTTAAGTTACAAATTATAGATGCGGTCTTCGGAAGTAAACTTTCCAAGGAGGACCACCCCTTCTTACACTACAAAATTTACAAGATGATGAGATGCTCTTCTATCCTATATAGAGAGTTTCTATCATTTATGGACTCAAAATTAGCCACCCCATCGTTGAAAGATGAAGAACCATCACATGCAAATCCTTATACAATGTACAATTTCTTTGGCTAAATATTCTATGGAGGACATTCAATATGTTCTTGTAAAAGCTATCCAAGGTTTACTTCAAATTTTGTATACAAAAAATAATCTCTCTCCAAAGAGACAAAACGTCAAGTTTGGTCACTCCGACAGGTGAGCAAGAAACATCATTTGATTCCCAAGATTTCGGAGATGTACTATGAGGGTTGAGACGGTCAGTATTGAATTTAGAACGGAGATGTATGAGGTGCAAGGTTGCACCACATACATTTCCGTCCGAAATTAAATACTGATTTCTTATAACTCTCATGGACCATCCCCTAGACCTTGAGAATCAAAGCAGTTTAAATCTTCCATGAGTTGGGACTTGGCTGGTTCGGTGGAGGAAACAAACGGAACTACCTTCCGGAGCTTTACCTCCGGTGGGGGTACATTGGAACTGGCCTGTCCGCCTCTAGTCCTTCTAAGCTGCGGCATGGACACAGATTGGTGTGCTCAGGACCCTTTCTGATACTCCCTCGCTATCTCTCCTAGCCGCAAGTCTCGTTCTCGCTTTCGCTCCCCGATCTCAACCGGTAATTAAAGCTCGAACGCTCAAAGACCACAAGTCTCGCAACGGACACTAGCACAAAAGACTGTCACGGGAAACTAATCGACAGGCACAGAGGCAAACATAGAGCACAGACAGCGCTGGGCAAACGAAAATGAGAAAAAGTTTGATCTAGGTAGCTCCTGTTCTTTTATAGCCGTTGGACTCTCTGCCACCTCATCCTGACTCATTCCGGATCCAATTCGTCTAAGGTATCCGGTCCATCCCTGTCCGGTCAGACATCTACTCCTATCCGTCCACTCCTTGGAAACTGGATTGAGTAGATCTTTCCACTATCTCATTTTCCACTTCATATTCAGATTTAGATGGTTCCTTAGCTAATTCCGGATACCTATATGTATTTTGCAGTTAGCTTGACTAGGTAAACCAAAAAAATCAAAAATTGCACGTTGTGACACCGCAGTTGCACCCCATTCCACCAAATTGGGCTCAACAACAACAAGCCAGAAATCCAACCCCCACCCGTACTCACCTAGTACCCGCAATCGCCCCATTCCACCGAATTGGGCTCAACAATAGCAAGCCAGAAGACCAAGCGCCCACCGTGGTCGCCCAGGACCTGAACTCGCCCCCCACCAGCAATCGCCTCTATCTTAAAGTCACACCAATCCAGAAACCACCGTAGTAGAAGATGTGAGCCATCTCCAACACTAATGAAGTCAGACTTAATTGCGTGCTTCATTGACTACAACTGACCTATCCTTCAATATTGTTAGCTAGTTAATACTACAAAATCAATCTATAAATATAGAATTATAGTAAGACTAATTAGATAAATTGAAGAGGGTTTTCCAAACCCTAAACCCTAACCCTATACCCTAAATCCTATACCCTAAACCCTATAGAAAAACCATGGACCTTCTCCATGTATGCCACCCCAAAAGTAATGTACTTCTATTTCTTAGGGTGGATAAAATGATAAACATATGTGATTTGCTTTTCATTATATGTCACAAAAAAGTTTGAACTCCTAAACCTTGCACTTGTAAGATATAAACCATTGAATGTGTCATTTCCGAACTTTTTAATCTTCAATAAATTCAATATTCATTCACCCCTTCAAATGTGTTTTAAATCCCCTTGATGTATCAAGAGGAGGCCCCTATTGAAATTCCTATGTTTGAAGATGGAAAATGAAATGACGAGGAGAAGGGCTTCCCCAAGTCTCCATTTTTAAAAACCACTTCCTATGTAGATCAAAAGATTTTTTCTTCATGCATCTCATGGTGTTAATATTTTTTTTGTACATCGTTTCCCCCCAAAGGGAATGTCTCCTCCAAATGTACTCCCTCTAAAAATTAAAATAGGAAATGGTCATGTTGAATTTTACATGAGCACGAAGAAAAAAAATTGTGAAGGAGAAGAGCTTCCCCAAGCCTCCATTTTTAATAACCACTTCTTATGGAGATCAAAAGATTTTTTCTTCATGCATCTCACGGTGTTAGTATTTTTTTTGTACATCGTTTCCCCCCAAAGGGAATGTCTCCTCCAAATGTACTCCCTCTAAAAATTAAAATAGGAAATGGTCATGTTGAATTTTACATGAGCATGCGGAAAAAGAAAATGTCAAGGAGAAGAGCTTCCCCAAGTCTCCATTTTTTAAAACCACTTTTGATGTAGATAAAAAGATTTCTCTTCATGCATCCCACAATTTCAGTATTTTATTTGTACATCGTTTCCCCCCACAAGGAAAGGTCTCTTTTTAATGTACTCCCTCCAAAAATTAATGTAGGAAATGGTTACGTTGAATTTTACATGACCACATGGATGGATGAAGAAGAAATAAAATGTTAGGAAGAAGGGCTTTTCCAAATCTCCACTTTGTCAACCAATTCTCTTTCTTTATTACTTAATTAACTTTTGATCACTTAGTATTGAATGCCTCTGTCTTAGGATTTTCTGGAGTTAATCCTCAAAAAAGGGGGGAGCGGTACTTGAAAAGTTTGAACACCTTCCCTCCAATTTGTTAGGGCAAAAACTCAAACTCATGTTTTTTGGTGTTCCTGACCCGAGGTCGCCCTTGACCTACGGTCACCCCTGACCCGAGGTCGCCCCATATGCAGCCGCTCCCATCGTCATGAACTGGGGAAGACCTTTTGGAATCTGAGACCCGCAGTCGCCCCATTACCCACGGTCGCCCTATATGCAACCGCCCCCTGTACCCGCGGTCGCCCCATTACCCGAGGTCGCCTAGGAAAAGACCTGTGGTCACCCTATATGCAACCGCCCCCCTATACCCACGGTCACCCTGCACCCGAGGTCTCCTTCCTGAAACTCTAATTTTTCCTGAATGGCAGTTTCTAAACAGTGGGACCCAGACCCGCGGTCGCCCAAGACCCGACGCGCCTTCTTCCCACACACGTCCTACGCGACTTCGGGTATTTAAGGGGATACTGGATTCCCAAGGCGTCACTTCTTTCGTCGCACTGCGCCTTTCATCCGCCTTGAAGCATCTGAGTGCTGGTTCGTGGGTTGGGAGTTTGGGCATCTACACGTGTTGTGGCTTCCACGTTTACGAATTCATTTCTTCGGTTATATTATCAACAAAAGTCTAGTTTTCTTTACGCTAGAGTGACACGACAAGATGACGAAGAAGAAAGGAGATCGCCATAGCAGGCAACGACGCGCCCTTCTTGACCCAGCGGCTAAGGCATATCGGGGATGGCGTCATGTAAATTCTGATTGGACATTGACGACTTGCAAGTTATTTGTGGATTGGTGCCATATCGACAAGCTATTCCCTTACTATCGATACATTCACCATGTGAAGCAAAACCAAGCAAATCTTCATTACTGCAAGGATGATGCATTTGTCTAGAGATGTATTGAAGTGTACTGAGCATTATACGGAAAGCGCAAAATTCCACGGAGCGAAGTCTCAATGGGCATATGCCAAATGGTATATGCAGAGTTACAATTGGGGAAAACGATAGATTGGATGACCTTCAAGACATCCAAGAATATCACACTTCCAACTACAAAAGACATTCCAAGAGCGGGTCCTTCAAATAATCCTCGGGATGGGCTAGGGCCCAAAAAGAACATTATAGAAGGAGTGGCAGATGAGGATTATGTTTGGTCAACGTCAACTGGAGAATCGGACTCCGATGAAGAGCCATTGCCTGAACCTAGGGACAGGATGGAAGATACATCAATGGAAGAAAACTTAGCATTGGTGGTATCCGAAGAAGGCAACATGCAACGGACCACACCAACGGATGGAGAACCTTTTATGTCTATGGAACTGATAGGGGTCCGTCGTCCCGAAGATGACGAAGTGTTCCATTACGTGCAAGCTCACTTGCAAGAAATTAATGAAGATAGGTTGGATGGGGAGAGTGAAGATGAAGAAGAGATTCCTTTGACCTTGATGAATTTGCCTTCCATGGAAGGATTGCGTGAAATGGAACAAGAACATCAAGGTGTACTTGGAGAAAACAATAAACGGCGGACGAAAGAATCCTATAAAGTGGAGTTGGAGATGCTTTTAAAGGATCTTGAAGAGAAAGAAAGGGAGTGTGAGATCATTGAGAAGCAAAGCTCACAAGAGATTTAGGTTGAGGATGTGGGCACCCTCAAAGAACTAATTCAAGCGGGACAAACTCGTTTGGCAGCCCAACAAAGAGAAATGAAACAACTGGAACAATTTTACCTCAAGTTCAATAAGGGAGAAGATGGAGGTTCCAGTTCAAATGTCAATCCTGTTATGGATGAATGACTTCAAACAAGAATGGGAAAATGTAGGATGGAAGAAAACAACCTTGCCATTGAAAAAGGAAGTGTGGAAAAGGCAAGATCGACATTGAACCGCTTGAAGGAGATGAAGGATGTAGATCCTATTGACCGGTCGTTGCAATCGGATTCCTTGTCTGTGGATGTTGAAGATTTGTCATCCACTACGGAAATAGAGAAGTTGAAGATGAAGTTAGCTTTTGTGAAAAGATTGGAACAGAAGTTGGAGGAAAAGATGTCGTGGCCGAAGGCACACATCAGGTTCATGTCATTGTTCAAGAAGTGGTGGATCCAAAATAAGATGTGGAACCATGACCTGACTCTTTTGAAGAGGGAAGAGAGAGTGGCAAGAGCCCAAATAGAATTGGAAAAGAAGAAAAGGGAGGAACAAGGGGAAATGGATGGAGTATAAATTAGGTGGCTCTTGTTTCTTTTATGACTATGTACTTCTTCCAAGATATATGAAGAAAAAGGCTTTGTCCTTATTTTTGTTGAAATACAAGAATGTTTATTTTTATTTTTTGTGTATGAAAGTGTGATTGCATTTGGATCCAAACATTTGAATTTTTGACAAATTTTGATGATTTCAAGTTATGTGGATGTTAATTTCTTGTTAAATTTGTGTAGTGTTTTAAAAAAGAAAAGAATTCTAGTAACTTTGAGTCTACACAAAGAACCCTCAATAAATTTAAGCTGCATCATCCATGAGAGTTTCAATATAAGTTTATATGGTTGCATTTTTCTGTATTTTAACATATGGTTTGAACATATTGTAAATGACAACATTCCCATGCCCTTCACCTCGTGAATGTATGGATTCTTCTTGAGATTTATAATTTGGGAAAAATCATCCTAAAAAGTTACTCAAAAGAATACTTTTGGAATTGATAGAGAAATGGAAGTTATACATTTTGAGTTGTGGATTCCATGTATATGGTTTGATCAACCAATGTTGTCCCCCATTTTTCTTTTTAATTTGAAAGAGAAAGTTCTTAATTTTTTCTACATTTGAGTACAAGCTAATTCTATTTATTTTTTATTAAGTTTGTTGGAATGGATTTGAAATGAGTTTCCCTTCATGTAGTTGTTTAAAAAAAAAATTGCATTCTTTAAGTCTATGACCATACTCCCGAAGATCTTTTTTTGAAGTATCTATAAATACCACGTCAAACCCTTGGATAGCGTTTAGGGTTTAATAAAATCTCTATCTAAACTAGGATGACTTTCATCTAGAAACTCAGCGATGGAACGCTAATGGGATAACAAAAATGGCCTTGGGTCCTAAAGCGTAAGCGCAGTCGCCCTTCAAGTATCCAAAGTCGCCTCTTAAGACCCGCGGTCGCCCCCTTCTACCCGCAGTCGCCTATCGTAGACCTGTAGTCGCCCCCCCTAGACCCGCAATCGCCCCTCCCTTGACCCGTAGTCGCCCCCCTCAGACCCGCAGTCGCCTCTTTCTACCCGTAGTTGCCTCTTTCTACCCGCAGTTGCCCCCCCTTCCACCTGCACTCGCCCCTCTTACCCGCAGTCACCTCTTTTTCGACCCGAAGTCGCCCCCTTTGGACCCGCAGTCGCCCTTTGATCTGCATGCGCGCTCCTAGTGCAAACTGTCGACCCGCAGTCGCCCACGGGGCGAGTGTGCCTGTTACGAGGTCGCCCATTTCCTGCACCCATTCTGCCTCTCAGGGGGCAACTTGCGGTGCTAGCAGGATGGCAGTATAAAGCTGAAGGCCTAGACTGTGGTTTTTACCTTGCTTCAGGGATGAACTCTTGCCTTGAATCTTCGAAAGAGGCTTCTTGCGGATGTTTGGGTCTTTGGAGGGCAATGACTTGGTTTGTGTGGTTTAAAAGACCGTTCAAAGCAAGTGGCTTTGCCATTCTTTTTTCTAAATCAAGGCTTTGATTCATAGGGTAGTATGGTTTGAAGAACTCATAGGCGAGGAACAATATGGCTAGTTGGGGTGAGGGGAGGAGGACTACCATTAACGATACAAGGAGAGCCATGAAGGAGTGGGACCCTTGGTTGGTTGTAGACATTGACCGTCAATTTGCGGGAAACACACGAACATGTGTTTTCTGTGGGTGGACCTTCGTATTTGTACGAAAGCGGGCATTTTGTCACTTTGGATTTGGCAGCAGGACTGCATCGGAGCGATGTAAGAAAATCCCATGGGTAGTATTGCAAAAGTTTAGGACTTGTGGTGGGGTTGTTCCGAAGGAAATGAGCTTTGAACAAATGCACGAGGAGGTTCCAGAATTTGATGTTGTAGATGAGACTGTGGTTGAGCCTATGTTGGAGGGGGATAGGGAGAGGTCAGAGGAGCCTAGTGCTACGAATGAACCAATGCTCCCTATTACAAATTCAGTAGATTCCACTCCTCAAACAATTTTGAGAAGGAGGAATAACCCTTCCATTTCTAGGCAAACTAGTATGGATGAGGCATTACAAAGTAGCACGAGAGCAAAGTTAGATACCATGTGGGCTTCCTTTTTTTATGAGGCTAGCATCGCGTTCAATGTTGCACGCCATCCTGCCTTTGTAAAAGCAGTGAAAGAGACAGCGGCATCAGGACTACGATACCAACCGCCCTCATACAATGCTTTGCGTACAAGAATGATAGAGCCAAAGAAAGAAAGTGTTTCTAAAATGGTCATTGAGCGGACAAAACACTCTATTGAAGTTTACGGAGCGACTCTCTGTTCGGATGGTTGGTCTGATACTAATAGCCGTCCATTACTAAATTTAATGCTCGTGTGACCTGCAGGGGATGTGTTTCTTGGATCGGTGGACACCACGGGGGAGAAGAAGGACATTGCGTACACAACCAATATGATGGCGCAATACATAGAAGAGGTTGGCCCAAAAAACATTGTCCAACTATATACGGACAATGCCACTGTCATGACGGGGACTTTGAAGGCGTGACAAGAGAAATATCCTCACATGTATACCCAAGGATGCGCAACACACATTTTGGACTTGCTTTTGGAAGACTGGGCAAAGGATGTCAAGGTGACGAGAATAATACGATGTTGTACGCAGATAGTAAAGTACATCAAGAGGTACCATTTCACATTGGCTCTCTTCTGAAAGTACTCCCCGGACAAAGCATTGCGAATGCCTTCTCAAACACGCTTTGTAGTGAACTTCCTCATGATATCACGTGTGGTGGAGTGCAAGTCAACATTGATTCGAGTGATAATGGATGAGACATATGTGCAATTTGAGGCTAGTTTGGAACGTCGCCAAAATGGAGATATATTGAGAGCATGAGCCACTATAGCGCGAAATGACATTCATGTGGAATCTTTTTGGGTGGAGTGTGAGAATTTTTTGCACATGGTGGAGCCCGTCATTATTGCTCTCCAAGTGTTTGATGGGAAAGCCCTGGCAATGCCTAAGGCTTGGTTGGTTATGAAGACTCTTCAAGAGCATGTGTGGAGCTTGAGAAACGAACCTTTTTTTCTGAATGATGAAACTACAATGAAGTTTGAGACGCAATTCGAGGCTCGTTGGAAATTGATGCTCAAAGACCTACACTATGCAGGGGCACTCTTAAATCCTTTCTTGATTGAAGTAGGAACCCTTCGTAACAACGGTGTGGCCAAAAGAGCCTTAAATTGGGTGCTTTGAAAAATGAGCGAGTCATTGGGATTATCATACATGGAGGCATTGCAAGAGCTCACGCAGTTTGAAGAAAAGACAGGTCCTTTTGACCCCTTAGAAGAGGCTCTTGATATTACACAATGTAAACTAATGCCTCATCAATGGTGGAATCTTGTGGGTGCTAATGTTCTCCCAAAAATTGCAGTGAGAGTTCTATCTTTGACGTGCTCAACATCATCATGTGAAAGGAATTGGAGCATGTATTTGTTTGTGCACAATAAAGTGCGAAATTGCCTAACCACATCCAAGGCGGAAGCATTGGTGTATATCTACACCAACAGTAAACTTGAACGTGAGAAATGTGGACGCAATCCTACAATGTTCTACGAAAAGTACCTTGTGGATGGAAATACCTCGGAAGAGAATGAGGAGCCATTAGGTACAGGATCATCAGGGGATGGCGACCCAGTCAGAAGGGCTCGAGCTAATGAGAACATTAGGTTGGCAGAAGAGCGTCTACGTGGAAATATTTGGACAAGACTAATTCGTAGAGAAAAGAGTCCTCCACGGAGATACAACTATGGAAATACATTTACAGTTGACAATAATAGGTACTACTCTGAGGAAGAGGAGATTCAACGTGCACCGCGAAGGCCCCCGCAACCCTACGTCTCTACTAGGGATAGGAATGTACCTCCTCCAATAAATTCATCACCGACTCGAGCAAGTAGTCCCGACAACCCCAATGAAGGCATACATAGTCCAATGCCCATAAGAGCTGAGGAAGCAAGATCTCCAAATGTTGTAGATCAGGGTTCTACAAGGGTAATGAACCTACGAAGTGCCGCTCGAGTTGCTGCGGTAAATGAAAGGCAAGAGGAGGCAACACCGCCAACAGACGTTGAAGATGTTGTGCATACAAGCGTTCCACTTTCTCCAATATGGAGCCCCTTAAGAACAGAAAATGTGGAATATGATTCAGACTTGCCCTTGCAAGCTATTATGAACCGGAATCGTACGGTGCCCTTAAGTGGAGGAGGAAACGCAAACAATGCTAGGGTGACTAGGTCTATACCAACCCGTGCGACTAGGCCGCCCTTGCATAATAGTCCTCTTAGGATAGTTGATAATGAAGGCCATGCTTCAGCTCCGCAACCCACTCAACCCTCCTCTATTTCTGGCCTTCGAGAATCATCCTTGCCCGTGCATGAAGGCACAAGAGGACAGAAAAAGCGATTGAGGAAGACGCAGGAGAGGCTACAAAGAAATCCCAAATGACAAAACCATGATGATAATGATAGGGGGGAGGAGTCGGATGATGATTCTGACCTTGACCCTGATGAGGTGCCTAGTGATTACACATTTTCACCGTAACTTTATAAATATAGATTTAGAGGTAGTGAAGTGGTAATGTAATGCTTTTGCATAATTTTGGTGTGTTGAAGTTTTCTAGCTTAAGTTCATAGGCAAATAGCCTATAGATGAGTTTTGTGTAGTATCTACTTTAGTATGAAAGCATGATAGTGTTAGAATTACAAAGTTCTGTTCAATGTCTTTAGTGTGGACTTCTACAGGTATAGACGTGGAGATCTTAACAAAGTTCATGGAAGTACAATTGAAGTAGAAGTTCATTTATAAGATTGGGTCACTACTCTATTAGTGTGTACAACTTATAATTATAATAATACTAATTATCCTTACTTTTTTCTTGTTTTTGTATCTATTTTTGGTGTAATTATTATATCCAATTGCGATATTAGCTTCTACACTTCAATAGGAGTAGAAAATTTGAATTAGAAATTCCCAACCATATGTAATAAAAACATGTAGAACTCAGAGGTTCTTATGAATGAGTGAATGACCATAGAATGTGAAGTACTTAATTTAAGGCTTAGGAGAATGCAATGGCACATGGAAATTGAAGGATCCTAAATCGTAAGCAAGATGGAAATGGTTGTTATATCCATGTTTGCAATTGCAACGGCACACGAGGTTGCTCTTAACCTTTAACAGATGGACTAGTGAGTATGAAAATCATCTCCAATGGAACTCTCTGATGTGATGTACTTGCCTTTCCCCTCACAAAAATACTCATTTCTGGTATGAGGACTGAGTAAGATCTCTCTTTTGGGAATTGGAACTCAATTTTCAAAGATGGACAATTGCATTTATGTCGTATATTAGAAGTTCTTATCATCCACGGAACAAAAGAAATTCCTTGCGTATGGGATAAAGCCAAGATCGCCCTTTTCCTTACACCCGTGGTTGCCTTTACACCCTCAATCGCCCTGAGTTGGACCCATAGTCGCCCTGGATTTTGGACCCGCAGTCACCCTCATTTTGGGACCTGCGGTCGCCCTAGATTTTGGACCTATAGTCGCCCTGGGTTGGAGCCGAAGTCGCCCTCATTTTGGGACCCGCAGTTGCCCTGGATTTTGGACCCACAGTCGCCCTCATTCTGGGACCCGTGGTTGCCCTACCTTACTCGCACGCGCCCCACCCGTAGTCGCCTATGGTGACGTGGTCAAAGTTTTCCACGTCACTGTTGACAACCCGCCACATAAGATAAAAATTGTGGCTGCCCTACCCGAAAACCCTAAATCCTAATTTCGCGCTCGTCAGATTTGTCTCGTATATGCAACACTTGTCTTATACGACATGCGACACCAGACGAACAACTTGACACCCAAACCCCAAAACACGTTTGATAGAACAACCCTGCTTTATTGCAATCTAGTCTTGACCTTCAACAAACGAGAAATCATGAAGAAATTGGAGGCAAATCTTGTTTTCACCGACATCAATAAGCTATTCTTCGTTTTGTGCTTTCGAAATATAGCTAGTGGCATATGCCGCAATCTGAAGAACTTCACAACGATTAGGGCCTTTTCCACAAGGTCCTTCAACCATTCTTGCTTCCCCCAATCTTGAAGCAACAAATTCAAGGCGTGCACCACACAACCTTCAAAGAAAATGTGCGGATATTTACTCGACACCATATTCCATGCTGCCGGATTTACAAGAGCATTGTTTGTAGTCACTTGCACAACATTTGTGGGGCCTACTTGTTCTATAAACTTTTCCAAGACAAAGGCCAAAAAATGAGCATTCTTTTCGATTCCACTTGTATCCACCGATCCCAGAAATTGCTCATCCGCAGAAGATACAAGCATGGCATTTATCAATGGTCGATTGGTAATCGAGCTCCATCCATCAATAGACAATGTTGCTCCAAACTTCCTAATACTATCTTTGGTCCTATTATGAAGCTTTGTCTTGATGTTGGTCTTTGCTTGGTCAAGCAATTTATGGCGTAAATCATGATATGATGGTGGAGCGTAGGGCCCACGATACTCGGTTGTTTTTTTCATTGCTTCTTTAAATGCCGGATTTCGCGCTACGGCAAATGGTATGTTTGCCGCAGAAAAGAAATTGGCCCACACTGCATTCAAATTGCGTTTTGTTGGGGATTCAAAGCCATCTACTAGACTACTCTGTCTTTGAGGTCTACTACCTGATCCCCTAGGAGTCTCACGATCACTGGATGTTTTTGTAGTTTGGTTTACTTCAAATCCTACACCAACAAATTCTTCCAGTGCTGCGCATGAGTCCTCTTGAGTAGAACGCACCATATCCCTCTCATTTGAAAAATCGCTCCCGACCATACACATGCTACCAACATCTACATTGTCAATGATCGGTCTTCGTGGGAATGCCCCATTAGATTGAAGAAATAGGACTCGAACATCCGGCGTCAATTGCGAACAAAGATTCACTCTTGTATCACGAACACCTGATGGACCTTCATATCCTAAATGGCTCAACATACGACTTATCTTCTTCACAAACATTGAGTTGCAAGCCCTTGCACTTTACCTTACCGATTAATGGGGTACCATACCAACCAAACCAATCCTTGCTCATAGTGGCAAGGCACAAATTTTAATTCCGTTTATTGGAATGAAATTCAAAATGTAAAGACCGGATGAACAATGTCCAAATATAATAAAAAATGAGTGCACAAAGCCTTGAAAATCAAGGCCCTCCCATCCACTGAACTATACATTACCAAGCAAGGGACACAAAAATTGTAGCTCCTGGCCCTTGGAAATCTTAGCATTCAGTTTTCAAGAGTGCTCTCAAATGACTTCTTTCCTACAGTTATAGTCTCCTAAACTGGCCTGACCGTTGGAGACCATTTTTGAATCTACAGAACATGCAATCCAACATTGGCTGATTCCACGGCGGACAAGCGGTTGGGTGGATGGGCGGTCCGCCAGACAGGTGGTCGAGCCTATAGGGGTCGGGCGGACAGACAATGCGGACAAGCGGATGGAGTGACGCGAAGACAGGCGGACAGGCAGATGGATATTGCAAACGGGTGGATGGGCGGACGGGAGGTTGGATGGACGAGTGGTTTAGGGCGGATGGGCGGGGTAGGTTGTGTTCAATTGTTCAAATGTTCAATGCTTCAAGAGATGTGGGACAAAATAGGGATTTATAGATGGAATGAGCCAATGAGGAGATTTCAGAAAATTATGGTTTTGTCAAAGGGTTTTATAATTTAAAATTTCTAGATGAGCATGAAAAAAACATACTTCACAAAAAGCTGTCCTTCATAAATCACCATAGCATGAACTTAAAAGAAAGAAAAACAAATGATTAATTCAAAGATATATATATTGATATTTCATATTTTGATATATAAAGAACTTCAAAACAAATCAAAATTCATCATGAGTACAATGAATTACTAGTAGTACTCAAACCTTATAATATTCAAACCACACTTGCCGGTATACTTCTATACTATTAAACATTTAAACATAATAAAATAAGAAAAGCCTCTCTTATATTTAAGAACCACTACCCTCTCCTAAATCGTGAGATGGCCCCTCCTTAGCCAAAAGTCTTGTACTCATTCGTCGAGTATTTGGCCCAGGACTGTAGACAACACCTCCTCCAGATCTAACCTCCATGTCCACCGCTGTAAACTGTCGTTTGGTTTCCAGAGAGTGGTCATCATCATCGTCATCCTCTCTCTTCCGTTTTGAGCTTCGCTTTGGAGACAAATCTACTTCTTCAACCTTCAAGGCCCTCAACGCAGCATCCACTCGATCTACAAACACATTGACCTGTTCGTCATCAGCTTCGATAGGTAACCCTATTGGTTGAAAATTGGCCAATAGAAACCCCCTCCATTCAGCTATGATGTCACCTATCCTCTTGTCAAATGCCCCAGCGACCTCCACAAATGAATGCCCTATAGTTGTTTCCCCATCTATTTCAATAAGAACACGAGCTTTAGCAGCTTCTTCCAACTTTGACAAGAAAAGGGCCCAACCAATCAAAGTGTGATTATAAGCCCCATATTGCTCATTGAACTCTTGAGCATGCTCCACCTCTACCCAAGTTTTTTTGGGCCCTTTTCGCACTTCTTTGTCGGGAAACTAAAAAAACTTCTTGTGTTGCACACTCCAATGGCCCCCCATGTTGTGACAAAACAATTCACAAGCCTCACCACCTTCAATACCCCGGGCCCGCAACTCCACCTCTCTGTTAACGGTCATCCACATGAAAGGATCCACTAGCTCTCCAAACTCCTCATACAATCCATGTCAGCAATCAATTGAATCCCATGTGAGAGGTCGCCTCCAATGCGAGAAATTCTGGAACTGGTATGGCCCTTGATCAAGATGAAGGGTCCATCGGTTGTATTTGTGGCTGGGGGGCATATCTTCCAAGATCCCAAGCATTTCATAGAACCAAGGGCTAGGACGAGAACGACACTCGGCACAAACCAAATGAATGAGTGATGCTTTCACGATGCATGTCATGTGAAAAGTGTGGCGACATTGGCCCATGGTTAGGGCTCCTTCGGGGCCAAAAGGACCTTGGCAAAGGCTACAATGACTCTTCAAGATTCCTGGGGCTGGATCGCAAGCATGCACTATTGTCTTCTCTTTCTCCTTGATGTGCGTTGAAAGCGTGTTGTAAGGGACCCACCCTTCCTCTACTTCCAAGGCCCAATCGATGTGTGCAACATTGTCCTTCTTTGCGTGGTTCAATCGCTCGAACATGTCATCCATGTCCCCCAACATGTAATTTTCGTGGAACCCCTTGGATGTTCATCAAACACTTTCTTAAACCAAAGCAAAGAGGTCTCCACGGCATTGCATTCTTCATCCGACTTCATTGCCAATTTCATAAGCCCTTTCATTGCTCGAGATACTACAGAGGGTTTGTCTTGGAGTTTCTGAACCCATGCCAACCATCGAGACTTTAATCCGCTCTTCGACGTGCATTCCTCCATGCCCATGATTTTTTGAAATCGGTCCAACTCCACCTCAACAAGGATTTTCTCTTAAATTGCTTCATCTAATTTCAATTGTAGCTCCTCCACCTCATTGCCTTTCGTTTGTGTTGAAGCATCCTGCAATGTACGGGAAACATTAGGAATAATGGTCTGTACTGCTTCTTCACATTTCTTGTCATTCCCAACCTCATCCAAATTCAAGATGATGGACGTCTCCACCGCTTTTGCCTTCTCAAAAGGAAGAGAGAGTTGATCACTCTCTTGACTTTCTTGCACAAATGGAATGATCACGGAGTCTATGGGAGGCCTACCCCTCTTCAACTCTTGTACTTCGAGCTCCAATTCTTTGATGCGCTTTCTTTGAACAACCTTGCTACAACATTCCTACTCCATGTTTTTCTACAACAACTGCAACTTCATTTTCAAGTCCTCACACTTCATCTTCAGCCAATGAATGTCTTCCTCTAAGGCCATCAAACTTTTTAAGTTCATCACACCACCTTCAAGAATTGGTGCCACTTTCTCGGTGAAATTGCAAAAAGCCAAGGCACCAGTCAACAATTCAGGTGCCATTTTGGAAAATTCCTCTACCACATCCCTAACCCAAGGAGTATTTTCAGCTACCATTTGAGCTGAAGTTCTCAATCTGTATGCGGTTTGCAAAATAGTATCCCAACCATCTTTTCCTGCGGACTAACTAGAGTTGCCTACCTCATTTTCGGGATTAGAATGAAGATGTTGTTCTACTAGTACTCGCCAATGACTACAACATTCTAACAACTTTTCCAATTGATTGGCGGTAGGTATGGAACAAAGAATCTCCAATTGAGCCAAGCTTAAAGTTGCAAGATGTGGATGCCCTCCAAGTCTTGCGCTTAATATTTGTCTTCGGCTCAACCTTCGACTTGGGCTTACGTTTTGATGCAGACTCAACATTCGAATTGGGCTCAAGGTTTGGCTTCGCCTTGGCGTCGTTGGCAGTTGAGAAATCGGAGTTGTATATTCCACCAAGCTCTCAAGAGCTTTACTATCTATGTAACACTGAATTCTAGCATTGGTCTTTGCCAGTTGTTCCTCATTGACCTCTCCATCTGGCGAAAAAGGTGACCCACATTCTTCTACCAGTGTTTCCTTGTTTGCAGCCATGTCTAGACCGCCCAAGGTCGTTTCATTCGTTGTAGTTTCCTTGCTTGGAGCCATGCTTTGTTCACCCAATGTTATCACATTCGGTGTGGATGTGAAGCACTTTGGAGGAGTTACAAAAACCTCTCCATCCACACCTCCCGAGGAGACATTGCTCACTTCCATGCAAAGTTGTGCCACTTTTGCGGGCCTTCATTGTACTGCATCACCTAAAACCTTGGAGACATTTGTTGTACGCATTGTAGTATTTTTTAATACTTTTGGGGTCTTCGTTGGTTTACTTGGTTCTACCTGAGAATCGTATAGATCGGGAATGTCTTTTTGATTGGGTTGCAGTAAAAGTGGAGAATCCACCTTGAATGGATAAGTGCTCCAATCTACCTTGCGGTTTAAAATGAGTTCTGCATACACCATGGATGCCACGCTGTAATTTATACATCCCTTACTCCTTGGCTTGTCCCCAAATAGCGCCCGCCACACCTCCTCCGATCGATGCACAAAATGCTTATTGTTGCAATTATGTGGCTTACAACAAAAACCATGTGTATGCACCACATGGCAATCTCAAGGCCACAACTTATCAATGTGGTACATTTTAACATACTTCTTGCATGTTTTGAAGGTCCAATATTCCCCTTCCTCCTCCTCCCAACCGCTCTCTGCTTTGATGTTCGGGTCATCTAAAATCTCATAGTGAAGCCCATAAGGGACCCCCTTCGCTTTAGTCCCTTTCTTTTTTTCACCTCCTGAAGTCCTCCCGTTGTTGGTAGGAACACCTTGATCCGCCATGATAGATGATTTGAATTTTTGAGCCCTTCGAAAAATAGTACCACGGCATGTGAGTACCGTGAAATGTGTGTAAATAAGTAACAGCGTAAATTAGCAATAGTAACAAAAGCTCAAGGACCCCCACTCTCCACCGTGTAGGAGCAACTGACACATAAAGCAGCAGTAGCACATCCAACTTGGCACCGAAGGAGAATAGAAGTGAGAGCAAATGAAGAGGCCGTCCCCCCATATACCCATCCGCCACCTAACCTAAAAAAGCAGCCGCCCTGAAGCGGACCTCGACCTGCCATTCGCCGCAGCAGACGCCGAGCAACCATTGGGATTGGCGGACGGGCAGCTGTCCGCCCGCTCCAAAATGTGACCGGACCTCTCGTTTGCCAATTGGAACCACCGGCCGCTCCCGAACCATCATGTCCGCTCAAGCCATCCGCTTAGGTCGTCGGCTTAGGCCGTCCACTCAGGCCATCCACCATCCCCGTCTGCATGAATGGCGAACCTTGTCGTCCGCTCAGGTTGTCCGCCATTGCCAACCAACAACACGCAACACTGTTTACCTTGCTCTGGACCCCATCTGATGTCAGTCCGCTGGCACTCCTAAAGCATTGAACTTTGAGAAGGAGAGATTCATGTACAAAAAATATTCTTGAATGCTAGAAGTATCCAATGTAGTATTAATGTAAGAAAAGGTAATTCCAGATATTCCTTCCCACATTTAAACATGCTCTCCAAAGTCCAAACCCTATACCCTAAACCCTAAACCCTCAGTCTTAGCACATTATTTATTATTTTTGGTATTATTAAGAAAATGGTGTTGGCACCTCTTTTGGAATACCTTTGATATTTATAAGAAAGTTAACCTCTTATAAATATTTTTTATTATTTAATGTCCAATATTTTCTTATATGGGTATTTTATAATTATCTTCTATAGTGGGTTGTGTTTTATACACTTACTAGGGGATTTATTGATAAGCCCCTCCCATCCCTCCTGTAAGTCTTGGTTTCCTTAGGATTATTTCTTTTTCTTTTAATTAGCCATTGGAGGTTTGTTACTTTGATACCATTATATGCAATATGGACCTTTTTTGGTGGGTCTATATTCTTAATTAATTTCTAGCCATGGACATTTGATTGAAATCAACTGGCTGTTTCTTGATCATACGACAATTTTTTACACTTGGTTGTAGGTCAAGAAATTATTAGAAGCTTCCATGCTTAAGATGGATTTTTTACACTTGTCAATTTGACTTGACTAGTGTCTTTTGCTTCATTGGTTGTCATTATAGGTTTGCCTAGCACATCATAGGGGGTACTATGCTAGTACTGTGATGGAAGACTACAAGTGGTCCTTAAAAAATCCTTGGATTATGGAGAGTTGATTTTTCCTAATTTGAGGGTTCCTTCTAGTACAAGTTTGACTAACTTGGCTAATTTTTTATCCCTAGACACCAAGTCATTAATTCTTGGGGCCTATGGGTGGTTGGGATCCAAAGCACGTTTTTTTGGAGACCACGACATGGACTTGACCTAACATTAATTAAACACTACTGTGGCCAATATATAAGGGATTGAAACTACCCTTGAGCCTTCACAATTTCATATTGTTGGCTTTTACAAGGTGTTGGAAGTGACTACGGTTGGTGGGAGTGAGGTCTAGGATGGCGTCTACACAGGTCATCTATGGAGCACAATGTGTTAGGCTTTGATTTGTATTTTGGTTGTTCATTTTCTTTTGTGTAGTTTTGAGCTTTGCTTGTTGATTTTTCTTTTGTGACTGCTATAACACGCTGTTCTGGGCTGAAGACACCTTGTCTACGACTTACTAACATTCTGATGTTTGGTTTGTCATGGGGACAGGTGAGGTCCACAACCTCTTTGGTTAAATCTTTATGGCGGCTCTTTCCATAAGACCTTGGCAACAAATTCTTTTGGGGGGTTCTAAATCATTTTGATATTACTCGATTTAGTTCCTAGTTTGAGTGGTCTCTAGTGATTTGATATTTTCTACCTATTGGTATTATACCATAAAAAGATCTTGTCATGATCTTTATTTGGTTTTATGTACTTTAAACTTCTTTTCATAAGTTTATTGAAAAGACGTGGGGCTGATTTGATGGACATGATAGTTGGATGGCTAAAATATGAATATTCTCTTTTGGCTTGGTACTATTTTTTATTCTATGAGGTTATTTTTTGGATTATGATTGGTTTGTTATTTATAAGAAAGGCCCTACTTAGGGATGTCCCTCCCACCCGCCCGGGTTGTGTCACGACGTGCAGTTTTAGATTTTTTTGGTTTACCAGGTCAAGCTAACCGGAAAATACATATAGGTATCCGGAATTAGCTAAGGAACCATCTAAATCTGAATAAGAAGCGGAAAATGAGATAGTGAAAAGATTTGCTCAATCCAGATCCTAGGAAGTGGAAGGGTAGGAACGGATATCTGACCGGATAGGGATGGACCGGATACCTTAGACGAAGCGGTTCCGGAATGAGTCAGGATGAGGTGGCAGGGAGTCCAACGGCTATAAAAGAACTGGAGCTACCTAGGTCAAACCCTTTCTCATTCTCGTTTGCCCAACGCTGTCCGTGCTCTGTGTTTGCCTTTGTGCTCGTCGACTAGTTTTCCATGACAGCCTTTTGTGCGAGACCTGTGCGATTAGTGTCCGTTGTGAGACTTATGGTCCTTGAACGTTCGAGCTTTAATTACCGGTTGAGATCGGGGAGCGAAAGTGAGAACGAGACGTGCGGCTAGGAAGGATAGCGAGGGAGTATCGGAAAGGGTCCTAAGCACACCAATCCGTGTCCATGCCGCAGCTTAGAAGGACTAGAGGCGGACAGGCCAGTTCCAGTGTGCCCCCAGCAGAGGTAAAGCTCCGGAAGGTAGTTCCGGTTGTTCCCTCCAACGAACCAGCCAAGTCCCAACTCATGGAAGATTTGAATTCCATGGGCTGCCTAGGTTTTGTAGATAAACCCTGGGGCTTTAAAGAAGAGTCCATAGTCAAAGAACTCTTGGGCAAGCTGTCCAATGAGTTTGACAACACTCCGCGAGCCGTTCCACATCTATGGACGGAAGACATGTGGAGAACAGCCTATAGTTTCCACGCAGGCGGGCTAGAAATGGCAAGCCGGAAGGATGAGTTCTACCGTGGGAAGTTCAGGGGAGCAGTGAACTCGAAAGACAGATACACGGTGGATGACTACATCGATGAGCGGCAGCGCCGGCTGTTGAAGTTCTTAGTTCCGGTCCTTCATTCGGAAAAACCGACGAGGGTGACTATCTCCCTTGCCAACACTATTTTCAGCTCTCTGAGAGGAGACCGGAAAGTTGACTGGGCTCGGATCCTTTCCGAGCTGGTCTCCCAACTCATAGGAAGAGTGGGGAAGAGTAGGGCCACTCCGGTGTGCCCCTGTCTCATGCACCTCTACCATTTCCAACATCTCCTGAGCGCACCGGAGGAGAAGAGGTGGAAGGCTCAGGAAACTCTCCTGAAATACGGAGAATCGAAAATAGATGAAGAGATGGAATCCGCTTCCAATCCCGAGGAGAACAGCGAGTCGGAGGAAGAGGAGACGCCAATGCTGGTCATCAAACGGCAGAAGACAACCTCTCCCAACAAGAAGGGGACGCCGCCCGCTCGTGACACCCTAGCCCCAGAGGAGAAGCCGGAGGTCGAGAAGACGGTGTCAAAAGAATCCGATCCCGATGATCCGTTCAGATCACTCATAAAGAACTTATGCGATATACGAGCGGATTGGAAGATGAAAAAGAAGATGCTGATAGCAATCGGGAGGATGGTGGGAGCAGCACCCGACCGGGAGCTACCGGAAAAGGTGGCGGCCCGTATTTCTGATCCGATCGAGTCCCGGAAGCAGGAAGCAGAGATCCGCCGGTTACAAGAGGAGGTGGATCGGATGAAGACGGAGATTCTGGTGCATCAGGAGAACTTCGCCGCCACCAAATCGATTGCAGAGGATGCTCGGCAGATGATGGAGCAAGTGAAGGCCACGTTCGGGGAGACCGGAACGGCCCTCACCAAAGCCAAATTATTTGACGAGCAGGTGCACAAGGAGAAGAAGCTATCCGGTTCCCGGATGGTGCAGATCCTCAACGACTTTGCTGAGCAGGTAGAAGCGGCAATGCAGGAGACACAGAAGACAGCGGACCGGAAGGAAGAGAGTACCCGGATGCTGTCGGGAGCAACCTGCTCTCGCGGTATCCGACTCTCGGATATCTCCCTCCCGGATTCGTTTCCGGAAGTGACAACTGGAGAGGGGAAGGATACAACCCCGAAGTCCAAGAAAACGACCTAGGCCGGCACGCTTAGAACCACCATCGACTTGGACTCACCGCCCGCATCCATAGAAGGCAATCTGGTTCCTCGACCTCAGGAGATCGAGAGGAGTCGGAACCTAAACGAGGTTTTCGAGCAGATGGACCCGAGAGCGGACAGCGCAACCATCGGATCGCGGATAGGGACTTAGGATGTATAGAGTAAGTAGAGTAGGAGCGGATACGGAACCTGTTCCGGTCCAAGTGGGGAGTAGGTAGGACCGGAAAGTCTGACCGAGATGGCGGCGGAACTTTTGCGAGTTTTCCTGCCCATTTGTAACTTTTTGAAATGTATATAGTCAGCGCCCGCGAGGGACGCTGGGAGTCTTCTTTTTGCAATTTCTATTGTACCTTTGTATGCGCTCTCTCATTTTGTGTGTCTCCCAAGCTTGGCAAGTTTGCATGATGTGAAGTTAGGAAGGTGTAAGGCAAAGTTGTGGTTAGATTTCTCCCCTTAGTGTGATAGTTTCCGATCCTGTGTGTGTGTGTAGGTTGTGTAAGTGTTGGGAGTATATTTCAGTGCCTCAGCAAGATCTAGGGTTTTGAAGTTCCGGGTGAGATAGCCGCTATTAGGCTAGGCGGATAGGGAGAGTATCCTTAGTCGCGCTAGAACTCCTGGACGGGTAGTCCGGTTGAGTGTCCAATCTTCTGAGAGGTCTCACTACCTTAGTTGGTAAATAGAATGATCCTAGTTACTATTGAAACGGACGAGTACACTTGTTACCACCTAGCTTCGCACGGATAGGAGCTGGCATTGAGGTCGTTGTAGTAAGAACGGATCGTACGAGGGATCTTTGTGTGACCTGCATTTCGGATTGTTGTCGGGAGTGTTGTGAGGGATCAAACCGGATTCGAGTTAGTTAGAAAAAGAAGGGAGAGAACAGTGGGTCTTCAACCACTATAATCCGCAGAAGGAGTGGTGGGCCTACCACTCAGAAACCTAAGTGGCAAACCCTCTGATGGTCCAACAGAGGCAAAACTAAACCGGAAAGAGAGTTGAGAAGGTACAGGAACCAGTCGGAGCGGATTGGTTCAGAGTAGTACCAGAACCGGAATTGTTTAGGTCCTGAAGATTGGAAGAATTGGGTTAACCGGAGGATTAAAGAATCGGATGGGAAGCAATCCGGTCCTGATCCTCTTGGTGGTTGGTTGTTTCCGATTTTAGATCTAGGACCGGAAAGGAAGTTTTAGAGGGTGAGAGTGCTTACTCGCCCAAATCAAGTAAATACTTCATAGAATCTCGGGGGTTCAATCTTTAGAGTCACTTCATTATGCTCTAGAGTGATTTTTGTGAGCATAATAGGGAATTTACTTATCATGTGTTGCGACAAGTTGCCAAAAAATCAAAATTATACAACCCTTAATTGTACATATTGAATTTATAACATTGCACGAATTTTCAAAATTATTGATGCGATGTGTGGAATATGTTTTACCTATGAGACTATGATTCCTTTGCAGTTTGGAATGTGTCGCAACACATGATAAGTAAATTCCCTATTATGCTCACAAAAATCACTCTAGAGCATAACGAAGTGACTCTAAAGATTGAACCCCCGAGATTCTATGAAGTATTTACTTGATTTGGGCGAGTAAGCACTCTCACCCTCTAAAACTTCCTTTCCGGTCCTAGATCTAAAATCGGAAACAACCAACCACCAAGAGGAT